>JAWNLW010000591.1:1545000-1992500 GCA_035042075.1 Drosophila macrospina
TACTAAGTATTAATTATTGTACTTCATTACAGTAGATACACATGCATGCAAGTAAGAAGATTGCGCTTAGAGTTGGGATGGGTACGTGCTTTCGTGACACGAGCACGCACGACTTAAATAACATTCTCGGGCTGGCGCTGCTACACCCCAATTTTCAAATCAATTTTGACTCCCCTTACTCTTTATATCACATTATAGTGCGTCCAGCCTTATCCAGTAGTTCATTTATTGTTTTACATATAAAAATACAATTATTCAGTATCAAATAATGTCAGAGATATAATGTTATTAATTGGGATTGGTGTGGTTCTTTGCAGTGGATGCTGAGATATATTTATAAGAAATTTTGGGTTTCCTCAGCCAATCTAGTTTTATCTTTAAAAAGTTTAGGAATATAATAATAGCCAATTTAATAGCCCCTTACACATTTTATCGTAAACGATCGGACCGATACAAAAAAACAATTATAGATAAATCAATGAAGATATTAAAATAGATAACCTTTCTTTCAATTGTCGTGCGTGTCGTTTGTTTAAACTTTGAAGCATTTTTCGCGCGTGTTTGAAGCTAGCTTGTGATTTGTGTCGAGCAGTGTTGAAAAATGCCAAATGCGAAAGGCGACCATCTCATCCGTTTGAAATCTCCATTGAGTGTTATTTGTTTTGTGGCGTAATCAGAACACTATAGTTCATCTTGGAAATATGTGTGTGTATATGTCTGTATAGTATTTAAAATACATTCTCAATTGCACGCTTAATAATACTGTGGGAATAGCTATATTTATCCAGAATATGTGTAAATATTTAAAATATGCTTTCATTGTAAATACAATTTAACTGTTCATGGCTACAACATAATATATGTATGTACTTATTAATCATTTCATTTGTACACTAACAATAAAAACAATTACATTTGTAGCTTATGGGTAATTAAGAACATATGTCACGCCTTTTTCGATTTTCTAAATATACACAACTAATTGTACGATTAACAACTAATACAATTTCACTTTACAATGTTTAGTTTCTTTCATTTAATAGAACAGAATAGTGTATTCTTTTTATGATATTTCCCATTAGAGTCTACACTAGACAGCAATCTTATGTTTGCGCTATTGAATCGTTTATTATTTATTTATTTATATTGATTATGATAAGTTAGTATAATTACATTTGCCTGAAATTAACCATAATAATATTAATGGCAGGAAGAGCGGTAATCATTCCTTAGGCACTATATAAGTATGCTCTATTGTAATCAACTATTTGATTCTAAACAAAAACAATAAATCAATCAGTTATTTATACACATTAATTTGCAATTATTATTTATTTGACTTGCTTAAAGCCATTTTATGTAAGCTATCACATATTTGAAATAATTTTAATGTCCGAATTTGAACAAAAGTTTATCCAACTGGATAATTTAGCGGAAGCATGCAGTGTTTATCGAGTAAATTATTTAGTGTTAGCCGAGAAGTGGAAAGTTTGGATAACATTTGATAGCTATTAATGCTTAGTATTATTTAAATACATTCAAAACATATTGGAATCAATCAAAATGTTAATACGTTAAATGCTATCGATAGAGCTAAATTGTATCGAACGAGAAAATGGGAAGAGTTTATCGATCGTTTTGCAGAACAAGCAAATATAAAGATAAGGATTTAATAGGGTTATTGTTTAAGCATATTTAAGTACATATTTTTGTATAGGATTTTGTATGTCTTTACTAATTTAAAAATAAAAACGAGAGTAATTAAATGGAAGATCCACTCTGTCTAGGTCTACACTAAATCCCTACTTACTCTACATTCTATATACCGCCCACTACTTGAATATAATAATTTTAATTAATTTATAACTTTAATATAATCTCCCTCTCAAAAAAAGAAGATATTGTATCTACGTTGTTTATTAAAAAAAATATATATATATATATAATAATAATAAACTATTCTATGGCAGCTCCAATTTCGATAATGTAAGACGAGCTGTCTTAGAAATAGTTTGTAAAATGCTACAAATAATTTAAAACTGTTCAACTGCAAGCAAAATTTCAGTTTGCCACATTTCCAATGGCAACTGTATAGTAGTCTGATATGGCTGAAGTAACTGGCTAAATAACTGATCAATCCAACATAATATTAATCAAGATATAACTTATCGTTTAGTATACGTTCTATACTATATACATTGTTATAACATATTATAGATGTATGTTGCGTATGTATGGCATATTTGTTCATTGATTTATAAAATGTTATTGTTAATGATTATAAATTGTCTTTTCCTTTAACATTAGTGGAAGTGCACCTTTCGTATAGCTTTTAAATTGATTTATATATGTTTATAGTATGCAGTATTAATGTATGTAGACGTATGTGTAGACTCCTAGATATGTATGTAGACTTTTGTAGACTTTGGATAGACATAGGGAATGGGGAGCACATTGTTGGAATGTAAGTTATATATTTGTATCTTATTTGGACCCAAAAGTGTTCTATTCTCTTTTGTGTGTGTGTTGTTGTTGTAGCTAAAGCTTTTCCAATTGCTATGATATCGCCAATCTATAACGATTTGCATTGCATTTATTTGTTGTAATTATTAAACATCTGTTTCATTGCTGGGATGTCGCTGAAGACCTTGTTGGGAGGCCGTTTGCAAGGGCATCTGATGGGATATCTGCTTCTGGAGCAGCGGCGGGCCACCCAAGGCCAATTGGCTTTCATTTGCCATTAGAGCCGGCATTGAGCCTTGCATGTTAACCGTCCCAGTCCCAGTCGTAGTCCCTGTCCCACACCCAGTCCCAGTCGCAGTCGCAGTCGCAGTCCCAGTCCCATTATTGCCCGGCGAATTGTGGTGCGATCGCGGACTAGGCGGTGTGGGCGTGGCGGGTATCTGATGCCAATTAATACTGTTCTGTGAAGTTATATTGCGCGTCTTCAGCAGGGGTGGGTTCTTCGTGGACGTGGAAAAGGCCATTCCACGTCGCAGAGGCACTCTACAGATACATCGACAATTCGCATTTAGTTTCGTTGCATTTGGGATTCTCAATAGTTGATGACAATGTTTAATGGTCGACCATATATTACATACAGATGTTGGATGTGGCATTCAATTCAATTGATGACATTCGCAAATGCAATTTTGAGGTTAGCGAGTAAGGTCTAGTCGAGTGCGCTCGACTAGCGGTTACCCTGTACCCAGCTGATAATGTGGCTAACTCACACCAAGACGCATGCACACATATGAATACATAAAAGCCTTGTCTGCTCGACTAGCAGATACCTTGTGGCACACATACACACACAGACACAGACACACACATCCCCTGACATTCACATCTGATCATAGATGGTGTTTTATGAAGGGAATGAAGGAATACAAAGAATACATAGAAAATATGAATCTATTCAACTGAAACCTCTAACTACACATGGAACTCCTACTTAACGAAGGAATCCTTTACTTATAAAGATATCTAAATCCACAAGATGTTAGTCTCTTGTATTTAATGCCTTCAACTCTTAGAATCTCTGATATTAGCTGCATTCCTTAAGGCGGACAGACTGAACAGACACCGCGCAGTTGACTAATACACCCTTTAGGTACAGGGTAAACCAATGTATGCCAGTTTGCTGTAGTTGTAGTTGTAAAGGAGACTCTTGCGACTCACCTAGTTGGGCTTGGCGGGGGATACGAAATACCGCGATGACTGGGTGATAACAATAAGTTACCCGAGTGACTTGTTGTTGTGCCGGGCACAAGCAAGGTGTTGTTACTATAAATATGGTAAAGTTAGGAGCGAACAGACGATAGACAAGAGGACTACAACACAACTATAAAGAAGCAATTAACGAACTGAGGAAACTACTAAGAAGTGAGATCAGCTAACATTTTCAGTGTTTGAATAACTTATAAAGTCAATAGAAGCAGGAAAATCAAAAGAAAAATGCGTTTAACATGTACAAATGACTTGCGCGAATATTGGTTAAAGCAGATGAACAGATATATAAATATATATATATAATATATATATCCATGTAGATATATTGATGCTTTGCTTAAATGTATGATAGACAGAGCTACGGTTAAATTAGGTTTAAAAGAAATGTGTTGTTTGCTTTACAAATAACAAAACTATATTAAAATTATGCTTACTTTGTATGTGTATAAATATGCAGTTCTTATATAATTAAATTACTAATGATATACTTAAATAATTGTACATATATATGTGTATATAGATATATATATGAATATGCATGTATGTGGACGGTCTTGGAGACGTATACACAGAAATGACTTGAAGGATTCCCAATCGGATGATGATGATGAACTGAAGTGAATATGTGAGTGTGTTTTTTCTAGCTCGTTTGGCTTGTCATGCTCTCTATTCGGGATACGTTCGTTATGGCGAATGCGAATACTTACGTCTGACTGTGTGGCATGCTTAGGTTGGGTAAACTCTGACCCAGGTGGCTTACGGGTTGTACGGATAGCGTGTTCCCCGATGTGGAGGAAATCGTGCCAATCTTTGGCTTCGGCAAGCCAGCAAGCAAATGTTGTTTGCTCTTCGATGGCAGGCCATGATTAGCTACGAGTAATACATATACATATATATATAATTACTTCGATAAACGAATATTGAATTTATTTGGACTGTAGAGGCTTACCCATGAGACTGAAACCCTCATCGCTGGACAGCGAGTTGGTCTTTTCAAACTCAACAGATATATTACGTGAATCATTCCATTCGACGCTGCCGCTGTGGCTGTTGTTTGCACTGGACACGTGGCTGCACATGGATGAGTTAATCGGGGACTTGCGGACACCGAGGGAATCACCAGTAGCTCCACTCGCACCGCTGCCACCAAAACGAAAGCTATCTCCCCCATTGCCGCTAATGCCCCGCTTCAGTCTTTGATAGATGGTCTTGGCACGCCACAAGGCATCGTACCAATTCTTAGCCTCGGTGCACTGCAGTGTGAATGCCGTGGTCGCCACATGGAACTCATTAAGGTAGACACAATTAAGCGTATTATTCGGCGCCAGATGCACAATCAAATGATCGGTCAAATACGGCTGTCGAATCACCTTCAAGGCCCCCAATCCCTTGCGGGCAATCGTTTTGCACACCAGCAATATGTCGGTCAACAGAAAACAGTGCACATCATTCTTGCTGACGTTGTCTTTGAACTTGTGATCCCCCTCCATGAACAAGTGGCGCACTTGATACGCTGGACATCCCTTCATCGGAGCACACAGATCGAACATCTGACTGTGCTGTTTGATCAGCTTATCCAGCACCTCGTTGTTGGTGTCCTGTATAAAAAGAAAAGGCGTTACTCCAAGAAAGGATTCAATGGATGATTGAAGATTGAAGGACTCACGACCACTTCGTAGGATTCGATGCGTGCCATGACACCCTTGAGGCGTTCACTCTCCTGTCGCATTGTCAAATGATTGTTGACGCTGCCAACGAAATTCTCCACGCTGTGTATCATTATGTCCATCACTTCGATCTCCTCCACATCCTCCATTTGCTTTCGGATCGCCGCCAGCAGAAGACTGTACTTGGTTAAACGTTGCATGGGACGCACAACGATGTCGGCGAGACGCAAGCGATTGCACATTTTTTGGGACTCACACCAGGCCAGATAAGCGGTGAATAGAGCGTTATTTTGATTAAGCTCCTTGCAATAAAACTGACAGGTACTCTGCTCCGCACAGTAGACCTAAATGTATTGAGAACATTGACAAGCATAATGAGGTGGAAGGTGAGAGACTAAGCTACCTTATAGGGCGCAAACGTGGAGGCAAATGTGACAAAACCATCCTGAAAGAAGGCACATTTCAGTGGCTCATGGGTCTTCACGCTGTGGGCCACCATCGGATAGAGCCAGAGGGTCCAGAACTTAATATTTGCCTCGCAGACGGAACGTATATTGGAGAACAGCCTGTGCTGATCGACGTCAATCAGCAGGCGCTCCTCTTGCACAGCCTCCAGGCAGGCAAGGAAGAGCTGGAGAAACGTATCAATATAACACATATATACTAGCCATAACATAGATTACAGGGTATCTGCTTACATCGGTAACCGTTTGCAGCGCATGAATGTAATCCACTTCAGTTGTGACCAGCTCCCAGATGGCAGTTTGTACCTTAATCTCACTATCAGTCATCGAATTGCTGTCTACAAAATCCCGCCACGTCTTGTCCATATTCTGCAAATAGTCCAGCGAATCGGAAAGCGTTGGATGATCGAAGCCCAAGGCATCTGGACGCTGCGGCACACCATTCTTCGCAAAGTTGTTGAGCAGCTCATATAGCTGACTTTGTTGTGGATTTTTGATACCAAATATGGAAGACCAACGCTGCTTAATCTGTTTGCCAGCTGCAATGGTCGACTCGCTGGTCTCCTCCGTCGAGGCGGATGAGAGTAGACGCGGTGGTCGTTGTCGAGAGCCCTGCAAGTGTATAAACAGAGGAATTAGTTTGCCATCAACAAAAATTATCAGCATCAACTTACAAATGATGCGGCTTTCTGCAAGGTCTTCCGACTGTTGTCCTTTTCGGTGATAACCAGATGATGGCCAGCCAAGTTCTCCACATCCGTGTGCTCGTCCAGAAGTCTTGTAGCTGCACCTGCCCATAAAAATCGTTTAGTATATTTATTTCTTTATATATTGTTTATATTTAACTGCCACTACAAGTTTTATTTCATTTTAATAAAATTAACATTTATTATTCAATGAAATTCATATTTTCAATGGCTATATCGACTAGGATGTTGATGCTGGTCTAGAATATACGTACTTTATAGGGTTTGCTATGCCTCCTTGTGCCTGTTACGCACATTTCGCTTTTGACAAACATAGTAGACTCTTTTACTTTGTAAGTACAGAGTCTAAATGCTCTAATTAGCATTTACTAATAAGCTAAAGAGTTTCAAATGGTTTTCTCAATCGAATACCCATAGAATTAGGTTCAGTTGCTTGGGCATTTATTTACCTGCATCCAAATGACTGAAGCGGGGATTACTATCTGTGATTGTGATCTGTGAGAAGCTGAGGTTCCGCCTGTCCAATGGCTGCTTAAGTGCATGTCTGTAAATGGCAAATGTTTATCATTTCATTTAATCAAGAGTTTCATTTCAATTGCTTACAGCAGAGTTCTGCCCTTGATTGCAGGTATGAATTCCTCATCGGGACACTGTGGCGATTCCAAGCAGAAGGATACCGAAAAGTATTCCGAACTCGATGCCTAAACGATAAATGTTAACCATAATTGATATTCCAATAAATAAAAATGCCACAAACCGCTTTCTCTCCACCCGACACAAGGCATTCAATGGGCGCTGTCTGAGTTGCTTGGACTGAGGCCGCAGTGGGTGCGGCAGCAGCTTCATGGTGGCATGGCACCACCGTGTCGAGGCCATCCAAGTGGGTGAGACTTTTTGATTTCAGCTGAAATGTAATAAATTACAAACTACTGTGAGTCATACACTTGGCACTCCAATATTGATTCACAGTCGCATTCAAACGCTATTATATAAATATATTCATCGAGTTCATAGATATAAACATAAATATATATATATAAAAGGAAATCATTAGCATAAATAAATAAATGATTAGAAATATTAAATGCTCGTTTCAAATCGATTTCAAATAATATTCAGAAAATGCATATAAAATAGGGGAATATATTAACATAAACATAAACAGGAATCCTGAGTAAGCCGTGAGCTAAGGATCTTAGCTCAACTCTTGGGGCTCCTCCTACGAATACGAATAAATAAATGTTTAAAATGTACTTATTTAATAACAAATAAGTTCGCTAAGTGCTGTTGACGTTAAGCCTGAATAATCCTAAGAGTTGAGTTCGTTCAGTTCATTTATATTCATACTTACACATGTCAAACTTCACTCAAAGTTTTTATGCATTTAAATTCCTTTATTCAACTTGTATATTTATTGCCTGTACAATTTGTAATAAATGTACATTTATTATACATTTAAATGCAGAAATATTGTAGTGAAAAGTATTGAATTGACTACATTTTTCATCACTCGAAATGCTAAGAATACAATTTGACAGCACAAAATTTGTGTGAATATCTAAAACCAACTCTATTCATTCACTCTGACAAGTTGTCTGGAAATAAATATAAAATTAGCATAACAAACTAAGCCACAACTTATTTTGTAAGCTGTAAATTTATAAATAGTTGCGCTATTTAACTCTGATGCCTTTGCATTTTAAATAATTAGCAGCAAACGTGGCCACAGAATTCAAAATGTAATGCGCTTACAAAACGCTAATGATTACATCTATTAATAATTCAATGTAATCCTGTAAATGTTCAGCTTTAGTTTGGCAACTATTTCATTTAGAATTATAACTGTGAGGAGACTCTAACTGCAGAAACAATCGCAGCAAGAAGTTGTATATATAAATAGACTTAATAGAATCCAGCTCAATGCTCGTTTAAAAACTATTAACAATTCAGAGACAATGTATTAATTGCAACTGTGTAACTTGTTAGGAACTTGAAATACCAACAAATTGAAAACAAAATATATTCGTTAACAAGCACAACGAGTTGGCTAAGACTCTTATAGCCTTATAGCCTTGCTGCAACTGTCTAAGTTACAAGCGAGAGAGAAGGATACTATATTTGTAATCCCTAACAGGAATATCGATTTGCAAGCCCAATGCAATGCAATTTCAATAGACAACAATAATAGCTTGGCATCCTGAAAATATCATAACGATGCCATAATAAAAACAAAAGTTATACAATGCAATTCAATGCAGCTCGAGTGGCTGAAAGAGCTGATGCCGAGAGACTTCCATGGCAATCGGATTGAGCTGCAACTAATAAGCGCGTTGGGGGAGCTACAAAAGGCGATTATAAATAAAACGAAGCGCAGAGGCGAAGAGAGGGCAAGACGAGGAGGCGAAGAGCAAAAAGAGATATAAATATAAACATAATTAATGATGAAACTAAAGAGGTAATTACATACAACTATAATAGGCGACTAATTGCGAGCACTTCGACGAGGAAACTTTATAAATAAATAATAATAAATGAAACAAAATGAAATGCATTGAAAAGTTCTTTATTTTCACATTACACACACACACACAAGTTGATTTCAGGCAACGAGATGGCTCTCAGTAGGGGCCAGTAGGGGACTCACCTGCAGTTTGCTTGTGGGCGGTGAGACAACTAAACAGATTTTCATTGTTGCACGTAGAAACTCGTCACGTTTTGTCCTCAAGTCCGTTGGCACCGCGATGGGTGACGTGGCGGAGGGCAGGAAGGGATTCAGAGTGTGCAGTGTTGAATTGAGACTGTCTGTGGTTGGTGAGCTGGACATGTTCACTCGCTGTTGTGGATGTTGCTGTTGCTGATGATGATGTTGTTGTTGTTGTTGCGGATGTTGTTGTTGCTGATGTTGTTGTTGCTGCTGCTGTTGCTGCGGCTGCGAATGCTGATTTATCTCCCTGTGTTGCAGCAGACGCGTTGGCGAATTCAAACTGAAGAGCTTCCGTCTGTGACGTCCTGGCGTCGAGGATGAGCTCGATGCTGGACTCGGTGTAGGTCCTTGAGGGTAACTGGCACCAGCTTCGCTATAAGTGGACTCCTGTGACCCAGCTCGACTGTATGCCGGCGTTGGCACCTGTGCGGATCGAGAGCCCGACTGCAACTCGTCCGGCTGAATGGCCGCCTCCTGCAGTTCATCGTTCTCATAGGTGCTGTGATAGGTGCGTGCCGTAATCTCTGGCAGAAAGGGATTATTAGGTGACGTTAGCGTATACTGATAATAGGCGCCAGCCTCGCCACTTTCCACTGGCAATCTGGCATCCACATCCGTATCATAGGGTGCAACCTCCTCCGGAAAGGATCCAGCATTCAGATCGTGTCCACCGCCCACATGAGTGCCCAGTTGTTCCCACTCCCCCGACGATGAGTTATACGAGGACGCGGTGAATCCATCATTGGAGTGTCCCTGAAAGCTGCGCGAGCTCTCGTTGCTGCTCTTGAAGAGAAAGTTCTGCAGCCGTGTGATTCGCACCGAACTACTTTCACTTGTCAGGGAGCAGCTGCGACTGGCATTTGTCGGAGCAGCCGTTGGAGCAGCTACTGGAGGATTGCATCCCTGACTCGGCGTTGGATTCGATGCCTCGCTGCGTCGCTTCAGCAGCTGCTCCGGCAGCTCAGTGCTCATAGCGCTTATTTCGCCGCCCATTTCAACGCTCTGTTGGCACGACCAGTAGAAGATGTTCGATTGGGAGCCCAGATCGTAGGAGCTTTCGAGGGAGCTGCTCGAGTTGGTGTTGGCAACGCTGCTCAGATGCTCGTACGCGAACTCGGGTGGCGTACACTCGTCCGGGCTGTCCAGCAGCAAGGCCGTGTTAATGTGTCCCCCCAATCCCAGTCCGGGAAGTTGCCGACTCAGCAGGTTGTTATTGTCTGTCTTGGGTAGAGATGGCTCCGGTATTGTTCCCTCCTTCCGCTTGATCTCCAGCGGACTGCGATCCCTGTGCCGAAACGAACGACGCAATCTCTCGGCGAGCTTTGACTGCTTAAGGGGTTTATCTTTGGGCTTCTCCTTAGCGTGGCTAAGAAGATGCACTTTCTCAGTCTTATCCTTTCGTGTCTCCTCCAGAAGTTTCTCGTGCATTGTCCACTCCAACTCGAGCACTTCCGACGGCGTTTTGGCAACAATTCTGGCTATCTGGGATCCCTGTTGTCTATTGGCTAATACAATTTGCAGCTCCGCCAGACCACCACCCATAACGGTTGTCCTCCGCCTTCCGACTTCGCTGTGGACCAAGCTTCCGGTTAAATATCCGAAGCCACAAGCACAGCTCACTAATCGAACAACTAATCAAAGGCTTCTCAAACAATTCCCTATTTCGTTATCACACTTGAAACTTTCGTCAATGAATTAATGAACGTTAATTTCCCACCCCCTCAATTGCTATCATTTCCTGTTCCCTTTCCACTTCATAATTACTTTTCGATGTATAATCATTTCCCCGACCAATGCATTTATTTGTTGTTCTGTCGATTAGCTAAAACAGGAGAAAATACATCATTAAGATCATTCAACAATGCATTGAACTCATTGAGCCTCATTAAACTCTATTATAAGTAGATCTTGAAAGCATCCATGAATTCTACCTGAAGGCAACATACATTCCCGATCTAACTAAAATAACATGCCCCTTCTCACTCTGTGACCATTCGAAATGTGCAGTAAAGGGTATTATGGCTTTGTGCAAGTGTATGTGACAGGCAGAAGAAGGCGTGGCAGATTACATATCTCGTTATAGCGTCCTTATTTGCTTAGATGTTACTGTTACTTTTACTGATTGATTGCCAACTCATCTGTCAAAGATTACAGCTTTATCCGTAGAAATGTTTGACTATACATATACTTAATGGGCGCTGCCACGCCTACTTTGATGCATTACACATTTCTAGGCAAGATTATGATACACTCTCAGATGCTCTTTATATCACTTTCACCCAATCAACAATATATACTCACCTTATGCGGGTTTCAAATGAAGCTTTTCGATATTGGCTTTGTTTTTCCTTTTAACGCGTTTTCTGCTTCTTTCCGCTTACCGTACATTTATTTATTTATAGATTTATTATAAAATTATTTTCCCTTTTTGATATTTCGGTTGTGTTTCTTAAGTCACGCATAGCGAGGCATTACATAACGCTAACCGACAACGGCAAGACATGATGACATATGCTAATTGCATAGTTATTACAGGTGTTAATTGTTGCACCTGAGCGCAGTAGGGAAAGTGGAAAGTACACGGAAATTATATGGTGTGCAATTACCTAAAAAAGAGTAAAAGAATTATCTATTAGTAAATTATAACAAATTCATATTTAGATATATTTTTATATATATTAATTATATAATTAAATTCCATTTATTAAGTAAAGGTATTTTAATTAAAACTATAAATTTAATTGCCTAATGAGAATGTTACTAAACTATTGAATAAATGAGATTATAGCTGTCAAGAGAGCACAGCAGCACAGTGCTGTCCTAATGCCTGTGACTACTTGACAGATAGAAGAGAGTGCACTGCGTTTATCAACATGATGCAATGAGAGTGAAGAGCAAAGCGAAAGAAGCAGTTGCAAACTGCAGTTGCTGTTTACGGTGGTGTCATTAAATGAGTGCACACATGCTTGATACCAAAAAGAGATGGCGCTGCGATAACTCCCATTTACAGTGGCGTCTATATGTATAGCTATCTATCTACATTTTTGTTAGTGACTACAGTGGTGTCTGTTAATGTGATACAGTGAGGCAGAGAGTTAACAGTGGAGTAATGATTGTTAGCAAAGAGACGACGCTGTAGTTACTGCTGTCTTTATATGATTCTAACTGAACTGTTGTGAGAAACTACAGTGGTGTCTATGAGAGTGTGGCAGAAAATTGATAAAAGCGAAAGACCGAAAGTAAATGCAGTGGTGTCAGTGTAAGTGACGGCAGATCTCTATATAACTTTGATTAAATTATCATTAAATTATACATTTTTATGGTTTCAAGGCTTATAAACCAACGTATAAGCAGAGCTAAGCTGACTGTAAATCGAAGAATTCGCTAGTTTCGCTTCATTGCCAATGAATTTCCATCAGCTAGCGAAAGTCTTCATAAAAATGAAATAAAATCAATTATTCAAACAGAATTCCTATCAAAACCCTCTGCCAGATGGATGACCAATGCCACGACAAATCCAAACAGATTATAACCATTGGGTTTATGTGGCTGATGTCATTTCAGCTGAACCATTTCGCACATTTTGCAAAACTATTGATTTGTGGCGTTCGAAACGCTCATTGGCCGAAAGGAAGGCAAATTCCGAGGGTGTGGCAAACAGAACTACGCTAGATGGAATCAAACAGGATAAAGGAGTGAAAATAACAAGGGGAAAACCAAAAGAAAAAGAAACAGAGATTATAAATGCAATTAGCAGTTGCTAAAACACAGTTTGATTTATAGTTAAAGAAGTATTTTCAACTAACCTTTGACCACAAACTGTTAGCAAACTCTGCACACTTCTTCTCTTGATTTAGCTACACTTTGACCTCATTGCACTATCGTTTACAACCACGTAAGACACAAAAACTAACCCATTTGTTTTTCATTTTCTAAAGACTTTCCTATCTAAAAAAAGAAAAACGAAAAAGAAAAGTGCTTTGGTTGTGTGTGTGTGTGTATGTGTGGAATGCTTGCCACGACTCCTTGCAATGAAACTGTAAATGAAAACTCTAAGGTTGCTTCGAAATCGATTGAAATGTTTTGTTTGCGTGTTTCGCGAATTACGTTTATAGTTCGCATTACCTTGAGGCCTACATCTGTATATGTATGTGTGTATATATATGTATATATGTATATATATATATATATATATATATATATATATATGTATATATACCTATGCAGTTCTCTGTGTCCTAGATACAACAACTAGGAATGCTCCAGTCAATATTGCACGTACTACAGGTACTAGCAAATTAATATGCACTCAATATGTTGTTTGATCCGGCATTGCCCGTGTTTCTGTGATCAACAAATAGAGTAAAGTTTGACTTCAAAACAACAAAAGAGCTTCATTAGGTTGATAAATAGAGATATAACTGCAATATTTATAGCGATAATTTTACACAACATTGTTTTTAATTATTTGAAGTAAAAAGAAAAGAGTTTGCCCTCGAAAGTTTAGAACTAATATATATTTTTTATTCACTTATAGATATTAGTAAGTTATTACACACATTCCTCTATATTTTTGAATTTTAAAATATTTTATAAACTTGGAAATCGAAATGTTGAAAGGGAAACTAGTTAGTTTGTCAATGCTTAATATAAATAAAAATATTTAATATAACTGTAAATGTAAAAAATATATAAACAAATATATTATATATGTGAAAATATTTAATAGTCTATTAATTGTAATAAATAAATTGAAGGAAAACTTTAAAATCTTTTTTATTACTAAGAATATAAATGGAAGTTAAGTTTATTTAAATTAAATATAAGCAGACATTTAATATTTATTAAATTAGACAACTATTTAACTAGGGCTGAAATAAAAATATAAATATATATTTAAATCAATTGTACTAATTAGAAAAAAGATGAAGCTTAAGTTACTGTATTTAAAATTGTTGCATATATTTTATAAATAAGTAAAAGACAAATTAAGTTTAATTTTTTAAGTAGAACATATGCAAATATTTTATATTCATTTAATTAGATAAAACTTGGCAATAAAAGTAACTCTTAACTACATTTTATTACTTAGAAAATAAATAAAAATTCAGATTCTTTAATTTAATTGTTTGCAAATATTTAATATTTATTTAACTCAACAAAAATGAGAAAACTTTTTAAATAAACTTTTAATTCCATTTTATTGATAAAAAAAGAAACTAAACTTAATTTCTTTTAATTAAAATATATGAAATTATTTAATAATCATTTAA
This sequence comes from Drosophila macrospina, assembly GCA_035042075.1. Taxonomy (NCBI): domain Eukaryota; kingdom Metazoa; phylum Arthropoda; class Insecta; order Diptera; family Drosophilidae; genus Drosophila; species Drosophila macrospina. The sequence continues at coordinate 1,559,548 of JAWNLW010000591.1, forward strand.
TTAAACAACAATTGTAAATGTGTTTAAACAAAAAAAGCGTTTAACTTCATTTTATTACTAATTAATAATTAATAATTATTTAATTAGACAACTATTTGACTAATGATTAATTAAAAATAGCTTTTAACTCAATTTTATTACTTTGAAAAGAATTAGAAATAAAGTTTCACTCTTGAATTCAATTATATGCAAATATAAAATATATATTTAATTAAACAAATGTATTTGTCTATCTATTGATTGTCACACAATTGAGTATATTTACCTCTTATGTATTTATTTATTTATAGTTTGTTAGTTTAACCTGTAACTAAGTATAAATTCAATTTATAACTGAAACAACATCAAGCTTCAATCTCACAAAGTGACGTTTAAATCAATTGCATAAATAAGGCAAATATTGAGATAATAAATCAAACTAATCAAATTATTGCTTACAAATTTGACTTGAGATCTGCTTACTATATTATGCTCTATATATAAACATGTATATATATATATATATATATATATGTATAATATATAATTGAGGAGCTGTCATCTAAGTAATTCAATTTCAGCAAAAGGAATCTCTGGCAAACTCAAAGATGTTATTGATGATTTATTGTCTTGTCATAGGGGCTAGGAGGTTAGAGGATAGAGGTAACAGCTTCAGCGTCAGCTTCAGCTTTAGCTTTGGTTTCGCTGTGTTGTGCATCTTGTATTTTGTCTTACGTCATTTGAGGTAACTCACGGTGACTTTGCCCCAACGACGGCAAGGTTAGGGTCCCCTGTATGTGTCATCATTATCGCCCTCGCCTCACGTGGCAACACCATCCTGCCCCAACCCCTAACCCCTACCCCACGCACACTGTGCTGGCCAACATTTGATGCCAATACCAAATACAAAAACCAAAATCGATCGTTGTGGTTACTTTCGTGAAATGCCATATATATTTTTTCGCATTCACTTTTACTACTATATATGTATTGCTGTTGTTGTTGTTGTTATTGTTGTTGTTGCTGCTGTTGGTTCTGGCCACGTCTGATATTGCGTTATTGTTGTTATACAAATTTACGTAAGTCTAAGGTAGCCAAAAATTGCCCCTTCCTTCTCATTCTCAGCCTAGAAATATTATACACGCAGCTCGAAAGGCCGTTGTCCAATATAGCCTTTGTTTGCCAATTTTTATGAGTTTTCCCTCCCCCGCACTCCCAGCGTTTTCCCACATTTTCTCTGTGGCGTATAAATACATTTAAACTTTAAGGGAAAATGCGAAACAACAACTTGTGGCACAACTTGTATAATTAATGACAAATTGCAGGTGCGTTAACATAATGAATACACTCGCTTTTCTTTCCTTTAAATTGTTAACGTTGATTCACCATGATTAATGAGTTCTTTACCTGGAATACAAGTATTTTGGAGCCGCATTCATGAATGAATTCTTGACAAATTTGAGCTTAATTGGACTGTGGCACAAACTTGGCTATTTAAGTGAATGCCACACAAAAACTTAAACTATTTACTAGGACAACGGGGAACTAACTTTTATTTGATGTAAGTTGTAATAGCTTGAAATATGATAGAAATTTAATTAAATGTGAAAGCATAAATCCTATTTGGACTCATAAATAGCATTACAAATACTTATGCTTTTGTTTGTTGTTAACCAAAATGCAAAAGAAAAAAACAACAACAACAACAACAACAAAAGTAGAATTTACCTCAACTGCGGCGGCAATGTTTCACAAATTTAATTTGATTTATGACTTTTGCCCCAAAACATAAAACCCAAGGACAAAGCGAAATATTTGCCAGTCGCTCTCGGCTATACACATGGGGCACGGTACCGCTGGTCCAAGCTGAGACTGAGACGAGCCGAGAGCCGGATATGTCTTCGTGATACTTATTTTTATTTGCTTCTTGGTTCATTCTTATCAGGAGACCATATGACTGCCACATGCTGACGTCATCCAAAAGCAACGACTCCACCAAAGATGTATCTTGCCTATTCCGAATTACAGGTAGAATGTAAAGGTAAACGTGAATGGTAATGGTGAACAGTCTACCTGCTGGTCGTACTGGACTCTTACAGGCTCCAAATTTATTAGCATCTTAAAAGTTCTGACAGCATACCAGGCGTGGGAGAGGCAGAGGCAGAGGCAGAGCGAGTGTGAGTGTGAATGTGAGTACGAGTGTGGGACAGAGGCAGAGGGCGAGGGTGACGGAGGGAGAGGGAGAGGGAGAGAACAAACAATGTCGTGGGTATCATCAAAGGTTATGTGATTTGAGGCATGCATATAATCAAATTCCTATAGAACCAGACAATTCTCTTGTATTCTCTGCTGTGTAGACTTTATCTATTTAAGCTTATTTTCGTAAATAACCGACTTAATATTGTTAGCCAAAAAAAAAAACAGAAAAAGAAAAAGAAAATAGAAAATAAAATAAAGAAGAAAGAAGCGAGGACATACCGGCAATCGAAATCATGAGTGCATTCATCTGTGATAATACTCGTATAAGTCGATGACAATTCCGTTAGCCATTTCCATTTTATTGGCAACTCACCCAGCAACCGAGTGAGACAGACAAAGAGAGTGGGAGAGAGAGACAAAGCGACGAGGGAGAGAGAGAGAGAGAGAGAGAGAGGGAGAGATAATGTCAGAATTCAATTAAATTCACTTGCACATGCACACACGAGACGTAATCAGGTGTTTCCACTGCTTTCCACATTATCCATGTTAATGCGATAATTGAATTTTCGGTTTACTATATTCTCGTAAATATGCACTTTATAAATTGTTAATAATTATGTTTATTACCGCTTAGTTTACTTATGCACCTTGCACAAACACAAAAACAACAACCACAATAATCTACTTCAGTTTTATATATATATATATATTTATATATGTATATATATGTACAATCATATATATGTAGATATACAAATGCGATGCGATGCGATGCGATTCGTAATTGTGCACTTTGCCAGGGTCGCGTTTAGTCCTCTTTCATTGTCCGGACTGCGAGACGGTTCACAACGAACTGAATACGTCTGAGGACACTTTGGTTCGTCTAAAGGACGAGGGCATTGCGAATGGCAATGAAAGCGCAAAATCTGAGAAAACATGCTTCATCGGGATAATGGCAACCGAAACTAGTTAAAGAGAGCGGATCCCGCTCTCTTAAATTTGGCTGTCGGCGCTGCACTTGTCAGGGATGAATTAGTAGCAAAGATAACAGAAGTTTACGTATGATTATTATTATTTTATACTATTTTTAATATTTTCGTAAACTCAATTGTTTTATTTATTGAGATAATTATATTAAACTGTTTTTAAATAAATATATTACGCATTTCACTTTGATGTTGTTTTATTTATATTTATATTTTATATATCAGCTCATTTAAAAATATTTATTATTTATTAATTATTTATTTATTATTTGTCATCTTCATTCGCATAACTCAATAAACACACCTCCCAAGCATATCTACATTTGCCACACACACGTGCATACATTTGTAATTATTTAAGAGAACTTTTTGTTACTGTTTACATTCGATGTCGCTCTCTGTCTCCCTCTCTCTTTTCGTTTCGTTACGCACAGCATACGCTGTTGTTGTTCTAGTCTCATAGCCAAACGTAAATAAGCCTGTTTACTCTCATGCGCTCTCTCAAATATGTGCAGAGCTTTTGCGAGCGTTCGGCGATAAGCCATATGTAAACAAACCTTACTTTCATTCACAGAAACAACAACGTATATTGTCACACACAAAAAATTATGCAAAAATATGTGTGTGCGTGTGTTTATATGCAACGCTCAACGTTATGTATATGTAAGTCTGTAATTGTAATGTGTATATATGTAGAGAAAAGCTCAAGCGTCTCGCGTGTGCTATCAAACACGGTTGTGCTGACTCACTCTGTCGTCAACGTAAATCACGGTTTACAATTCATGAGCGCATATATATGTATGTGTGTATGAGTGTCTGTATGTAAAGTCGTATGAATGTACTTATGTATAACTGAAAAGGTAAACAAAAGGTTACACGAACAAGAATAAGAAGGCGTCTCTGAACTTATTTAGAATATATAAATGAATATATGTACTTTAGTAGGTGAATATGTGTACATATATATTTTTGCACATTAATTATACGCTATATATAGGTCCATTATCTCCCATAAGTTTGTTTACAAATTGTGATACTTCCTCGCAAGCGAAATATAAATTCAAAGTTCAATTTGAATTTCCGTATACTTTTGATTTTATTCATTAAATGATCGTGTGTGAAAAATCAAAGCTAATTAACAAACTAGCAAAAGCAAGCAGTGATACAGTGTCTAGCATTGAAAGAAGCTTACTTCCGATCTGGTTATAGGGTATATTATAAGCGAATAATCTCTATTATAGATATATATACATAATTCCAAAAATATGCATTTATTTGTTTATGTACATACATACAATATATATGTACATAATGTACATATGTAATATCTACATAGTTTTAAGTTTCAGCTGTGTGACAAATGCTTGTGCCCATGAACTGTATTCATTCATAAGCTGGCTGTTCTGAAATGCCTTGAAAGCTCTAAATGCCGTACACACCGCCAGTACTTACTGTTACTGTTGGTGCGAGGGTGGTTCAATACATATATAATATGTGATATGTATACACACTTTGGCATGAAATTAATGTGACATTTGCAATTTAATTAATAGACAGTGCGCTGCTACTGCTTACTATGCAATTGATTTGCATTTAGATTGTCCAATGCTATATTTTTACCAATAATTATGCAGAAATCTTTCAAAACGCCCTCGTATATGGGAGACTTGACTACTACAAGTTCCCGCTAGCACTGCAGTATAAACATCAGACTTGCAGTGATTCATCGCACAAATTCAGCAACCGCAGACACATGCTTACATACATATGTACAAGTATTGAGATACATAATAACGTATGTATTTTGAGATTCCAAAATTAAAGTCACTGCTTGACTTGCATGCATTTGATTGAGCGGCACTGGAGTTTGCCACAGCTTTTATAATTATTTGCTTCACTTACTGAAAATTGTGTTTAATAATTGTATGCAACATGCAGATGGAATTTCGGTATTAACAAGAAAAGAGTTATAAGTGTTCTTCGCTTGCACTGCTTGCACATAATTTCTACAAGTCCAATTAGAAGATAGTTAAAGCACAGAGCAAAGCAAGCAGCAGTACAGGCTGAACAGCGCGCGCTGCTTGCTTTGCGTTTGGTATCTGTAAATATATATGCAGTAAATATGTGTAGGTGCTAACTAAGTGCACCCTCTAAGCTCACTGCTTGCACTGCTTATAGTATATGCAAATAAATACAAAAGTGGTGCTCGCACTGCTTATATGTACGTATCAGATGTAAATACATACATGCGCAATTGTTTCTATGTACATAATTAAGTGCACACTCTAAGCAGTCCAAATCTCAACACATTATTTCAAGAATTAAGCTTCGACGTTGATGATGACGTAATGAACGCCGTTTCCTGCACATTCAGTTTCGATTCGACATCGAGTTTTGCTTTTGGCTCTGTTGTTGCTATGATTCATGCCCCCATATACTGTATATGTATACTTGTTTGTATGTATAGAGGAGCTGCTCAGCAGAGACAAACTTAACCACATACATATGTATGTATGTTTGTGTGACCAGCAAAGTTGACGCAGAACCACGGCTGATAATTTGCTCAACTCTCAATACGATAACAGCAATAACAGTTAATACTTTGAATTGATAAGGCGAACTTGTGAGGCGCATGCGCAGCGCGAATACAACATGCTATGTATGTAAGTGTGTGTGTATGTGTGTGTGTGTGTGCAATGTAACCCATTTCGAAACGCACCTGTTATCGCGCATACCTGTGCTTTATCTTATCTCATTTCTTATCGCATTGTGTGTGTATTGTGTGTGATTGCAAAAGTTACTAATTCTATTTTTCTGCTTTTCAAGTTGCCTTCAGTTTTAGGCGTTCACTTGAGGCGACGACAACGATTAACGTTGAATACGAATACAAAACGAATCATCTTGCGGTGTGTGTGTGTGAATATTAATTGATTAAAGAATTAAAATGGTATCTGTGGAAACAATTGGTTCGATCTTTATCAAAGCTCTGAAGCTGGTATGTTAACGCATTTAAATTGATCTAGAAAATCTTCCATAGAAAATGTTGAGCAATACGTCGAATTGGTTGGACTAGTCTATCTGAGATAAGGTTGCCTTCTTATCACTATGAATGTTGTATTAGTAATATTACTCATACACACAGAAAGCAGAAATTAATGTGAGGGTCGTGAAGTGAGCAACTAAAGCCAAAGCTTTCCAGGGCGGGGCAACACCAATATGATCATTACATCGGATTTGCAAATGATTCATTCAAAGCTTCTAATTCTAATTCCGTTTCTATTCCAATTCAGATCATCAATTTGGTTATCATCTTTCTGTATCGCTGGGGAGATGGCGGCGAGTTTCTCGGCATTGGCGGCACCTGGAACCTCAACGAGGAGAAGAGCGCCGATGCGGAAATTGTTGCCTCCGGAGTGATGGTCGGATTCTTCATCTACACCGCCTGCCACACAATTGCCTATGCCTTTGGCACCACAAAGCACAAGGGGTACGTTATCCATTTCCTAGTATACGTCCAACTCTAAAACTTTGACATTCCCCCAGGGAGCTGTGCGACACCATCATGAATGTGGTGGGCACCTTTATGTGGATTGCCGTTGGAGGCGTGGCACTGCATTACTGGAAGGGCTACATGTCCGATGAGGGTTTCCTCTATGTGAACTCGGAGCGACAGGTGGGCATAGCTATGGGGTCACTGTGTGTCATCGAGGGAGCACTGTATCTGCTTGATACTGTGTTGGCCTGCATACATTACTCCAAGGGCGACACTGACTACACACAGTAGTCACGCCGTATGAAGAACAAAGTATGGACATCAACTAAAGCGCCGCTGGGGCAGCTAACGAATAACTGACAAATTTTCTAATACATTTCAGTTAATTCTAAGTGCAAATTAGTTTTTAACATATTAAGCCAATTGTGTATCAATTTCTTAACCATTTACCACTTAACGACAGTTCACTGTACCCATTATTAATCAATACTATTCATATATTTTATTTTCACTTTGGCAAATATAAATTGTTAAGATCCAAAACACAATTGAAAGCGTTATCAATATTCGCGTATTAGGGAACAGTTGCTCAACTACAGTGAAAACTATGTAAATGAGTCACTATATTTATATGAGTCTATTTCGTGGAAATTTACAGTATGTGCTGTTCCCGTATGTGCTGATTAAACATTTAGTCATGCTAAGTAACAGTTAAATGTGTAATAATTACAACATATATATGTATCTTCTCTTCTATGTAATAATTACAAGATATATATGTATCTTCTTGATCACGCTGATCAAGTTTCCCTATTTAACTGCTTGTAGTTACACTAAATGACTGTTGTTAATTCCTTATATTCCAATTCTATCTGATTGCATTCAATTACATAGATAGCCTTGCATTTGTAGGTCAAGAAATTAGTTTTTGCTTGGTAACCTAATTGAACACATATTGCGACTAATTATACCCTGCACAGGGATTTATTAGCTTTGTGGCACAAGTATGTAACAAGGAGGAGGCAGGGCAGGGCCTATAAAGCATATATATCTTTGATCACTACCAAACAAAAACTGAGTGTTACGTTACTTCATATTTACAACATTTACCAACACTATTAAGTTTCACTCTAACCGACAATAATCTTGCAAGTCTAAACGTAATGGGAGGTTGGGCATCGAGATAATTTTGATTTAATAATAATAATTATCAAAATACTTTGATTATAGAAAGCTGCAAAGGGTATTATACTGTCGAGTGCGATGGACTGATTCGCTAGTGTTGAGCAGGAAATAAATAAAATTAAATTATTAATTATATGTTATATTGAACCTATTAAAGTTATGGCAGAAATGCTTGACTATAGCATACCCAGCTAATTAGTTATAATAAGTAATGTAACTAAGCTAAATTCAAGTCTCATTTAAGAGCAGCAAATAGCTCTAGCAATAGGGGAACTCTAACAAACTGCAACTGGAGATTTCTATGTCTATTTCTAAATCGATTTCTATATTCTATTTCTATATATATTTCCATATCTCTAATGCTTATTACTTGAGCTGTAACTCACCTGTTTTTGGGGTTTCCCACAGCCATCGACGGTGTCCTGCGGAGTGCGTTTCAGGCTGTTAACCCGGACAACACGTTGGGCGCACCGAGCACAACGGCGACTCGCCGAGCCGTCCTCCAAGTTGAGGGCGTCGAAGAGCATGGGCTGATCTTGGATGTAGGAGTTGCGGGAACATTGATTGAGTAGCTCGAGGGTGCGGGAGTCGAGGCTTTCGCGATAGACGTTCTGCACCTTGTCCAAATTGTGCTCATAGTCGGTGTCCAGATTGTAGAAGCTTTGGCTGCTGTTGCGGGACGAGGAGGAGATCTGACGATGTACCAGGGAGTTGTTGCTGCGCTTGCGCCGCATTACAACAGTCTTTGGCGTGCTCTCTTGGGTGGAACACACAGAGGTTGGCGTATGCGGAGATTGTACACTTGGCAGCGGGGAGGCAGTCGATGGCAATGGCAATTTGGGCATGGGAGGCGTCTGCTGCTCGGCGAGACTCATCAGGGAGTGTTGACGCTCCAGTTGCTTCTCATAGCCATTGAACTTGTCATAGTCGATGAACGACATGTTGGCATAGCTAACCATATTGTCGATGGCCTGCAACGACTGCAGAGATGCACTCCACTTGGGATTCATCTTGTCCTTCTTCTTATCGCTGCTGGAGCTGCTATTACCGCTAACTGCTCCACTTCCGGTCAAGCCACTGAACGTGCTCTTAAACGATGCAATCAACGTGCTGGAGCGACGCTTCTGAAAGTTCAATTGGGGATTGTAGGCCACCTCGCTGGGTGTTAGCGATACCAGCGATGGCTTTCGTATCATCGGTGATTCCGACTCCTCGAGTGGCGTCGACGTCGACGGATGCGCCGACTGACGACGCACTGGCGTCTTTATCGAACTGGCGGTATCCGCTCTCCGTCTTAAGATTGGAGAACAACCATCCGCTGTCCCACTGTCGGCCAGCGAATTCTTACGTGGCGACGCTGGCGACAGTGGATCCCCCGATTTCTCTGCCTCCTCCGACAATTGCTCCAACTGCGGCTCAATGAAACTTCTGCGATTCGGACGCCGCAACAAGATCATGGATCGGCTGCGTGTAAACGTGAACGGGGTTTTCCCATTGCCGGTTTCATCCCTGAGCTCATCGGTTCTGGCCAGATTCTCCTTGCTGCCCGTAAGGTGATTAATGAAACGGGACAACTTGCCACGTATGCTATTGGAACGCTCCATCTTGGGCAGTTGCTCATGGCTAGGTAACGCGGCTTGTTGTTGTGCTCTTCTCTCGGCTTCGTAGTGTTCCCGGAATTTTTGAGTGATGTTCGTTGTTGTTGTCGGTAGAGTTGTTGTGGCTGTTGTTGTTGTTGTTGCTGTTGCAGAGCTGATGTTGTTGTTGTTGTTATTCTGTACCATATTGCTGTTATTATTGATGTTATTATTATTAATATTAATATTATTGTTGCTATTGCGATTGTTTAATTTCGCTTCGTCTGTTTTTATTTTTGCATTCATTGAACTCTTAACTTTTCCATTAATTGCTGGCTGTTGTTGTTGTTGTTGTTGCTGCTGCTGCTGTTGTTGTTGTTGTTGCTGCTGCTTTTGCTTTTTATTGTTTATCTTTTGTAGCTTTTTCTGTCCCTTTGCGGCACTTTTTGCCTCTTTGCTGGAATTCATTTTGTTGCCAATTATCTGCAAGAGAAAAGAGAGAGGGAGTGTGTGAGAGAGAGTAGTTTCTTAGTCGTATATGCCTTAGGTCTATTAGTCTGCTACATTCAATTCTCTCTTCCTCTCTTTCTCTCTCACGCTCTTCGCACGCGATATCTCTTATCTACAGTTGACTATAAATTGACATTCCAATGTCCATAGCTCGCCTTATAGCATATGTGGATAATGATATCTCATTTGGCGACTTGTCTAACACCTACACCTAGTCGATATTATGTACCAGGTAATACCCTTTGTCCAAAAATAATCCGAGTGTAGACATTACAAGTACTCTTGCCTGCTAGATATTCTATAATCTAATATACATATGTATGTATTTGCATATTAACACAAACACACGCAATCTCATTGCCATCTACGAGCCATAGATGGCGCTAATGTAACTAAAAAAGTTTGTTGAATAACTTAATTGTTTATTATCCAATCATGAACAAATTTTCAGGGTGAATAGATAAAGAGAGAGAGACAGCGAGAGAGAGAGAGCGAGAGGGAGAGAGCGAGAGAGAAAGAGATATAATGATAGAGTATATGTTTTCTTTACTTTAGTTAAATTAATGAGTTGAATAATATATTTTAAATTAGTAGGATTTTCTTGAAAATAGCGGAAAATTAAAAATATACTTGCTATAAAATATTTATACACTAGCTAACATATCAAATATGCTATTTCTAGCATCTATAGTTGCTGAGATCGTCCTTCCTATACAGATTAACAGATGTTAAGAGGATTTAACTAAGAATGTTTATTCTATATAGCGACCCACTGCTAGCTATTTTATACAATTAAACGGAGCTATAATACCCCTTTTATAGGGCATTAGGCATAAAAATGCACAATCTGTATGAGTAAACGCTCTAAACAAAAGAGTTTAATTAACTTTTTATATGCTATATATAGAAAAGTATATGCAGTATATGCACCCGTTCTATTGGTTTTGTTACAAGGGTATACTAATTAAAAAATTGAGATTAAAGTTATAAGCAATAAAAAGAATTTCATTTTGTAAAGCAAAGCTAGTAACTTTATCGGCTAGCAATTTCAGAGTTTAGATTAAGAATATATAGACTTTATAATTAAAGTTGGGAATTTAACACAGATAAATTAAAGATCCACATAAAATGAATGTATAACAGGAAAAAACTCTTTGATAACAGCTGAAACTTGTAGCTTGTAAACTTCTTGAACTTCCGTGATATCAAAAGGATCGAAAGGCCTTTGGAAACATTTGATACCCTTGGGCATATCGTTTAATGCACAGGCCATCATCCGTGGCGCAGTTGCAAAAGTGTTGATAACAGTTTGGGGAAGCGGGTCGACGGCATTGACAAAAGGCAAAAGAGTGATGGCAACACGACGGCAACAAGAGCACAAAGAGTCATACTCTTATCTTAAACAATTGTTTCCAACTAAGTTTAAAAACAACAGTTAAACGAGTGATAAGATTTGAACCAAAAACAAAAAAGGGGAACCATAGACACAAATGCACTTGTCTGCCTGCTAGGCAATATGCTATTTTAGTCAACAGGTTCAAAATACACATCATAGTTACTGCTATGTGTCAAAGATACCCTGCAGTCAGCAACGAAAGTATCACCACCGAAATAAAAACACATTTGTAGCAGGTTTTTATCATTGTGACAATGCTAATTCGTTTGTGACTAAATTATTATGCTCTTTGCAAGGGTATAAAACATGACAGTTACCCATAATAAACTTCATACACTTAACTGGCAACTTGTTTGGCAAATTTCATTAGAGTCAGATAGATTATAGTGTTGTAAGTGCACGATTTTGTATTTTAGTCTGCAAACAAGTTGAAAGTGCAGGGCGACTGTTGAGTTACTTTTGTGAGCAACTGTATGTGTGCTCATGTTCATTGTTATGTTATAGTGTGTTATGATATTAGTTTGTTTTGCATTCTTTTCATGTTTTGCTTGTGGTTTGAATTAACATTTTTATTGCGACACTGAAGCAGCCAACAGTCATGGTCAATTTCAAGACTGATCAATGAGCACTAAACTTTGTAACACGCACAAAAACCCAGCAGGAATTGCTCTTTGAATTGAATGTGCATACACCTAAATATGTATGTATGTACATCTATGTGCACACACACACATACGCAAGTATATCATGTATTTGATTAGCATTGGAGCTTTGTTAACCGCACGGCGTAGATGTAAAATAAAGTCGCAAATAACACTTTACTTATAATACTTTATAAGTACATATATCTACGTTTCGCATATACTGTATAAATGTACATATGTAAGCATGTACATAAGGTATTTTTCAAAATTTTGCGTTCTACGCATACATATATATACACATACACATTTATATTATATATATATTATATATATATATATATAATTTTGCATGGCTACTTGCGCAACTTGACAACCAGCTGACAGTAGTCGAGCGCGCGTTCTCTCTCTTCTTCAACACAAACTTATACTCCAACTGCTCTCCCGCTTGCGCTCTTTATGTGACAACGCAACAGAAGCACGCTCATCACTTCCACTCGTTTTTTGTCCGTTTATAATACAAACTTAATATTGTATATACATTTGTGTGCATGTTTTATTTATCTTAACTTATCATTTTGTATTTATGCCAATAAAATATTTAAGTTTTCATTCAATGTATTCGTTTTTTTGAACTTACATATTTATCTAAATGAATATATACATATGCTCGTTTGTATTAACATATGTTTGTATTTATATACACATATGCATATGTATTTACATGTGCATGTATTTATATAGGCACATATGTATTAACTTATGTAGCTGAAACTGCGTTCAAATTTGTCATCACTTGTTTGCCGGTTCCCTTGCCTCACACATGTATGTGGACATGTATACATACATTTACTGCTTAAGCGGCAGTATCTGTCCCACTTAACAACCGGCTTATTGTGACTATCACTCTTATGTTTTAGATTCATTTATCACATGGCACATTCACTTACACTACGCCAATTGCGAAAATAAAGAAAACTTTGCTCGATATGCTTTTCTAGTAAATCCGAGCAACAACGCCGCAACAACGCAACCAAAGAACTCCGCGCGCGCGGGTGACTAGCGGTTAACTGATCGACAGGCGCCCCTACAGCTGGTAGCATGGTAAAAGAAATCAACGAGGTGACGCATCGCGCATGACCGCTGTTCTCCAGTCAATGAATGCGTACAAAAAATAGAGCCTGTGAAGTCACACATAGGTTTATAAGTTGACAAACTGCTTAAATAATATAATTTAAAAATATTCAAATCTATTGGTATATAGTACAAAATAAATGACCTTAAAATGACTGCTTGAAAACCCATATATTGGCTAAATAATACGTACAAATGATAGTTCATTTCTAATATATATTCTAATCAATTATATTTCTAATCATTTTACCCGTAGCCCTGGAACATGCGAGTCTATAACGAATTTTTAGCGCTGCCAAAAAACCAAGCTATCGATTTTTAAACCATGCCGATAAATATATAACTACAAATCACTTGAATGAGATCGATGCAACACCATGTACTTCAGCAAATGCTTATATTAAATATAAATGTATATTTCATTTAGTCACTTTTATTTAAATTCTTTAAATTCAAATATACTCCAATTAGCTTGCGATAGTTGGTCTGCACTACATAGATTATCGATTTGGGCTCTACCGATAATTTTAATTTCCACGCCTAGACGTTTTTGCGCTTATTGATGTTTTGTAAATATTTGTATGCAATGCGGCGGCGCGACGTAATTACTTTGTTTTGTTTTATTGAATAATTATTTAAATATGTAAATGTATAGGTGTGCCCAAATATTCATTTGAAATATGTAAATGTAAGAATTAATTATTTAATTAAGTCAAGGTTTGCGATAGCAAACAATTGTACTCAATAAATTGTCATACGTATGCATGTACATGCTTGCGTGTATGTGTGTGATCTTGATTAGATTGCACATACAATTGTATTAAATTTAAACTGAAATCTATAAGCTAAAACATTTCGATTACGTTTAATCAGTAGAAGCAAAGTGATTAGCAATGGCCTCAGAGAAGCCGATTCTCTGTGTGGGATGCACTGTTATTGACTTTGTAACAATCAGCGCTAGCTTTCCGAAGGAGGATTCGGATGAACGATGCCTAAATGGCTCTTGGCAACGTGGAGGGAATGCCTCCAATGTCAGCACTGTGCTCAGGCTGCTGGGCGCCGAGGTGGAGTTCTTCGGCATGCTAAGCAAATCAGATGGGTTCCGGGTTCTGCTGGATGATCTACGGCGGCGTGAAATTGATGTACAGCACTGTCCAATGACGGATAAAGATCCACCCTTCTCATCGGTTATCATTGCCCAGGACACGGGATCACGTACCATTGTGCACTGCAATAAAAACTATCCGTACGTAACGTTTGAAGACTTCAACAAAATCGATCTTAATCGATATGGTTGGGTGCACTTTGAGGCACGTCACGCCAAAGAAACCCTGAAAATGATAAGAGCTGTAAAAGAGCATAATTTAAGACATGACAATCACATCTTCATCTCGCTAGACTTTGAAACATTGTACGAAAAGAACTTGGAACTGTGTCACTTGTGCGATTATGTGGTCTTCTCCAAAGATCTGGCCAACCGACAGGGCTGGAAGACGGCGCAGGAAACGTGCAAAGAGCTTGCTGAGGTCCTACAACCAACTTGTCCTAATATTATCTGTCCATGGGGAAACACTGGCGCCAGCTGCCTCAACGGCATCAACAAGTGTTACAATGTGCCCGCCTACGAGCCAGCGATAGTCGTAGATACTCTGGGAGCTGGTGATAGCTTCATGGCCGGCTTCATCTACGCAACTTACATGATGGAGAGGAGCTTGCCAGACGCTGTTGACTTTGCCAATCGCGTGGCAGGATACAAGATCAGCAACTACGGTTACGATCACATAGCCCAGCTTAAAAAGGATAACGACAAAGCAATCAATCTGTAATATTATAATAAAATTATATATCTTAATGCTATGCGAAAGACAACTGAAATGTTATATATATAGTATAATTATCAACATATTGTAGCTATAAATAGTGTGGTATTTTTGATGGGGTGTCCTTCCCTATGGGCATCGCGTAGCTTATAAATTTTTATAAAATGTACAAGTCTGTGTCGTGGACAATAAGTATAAAACAGATCCAATATATGTATATATGTATATCTATGCCTACAAGTCTATCATCTATGTATATTTGGTAAAGTCCGCTCGTTGATCATCAATGCCGCTTTTCTGTTGTTTAGTTTCTTGTTGTTTGTTGTCTTGCTGTTTGCTTTCTTGCTGCTTGCCTTCTTGTTGCTTGCTTTCTTGCTGTTTGCTTTGTTGCTTAGTTTGTTGTTCAATTAGCTAAGTAAATGATTTAAGATTCATCTTTATTTTAGTTAATTTTCATTGAATCTATTGCTCACCTGAGTTCGCAAGCGTTTCAACTTGCGCAGCCTTTCCAGCCAATTGGAGGCATACGGATTCATCTCTTGAATGCTTTGGTAGACAAGTGAGGCCAACTGCAAGACAACAGAACACGGTTAAATTAGCTGATTAAAGATTGTTAGTTTCATATCCTACATTTGCATGTAGCGCCATTTGTCGGGCTAGCAAGGGTGCACTACGATCGGAGACTATTCTCGGTTCTGGATGGCAGACGAACTTTGAGATTTCGGAGCGCGCCTTCACATAGACACGATTCGAGTTCAGCTCCAACGGCTCCACAATGACACAGGCATAGTTAAAGTGGCCCTAAAACGAGGTAATGATCATAATTTCACAGCTAACAAGGTTGTTGTTTATATGAATGTCGTACGGATATTGTGGTTAGATTGTATTCCTCGCCGCTTTCGTTGTAAATGATCTTGACAAAATCGTTGCCAATATGCTTCTTCTTCTCATTGCAGTTGGGATCATCCTGCAGATTGGTGGGCATCAATGTGGCGACATGGAAGGTGACCTTAAATTGAATAAACAATATCAATTAATGTTAATTTTATCTAAAGAATTCTTATGATCTTTTACCTGCAGTATGTCATCCTTCCATATATAAGCATACTTGCCATCGGCGCCGCTTTTGTCCAGTCCAATGAACAGATTATTCTGCTCGGCCTCGACGAGACTGACCAAGGTTCCAATGCTGCGCAGGAACTCCACATATCGTGTGCTGCCATAAGAGTTGCGCAGTATCTCCACCTCGTTGTTGCATTGATTGGGGCCGACGTAAAGGACACCGATTTTGTGGGTCTCAAATGGTGGCACAAGATCGAGCAGCGTCAATGCACTGGACTGCTCTGGACCAACCTTAAGCGGCGTCTCAGTCACCATCAATTGGCCCGTGCTATAGAGTTGCAGGAACACAAAGCTGGGATTCATGCACAACATGCCACTGGTCGGAGGCTTGGCAGCACCAAAGCTTCTAAAGCTGCTGGCCGGCGGTGGACTAGCTTTGCCATTGTTCACCTCACGCACTACCGATATGGTCTTCGAGCGACCACGCATCATGTCACCGCCTCCATTGTTGTAATCCGAGCTAACGTTAATGCCACTGTTGTTGTTATTGCCGCCTCGGTTGGACTTGGCAAGACCCAGCGAAGCGTTTACATAGCTCGTCAGCTTAGCGGCCATAGGAGCTAGAGTCTGTTTGGGTGCACTCGTATTCGAGGCTGGCTGTGCTTGGCCAGGTGACAATGGCGGCTTGCCCACAGCAGTTAACTTCAAAGAAGATGCCGAGGCGGAGGTCTGCACAAGAGATGATTGAGCTGCGTTGCTCGCCACTTGGCTACTGACATCATCCGCCGAGTGTTGTTTAGGCGGCAAGTTGCCTGATCCTGCTGGCAGTGGAAACTTCAGTCCCTGCGCTGCCTGTGGAGGCGTTGAGCCGGCGATCTCTTCGGGAATGGCCTCACAACTGACACGCATATCTTTGGTACTGTACTGCACGTTCTTTTTCTTTAACGGCTGCTGTGGCTCCTCCAGCGAGGCCATAACTACCTCCGGTTCCTGGGACAGCGGCGCCGGCTTGGCAGCAAGAATAGCCTGACGCCAGCTGGAGCTCATCTCTGGACTGGAGTTAACGCGTCGCACGGGATTTCTTGCTCGACCCTGGGCATCGCCAAAGGCCAAGACATCGTCGTCCGCCTCCCCGTCACTGACACTGCCACTTAGAGCTGCCTCTTTGCCACGTTTACCGGCCATTCTTGGCATGGGAATGTCAATGGCCGCAGTGCTTCCACTGGTAATGCTCACAGAATGATGAATCTCCTCCTGGCGCTGCAACGCACGTGCCTTGACCATCATTCGCTTGCGCATTTCGGTAGCTGCTGGAGTCGCTACCACTGCAGGCTCTTCATCCACTTGTTGCTCCACGAACTCTGCCTCCGGTTGGGTTTCTTGCTGTTCTTGCTGTTGCTCCTCTTGCTGTTGCTGCTGTGGCATCATGTTATCCGGTCCAAATACTCCGCCATACGAGGTGGGCAGAAACAATGAGACCATGCTATTGAACGGCAGATCCTGACCAAAACAATCATTCGCAATTGGATTCTGAATACGCGTTATCCATGAAATGTTGCCCGTTGGTCGCCTTATGTAGATCTCTGCCCATCCGGTGCAGGCGCGAACACAAACTGGTTGCTGGACAACGGAACCCAACGAAGTGTTGCTGCCCGCCTGTGAACCTTCGACAAGATTGCTCGCCTCTGGATTTGAGCCGCGTCGTGAGATCGGTTGAGTTGGTTGCGCTGCGTCATTAAGACTCTTGGAATTCAAACTGATGCTGGGAGACTTGCCCAACTGAGCGCAGCGTTCACAAAGGCCATTCCGTGTGGGAGCCGATGGACAACCTGAGGTTGTTATCGTGACCAGATTGTAGCCCACCAGCCACGTTTGCGAGACGCCGTCCTTCATCAAATACTCGATAGCTGGTAAGCTGTAAGAACAAAGACTTGTCAACGTTCTGCTTGGAACAGACATGAAGCACACTTACCGCTTGGGTAGAGCGGGGCATGGAGAGTAGGTGTGCCGTGCCAGAAAATCGGAGCACGTCTCTGCCAACTCGGCGTGAAAGTTGCGCAAATTGTTGTTCATTAGCAGACGCATCTCGGAATCGTTGCGTGTTGCGGCGCTGTTCCGGCTGCCACGCTCCGTTAAGCTCGTGCTCCGCTTGCGATTGGAGGAATCTTCATTCACATTGAGTGAGTTCATACTGACGATATCTTTGTACAGCATTTTCGCATTCGATTGCATTGACTGCAAAGCAATGTAAAATTTTAATTTAGAATGTAATAAAACATATTGATAGCAAGTTGACTTACCGATATAATATACCCCACACAATTCTTGCGCAGCTCAAGCTTGCACTTCAGAAACCATCCGGCAATTACATGATGGGCGAGAGATACCGTGTAATGATCATAACGATGTGGCTTCGTATATGCCAGCAATATGGCAAACACACACATATTCTGCTTCGGCGTGAAGTTAGTGAACAGACGATTCGATATATGGATCAAAACTGTGGACAATAAACGTTAATAATCATGATAAATAAAGCAATTAATTAGTATTTGTTTTGGTTACACTTTTAAAAAGTATTCTGGGCTGTAAGCATGTCTAAACTACCCTGCAAATGACCATCAAATTGTTGCCACGAAAGCTGCTGAAGGGAGAGCATCTACAGTGCTATCTAATTTCAATGAACGGGAAAGCGCGAGTACATAGACAGTGCTGTCTGTGCGGGTGAGCACACTTGTACATAGAAGCGTCTTTCTCATTTACACATACATCTATTCTTTATTCTCTAGTGTATCTCTGTATACTTACGCGACAAGAACTCCAAGACTGGTATAGCCACCGTATTGGTATCAGACATCCTGCTCATTTGAAGCAATACATCAGGCAGTTGACGCATTAATGCCTCGGGCATTTCCAGAATTAGAATGGTCATAGTATTGATGCAAAAGCTGGCAATGCCAATTGGTATACGTGAATTGAGAGCAGTAATGATTTTATTGTGCTGCTGTGGCTTCATGCACTCGTAATAGATGACCAGAGAAGCAATTGCCGGTAGGACAAGTGTGTGAAACTCATCGGTGGGTCGATTGAATTTATTGGGATTGACCGAGTTGATTTTGAACAACGTGTTGGCCAACTCCTCAATGTCGTTGCCCTGAATGAGCGCCTTGTTCTGCAGCACCTTGGGCAGCTCTTTGATTACCAGCTGGAAGACCTGATAGTCAGTGTCCTGTTGAAGACAACGCACAATCAGTTTGCAGGCGCGTCGTATTGATATTGTTGTGGTTTGTGTTTGCGGCGGAAGCGATGAGTCGATGCCCAGATAATGGCTAAATTTGATAGTTTCATTGCTGCCATCCGGATAACCAATGTGGTAAGAGCCATTGGCACGTGCCTTCAGCATCCAGTTGAAGATCTGAAAGTCACAAGTGAATTTATATAAATAGATATCAAAAATGTTATACAAGCAATTGCATTTACCTTCAAGCGCACAATGCTGGCTTGTTCAAAGACCTTGGGTCGATCGTAGTGCAGTTTCAGGTGATCCATCAGTATATTGAATATCTTAATGGCATGTGTGGCGGGCAGACGATGTAGTTTAATAGCGAATACCTCAACAAGCCCATTTATTGCTGCAATTATGTCGGCAATCTCAGTCTCATTCTTAATGATGATGCTATTTCCCAGTTCCGAGGTCAAGCCTTCAGAGGAAACTTGGCGCATCTGCTCAAACGGGCGATTGATAAGCGCCTCCAAAATGTCCAACAGTTCCATGCAACGTTTCGTGTCACAATGTGCAGCAAAGTTGCACAGGGCTCGTGCCACCGTCATGCGCACCTGGACACTCGGCTCTTGATGTATCTGTGCCAGCTGCGTAACGACAACGCGATCAAGTATCTCTTCCTCATAGCTGGAGCGATTCTGATTCATAATCTGCACCAGCGACTCAATTGTCTTGATGCGCACATTCACATTGGACATGTGATAATATCGACGCACAAACTGAGCCAAGATCAACAACCACTCGGGTCGTGTGGCACTAATTCGACGTGTTCGATATTCAATTAAACCCAGCACAGATTCCTCCGAGCGACGTTCTGCAACTCGTTCAATTAGATCATATATGCGATCCACATTCCCCAGTATATGAGCTCGCTCATCTTGCAGCAGCTTCTCAATACAGTCAATATTCTCATGGAAATTAATTTGTAGATGACACAAGCGATCCCTGTTAACGCCGGAACGCTCTAGAAGTAGATTGATACGATTGATTGATGATCATTCATCAATGGAGCAACATTGTACTCACCATAATATTCAATGTTATCCACAATTGCAGCCATTATATCACAGATCAGATCCCAAATGATCTCAGACAGTTTATACTTGGTGACCACCTTGCGCACACTCAGTATAACTTCATACGTGACGATCACTTGTCGACTATCCAAGGCCTGCAAACAGTAGGAACTTATTAATGAAGATCAGTCAAAGATTATCCTGTAGCTGAACTTACGCTAAGGAAACTAGTAAGCACATTGGTTGCATAGATCATCGGTGAGACCTGAAAGATGATATTCGATCCAAAGATGTTCATATTGAGATGAAAGACGGCACCACGCAGCAATTGTTCATCCTCATATTGACCGCGATCATTGAGTATATAGCACATCATCTTCATTGATTGATAACCGAGCTGAGTGCCCAGCAAATTTTTCATTATCTAAAAGAGAAGGCAAACGAATCAAGTTACCTTTGTGCACTCATTCAAGTTTAGGGAATCATTTGGCCAGCTACGAAAATTCATTCAATATTTGTAAGAACATGAAAAAGCAGATTATTAAAGAGTTCATTACGGTGAAGAAGGTGCGACGTTTGCCGCCAAAGGAGTTGCCAGCACCGCCACCAATGCCACGACATGTACTTGTCGTTGGTCGCTGTACGCTGGATATGATTACGGTGTGTGATGAGCATCCCACGCCCGGCAAACTGCAGCGCACGGAAGAGGGTTTCTGGCGTGTTGGCGGCCATGCAGCGAATACATGTTGCGTACTGCGGCGTCTGGGTATAGACTGTGAGTTCCTTGGGCAATTGAGTAGCATTAGTGCGTTCGAGAGTCTCTTGTCCTGCTTTAATGTCTTGGGTGTTGACATATCCAATTGTCCGCGAGTGCCAAAGGATCCACCTCATCAAAGCATCGTCGTTGTCCGTGACAAAGGCACACGCACTATAGTCGAGTACTCAAATCGTAGACACGAACTGACCTATCAGCAGTTTTTGGGTGCCGTCGACTATCGTAAGTATTCCTGGATACACTTCGAGGCGCGCAATCTTAGAGAAACGATGCGCATGATGCGAGCTGTGCGGGATTATAATGCGCGCAATGCGGACACTTACATTATCATATCCTTTGATTTGATCAATTTGCGACCACTTAGTCTTCTAATCGCTCAACTGGCGGACTATGTGCTCGTACAGAAGCAGGTATTGATAACATACGCCTATATGAATGGCCGTGAGACGGTTTGGGCAGTGCGAGAACAGATGCAGGTGGCGCAGAAACGCTGGCTGGCAAAGCAACCCAGGAAAACTCCCAATCCAGTCGAAGAAACAACGCAATTGAATGAAAATAATTGTGCGGCTCAAGGACAAAAGGAGCCTACCATTATTTATGAAAACTACGACGAAGGCGCCAGTTGCTTGAGACCCGATGGCACCTACTTTAAGGTGGGCGGTCATAAACCTCAAAAGATTGTGGACACGATTGGTGAGCATGATACATTTGTGGGCGCTTTCATCTATGCCATGCAACAGATTAAACTGTCCCTGCGTGACGCTATGGAATATGCTACGCGTGCAACTTGCCACAAGGTATCACAGTTTGGTTTCGATAGCTTGCGATGCATGCCCAAGGATCTGATCAGCTGCTACTACGCTTGATGGTTGTTATAACTAGCTGAACTTGTCTTGAACTGCAATCCTAATAAAGCTTTGCTATACTCTAAGCAAATTGCACTTTCAGATCGAAAGCAAAACTTGTCGTAAATAAAGAATTATGAATCTCCCGTTCACCTACTGCATATATAGACTTGTCATATTGGATTCAACCCACAATATCTATTTGCCATAGAAACAACGTTCTCCATATCATACCTTAAACGATGCATGACAAAATCGCAAATTATTGACGGTACGACAGAGAGTTACAATGCATTGATGCAGTGTTTCGCTGGGGAATATGGTGTAACCAATGACCAGCTCTAAAATGGTCAGGCACTGCAGACCGATGTCGTCGTCGGCAACAGTGCAACTCAATACGCAGGCATTTCTGAAATAAAAGCCAATTTAAGTAAGACAGAAAGGGTAACAACAAATCACACTCACTGTACAATTCCAACCAGAATGTCTTTGTCCAAGTGAGCAGCATTAAATTTGATGAGATTGACCAGCATATCCAGGTATGGACAAAGTAAAGAGGCGTCTTTGATTGCTGGTATCCAAAGCAGCATAAATTTGCCAATCTGCATATGAAAATCAAATATCAAATATTAATGAATCTATTTGAAGCTGATTGGTTGTCCGCTTACCTTCTCCTCAAAATTGGTAATATCTTTGCCGTTCTCTGTGAGCGTGTCAAGAAGTTCCAGGAGATGGCGCAAGTCCTCGTGTGCCTCATGATTCTGTATAACCAGAAAGAACTTCTCACGCATCAGCGTTAAGTTTTTATATTGTGTGTGAATGAGCCTCTTATAGAAGCTCAATGCAATTTGTCGTGTTTCTGCCGATTTGTTCGGCACAATGAGATCGTTGGTTAGGTGCCACAGCTTAGTTATTGATGTCTGAATACAGTAAATAGCATATGTTTCATTAATTGTTGATCCTCACGCTGACACTTTCCCCTCCCTTACCTCGTCCAAGTTTATGTGGTGCAAATGCTGGTCGCCCAACTCTTTTAGCATTTTGCAACGTTGTGCGATGGGCTGCTCCGGCCGCAATTCATTCTCAAATTCCGGCTTTAATGTGCGCTCTCCCACAGCTGCTGAGGATGTTGTTATTGATATTATTAAATGTATTCAAAGCAAATGTTGAGGTAAAAAGAATAAGGTACCTGCTGATTTTGTAGACTTTAGAAACATTTTAAACTTTGATTTATCCTTGGAGCTCATCATTAGTCGTTGTATTCGTTGTGTTTACGTTATAAGCAGCACTAATATTTGTTTAATACTAAAATATACTTTTTCTGTAAATTTAAATAACAAATAATTGAAAATAAGCAGAGAACAGTGCTGGAAATTAAACCAGGGACCACTCACAGATGAGAGTTATAAGTTATATCAAACAAAATAGTTGTGATACTCCCTGCTAAATATTTTACAGTTAACAAACTGTTACAAACTGTCAATAATATCGAATAAGTTGATATATCTCAATATTTAAAATGAATTTGAATATCACCATGTACTGATGTTCAAATATTAGATATTAAACAGCAAAATAAAATCAAAATTAGTATTTTACATTACAAATAAAGATATTTACATAAAATGTAAACTGAAACTGTAAATAGATTTTATGTTCAAGAGAAGGAACAAGATGAACCAGAACAGTTCGTTCGCTCGGTATAGTGAATCGTTAATCGAACTTATTCAAAACCATTCGATAAAACTCTTTCATAGCGTCTTAAAAAAGTTATACTAAACGTATTAGGGAAGAAAAAAAGTTATAAAGCGCCATATACATTTCTGCATTAAAAGCTACTTCAGTATAAAGTACTATAAATTGCTGTCGTCTACTAATTGCATAACGTCAATTGTGGTTAATTTGTGCACACACACAGAAAAGCAGACGCCGTACATGTGTTCTTAATTGCAATAAAAGAAGGAAAACAACAGTTACTTGTCATTTTTGACGCATCCCGTAAGGCTTACAAAGGTAATTTTAATGCGCACATACGTATGTATTGAATTGTACATATACTATATGCACGCAAGTAATTTGTCTAAGTAATAAATGGTAACAATATTTGCACATAAGATTAATACGATTATACATATTTACGCGTATTTGTCGCTCAGACTATGTGTACATATGCCCGCATGTGTGTGAACGTTAAGCAAGTCTGTATGTAGAAGCATGTGTACACACACAGAGATGCCAGTGTTGTCTTTTTGACGAAATGCAGCTTTATATGGCCAGTAATGTATTTTTTCTTAAAGGCTGCTCTTATCGCCATATTTCGAATTAGCACTTAACATTTTGTCTCTGATATTTCATTTTTGAATAAGGGTTATACTTAAATTGTATATATTTTGACATAGGCCGGCCATGAGTTCAACTGAGGAAAACAGTCCGGCGACCACGCCACAGGAGAACGAACCATCTGGTGAGCAGACTAATCCTAGAGATTTGGAGAAAATAGAAGAGGAGAAACTAAAGTCCAAATATCCATCTGGTATGCGAGTTCCTGGCGGCCATTCGGCATTCCTCCAGAAGCGTTTGCAAAAGGGAGTAAGTCAACAATGCGCAATTTTCATGAAAATGTTATTAACGGTTATATTTCTTTGGTAGCAAAAATTCTTTGATTCTGGCGATTATCAAATGGCCAAGCAAAAGGGCGGTGGTGTCAAGCAGGTGTTTGCCAACAAAGTGACCACCGGTGATGCCATACCAACTCCAGAAACGGTGCCTGCTCGCAAAACTTCTATTATACAACCATGCAACAAGTTCTCAACGGCGAGTTAAACTGTCGAATGTATTAACAATTGGCCCCCGACGCCTTTCCAAATGCTCTTTACCTAATATAGTCTATTGCTAGGTCGGCTGATCTGTGTGCACTATGCCGTTGCGCTGGCGCTCATTTTGCCGAATTGTTAACATGTCATACAAGTTCTTTTTCTTGAAATAATTTACTTTCAGTTATTCTCAATTATACAGCTGTTTACCCAAACAAATTAATAAATAACTATAATGTATTCCCTTATAAAACTGCGCCGATATACCTAGCTTATGCAGTCAATCTCAAGAACATTTAATGTATCATAGCACACTTGAATCAGCACATCTCTATGCGAAAAGTTCTATTTAACCCTGATTGTATGTAGTTGTAAGTTATTGAAATCGTAATAAAATTAAGCTGAAACCAGTTCTAATAATAACATTTTTAAAATTGCCTTTTATATCAGTGTTCTAAATGTAATTTGTAAATGAAAAGAAATCAACATGAATAAAAATGAAAGAATACTGACTATGAATCAACCTTGTTTTCTGATTTCTGATGAACGATCGACGATTGATAGAGAGTAAACGCTGCGGAAAGCTACCGCTGGGTCCCCACGAGCATTCGCTATGAGTGTGAGCGAGCCTGCGTGAGTGAGCATGTGTGCTCAGAAGGACAAAGCCTCTGCAGTTAGCATAAGCGAAGCCCCAGGCGAAGTACTTGGTCATAACAGTGTCTATACATGTGTGTATGTGATCAGTAAGGCAAACTAACTGCAGTAAACATGATTGTGTGTGTAACCATTTGCAGTGTATGTTAGGGACCAAATTGCTTATGTATGGGAAGCTTACAAAACTGTGGATACTTAGACAACCTTCTGATGAATTTGTGTCCACAGCAAAAATCTTATCAATACAGCATTTGAGTTTGGTAGAGGCTTCTTAGTGAAATGGGATTCGGCTTGGAATTTAAATCATGTTATGTTATGCTGGGTTATGTTTTAGTTTTATTCGTATTTAAATAATATTTTTAAATTTAGGCAACAATTTACTGTTAAACTTAAATTTTCTGTATTAATAAAAATATATATTGTGTTAATAAAATACATAATTCAAATGTAACGCCACTGTCGCATTGTTCAGAGCTAGTTCAATTGAACGGGTGCATTGAATTGAACCACTAAAATGGTTCAGTGACTTGCGAACGATACTCTTCAGTTGTTCTATTCATTTGTTGTATCGCTTTAATGTTAAAGAAATTACAATTAGTTCAATTCTAAAATCACTTTGAATGGATGCATCGGCCGTTTGCAATCACAGTGTCTTTGACTTAATCAGTAAACTAGCCGTATTAGTGTTACAAGATGAGCGCGCCCAAACAGAGCCAACAGATGCGTATGCTTTCGTACCTAAGCCTGCTGCAGTTTCCAAAAGACGCACAGAAATCTACGAATCCCTCCTGCGACTCCGAGACTATCAAATATGTCCACGATTGGATAGGTTTCCTAAATGCAGGAAACTACTGGATGAGCAGCACATAAATTTCGATTTAAAACTGCTTAATGATATTACATATTGTCTTGTAAAAGTATCCAAACCTCCAAATGTTGATAAGCTGCTAATCAAGTACCTACGGGCTGCAGGAAACTATAGATGCAGACTATTGTTACCTAAGCCCATGCGCCTGGAGCTGGCTCCTTGCAGAAGCACGCTGCAAGACTTTATCTTCAATCCACCTGCGATGTTCCAGTCCATTGATGACTTGCGTTCCCAGTTGGAGCCTGTGAAATTCTGTCGAAGGACCAACATTGCATTGAGTGACATCAGCCAGTTGCAAAAGACTATCAAGAGTACCACGGACGACAAATTGCGCTGCTCGACTTTAAAGAACTCAATGGCGCGAATGAAAGAATTTACTGGAGGTGTCCAGCCTACAAAAATTAAGTTGCCAGTGCCGCCAAAAGATAAAAAAGAGCAGAAAAACACGGAAGCCAAGAAAAATGTGAAGAATAAAGTATTTCCTGATAAATATTTCCTCTCTGATCTGAGTATGAGCAATGAACTCAAATGGCATCAAGATAAAACCATTGAGCTTCATTTCATCGAATTACCCGATTTTATTGATCATTTGAAAAAGGCTTCAGGTGGGAAACAATGTTGCTTTATGGCTGATTGATCTTTAATTTATTATCCCCACTTTCGTTTTGTCTTAGCTGGACTGCAATCTGAAACATTTTTGTGGACGGCCGATGGATACTTTGAGCTGCGGCCCAATGCAACAATAAGGACCGTGCTGCCAGAGGTTCTTGCCGACTTTTCACAACCCTTCCTTGACTCCGGCTCTGCCTATCGTCGTCTAATCGCCCGCAGTGAATGGTATTACTCAGCTAATCGCATAGAACGACCCATGAATCGAGTAAGGTTGAATGTAAAGTATTTGCAATAATACAATTTGCTTATCTTTATTACAGACTATGCGTCAGGCAATTGTAGCATTCCTTGCGAATAGCCGATTGTATTTGCTTTCGCAACCAGCCAAGAATTTATCCCAGCTACTTCATAGTGCTGGTCCCACCCTGAACCTGCTGCTTCAACTGGATCAGATGTTTCAGGTTGAAAGCAGGCGTAAGTATGAGAACGTTATATAATGATTCTTGATAAGGACTCCAGTCTTCTGTACTTCAGTCCTTCTTGAGATATCTTAACTAAAGTTTCTTCTTGATTATTTTTCACTTTCCGACTGACATTTCAGTTAACATCGCCCAGGGTACGAACGGCGCCTGCCTGTTGAGCGTTCTGTGGTCAGCGATTGATGTGTGCGTCAACATTCAGTACCTGCAATTATTAATGTATCTCCTGAGATCGCTGTGTGAGACATATTGCGGTCAGCTGCAGCGTTGGCTTTACCATGGTGTGCTCGACGAGCACTTCAATGAGCTTTTTGTTGGCACACAGAAATACCTGAACGAGAGATCCAAAGAGTTTTTCGATAGGGGACACTATGTGCGTCCCAATATGGTACCTGGTTTTCTGTCAGGCTATGAGCCGGCCATAATACAATGTGGCAAGTACAGTCGCTTGCTTAAGAGCTACAATGCTGGGGTTAGTAACATCAATCTGTGTGTGGCCCATTCAAAACTATTGACTCTCTTCCAGCATATGCTTTTCAGTTCAGAGCAACCCAACTTGGTTGTGTGTCTATCGCAAGAGCATCTTACGGAGATGCAGCAAAATTTGGAGAGGCACTACAAACAGTTGCTGGAGCACATCCAACCGTTTAGCATGGCCAGTGTAATCGAGGAGCGTTCAGCAAACAGATGGCGATTCGGTAATCGCATGTGGAGTTGCACACAAGAGCGCATTGCCGACTGGAAGGCGAGCCAGCGTGAGTTGTTGATTAAAGCCAATGAGGGGAAACAGCGACGCTATGCGGAGCTTAATAATGAGCGCAATGAACAGGAGCAGATACGTTTAGAGCATCGGCGTATGGAAATTGCTACTGAGCTGGCATTTCAACGAAAGTCTGATCAACAGCATGAAGAATGTCTGCGGCGTCACAAACAAATCATTGAAGATCAAATCGCTGCTTTGAGAAAGGCCGTCAAACCAATTAAATTACCTGTTGCTAATCTCAGTCCAGATGATAGCACAAATAGTTCACGCAGTTTTGTTTCTTGTTGTGAAGAATCAGAACCAGGAGAGGCACCACAAACGGAGGAGCAGCCAGTAGCGACAATAAATGTTGAGCAAAAGCCACCTGAACAGTTAGAGGCGACACCTGATGAGAAGGAATCTGAGCAACAAAAGCTAGCGGTAGAGTCAGCTAAGAAGCAAATGGATTTGCAAAATTATAATGATGTAGGCATTGAAATGGAACGAAATCGCAATCGTAACATGTGCTCCGACCAGTTTCAGGAATGCCAAACACAAGTGGAGCTACAGCAGACGACATCAACCAATGCCTTGACGGATTTGGAATGCAATCGATTGCGTGTGCTCAGTTGTTCGGAGATGGGGACTCAATTGCCCCCTGATGTGAATATGAATCTCGAGAATTTAAGCGACATGCAACGCAATCGCCAGCGCATGCAACATCACCAGCACTTTGGCTCAGCAAATAGTTGGAGTCTACACAAAGAGCCTTTGAAGCCAACGTTGGAGACGGAAGAAGAGTCGGATGAGAATGTGGAGTTGAAAGTTAACTTGCACTTGCCATTGGAGCCTCATAAGTTGTGCGTGGAGCCGGCAATGGACACAGCAACGCCCATGTCAACTACATCTGATGTCGAAATGGAAACCTTTATTCCAGACGAAACTATTGATAAGGCTAACAACAATATAAATGGAATTGCAGACTGTGTTACCAAACGCGAGCACAAAGTGGAACCATTAATTGGGACACCTAAAAAGTTGTCTGAAAATCCGTCTAAGGAAAAGTGCGAACCGGAATCAAGTGCGCCCGTGTTTCAGTTGCGAAA
Source organism: Drosophila macrospina (assembly GCA_035042075.1). NCBI lineage: Eukaryota > Metazoa > Arthropoda > Insecta > Diptera > Drosophilidae > Drosophila > Drosophila macrospina. Next base: position 1,588,723 of record JAWNLW010000591.1, read on the forward strand.
GCTACAATTAGTTGACACATGCCACAAGCAACTTCCAAGGGATCACAACTCATTTCTAATAAAGCGCTATGTGCAACAATCGATAATGGTGCCACTCCGTACCCATTTGTCTCTTCTGCGAAACGAAGTGCTTCGAATATTCGATGATCTCAATATTTATGAGCATTTTTGTCAGCTGCGGAATTACTTCTTTCTGCTGGATGGCGAGTTTGGCACTATGCTTATTGGTGGCATTCTGGAACGCATTGAGACTAGCACGGATCCACGTAGTTTATGTCAGAAGGGAGCTCTGGATGCCATTCTTAACAATGCTGTCGGTCACAGAGCCACAGAAGGTTCTGGTGCCGCAGCATTGTTTGCTGAAAATCTTTCCTTGACTTGCTCTAATATTCCGGAATCATTTGATCTGATGAATATCGATGTATTGTCTATTTTCATGCTGCATTGTAAGGTGGATTGGCCATTGAATTTGGTCATCAGCATAGAGACTATGACAAAGTACACACAGATATTCTCCCATTTGTTAAAGCTTCGTCATGTCAGCTTTATGCTGGAGCGCGCCTATCAATATCTCCAGCAGATGGGCAAACTCCATGGCAAGGCACTCCAAGTGGCGCATCAGTATCGACATTTGCAAATGATTCGTCAGAAGCTGTCGCACTTTGTGATAACTTTGCAGAATCATCTGGACACAAATGCTCTGCAGGGTACGTGGATGATCTTCAATGACAAACTGCGCAACGTTGATTCGGTCGAAGAACTCTATCAGCGGCATGTGGAATACCTAAAACATATCGCATTTATATCTCTGCTTAATCGCCGAAGCGAAAAGTTTCGGGAGACAATTGATAGTATACTTGTGATTGTGCTACGGTTTTGCAAGTGGGTTTTAAAAAATATATATTTAATTAGAATAAGACAGCCATCTTTATTTGTTATATTCATTTCAGGATTCTGCATTCGAAACCATTTGCTTTGAACCAAAACCAAGAATTTATACATCCTCGATATAAGCGATTGGTGTTTGAGGAGGCCGAGTTCGAAAAGTTTATGCACTATGTCATTTATTTGGGCAACAAGGTCGATGCTTCTGGATATCAGGAAAAAATCGTTGAACTAATACGTATTATTAATTTTAATAACTATTACAAAGTATAAAATTTTAAAATTCAAACTAAATAAAATGTTATGAAATAATTCTATGCTGAAAAAATAACTTTTACTTTTACGCATGTTTTTGTTTATATATACCCACACAGTAAATGCAAATTGAAACAATCAAAGCAATATTAAAAATGAAATAAATAAATAAATATGCATTGAGGGTGCAGACTTTTGTATGCAGCGTTTAAAAGTCGTGTTTGTTGCAACTTACTACGGTAACACTTAAGTTTTCTGTAATGTTAACAACAGCGATAATTGCATTCGTGCTCAAATGAACTAAAGCGGTAACATAACAGTCGTTCACAGATGTTTGTTTATTTATCATTTTACATTTTTTATATAAGTGACAACATTTTTATTTTGAATAAGACTATTTAACTTTTAAATAAATTCACCATTCTTAGGAAAATCTTTTTATTCAGCATTCGATGTAGTGTTTGTGGTATTTTAATAAATTAGGTATTTTTAAGGAGATTTTGTTCCGTCCAAATTAGTCACCTAAATTCTAGTTTTTGGTATTTCGTATATTTCGTACTCTGGAAATTAGTCACTTAAATTTTATTTTTAGTCTAGATATTTAAAGAATATTTAAGCAATTTATAATTTAATCTTGCTGCCCTAAATAGAATCTTTGAATTAAAATGCAGGCAAGTTTTAAGCATAAGGAATTTGATCTCATGTCGTATTTTTTTTGTTTATTTCAATGTATTTGTCATTCATAAACGAAAACTTCCATATTTGGTCAAACGCCAGTCTCAAAATTTGGGTACAGCTGTTTTTGAATGAAAATGTAACAAAATGATATTTTTTGTAGGACCCCAACGAAGATACAGAGTGGAATGATGTGCTGCGCTCAAAGGGAATCATCGGACCAAAGAAAAAGGAGGCCGAAATCACAGAAGAACAAATCCAGTCGCTAATGGACGATGCGATTCAGCGACGCACAGATTTGCCTCTTCAAGAGGGCCAACGGGACAAGAACATTGATGATATGTCACTGGATGAACTTGACGAGCTTGAAGACTCCGAGGATGAGGCAGTATTGGAGCAGTATCGGCAACGTCGTATTGCCGAAATACGTGCCACAGCCGAGAAGGCAAGATTCGGCAGTGTTCGAGAAATTTCTGGCCAAGAATACGTTAACGAGGTGACCAAAGCTGGGGAGGGCATCTGGGCGGTACTGCATCTCTATGCCAATGGTGTACCACTCTGCGCACTCATACATCATCACATGCAACAGCTGGCAGTGCGGTATCCACAGACCAAGTTCATGCGGTCCATTGCAACAACTTGCATACCAAACTTTCCAGAAAAGAACCTGCCAACTATATTTATATATTACGAGGGAGCACTCCGGAAGCAGTTTATTGGTCCTCTGGAGCTGCGCGGCGAGAAGTTGACTGCTGAAGAGCTGGAGTTCATGCTGGGCCAGGTTGGTGCAGTCCCTACGGATATTAAGGAGGATCCTCGACCCCAAATTAGAGATAAAATGCTTGCCGATTTGGAAGATAAGAGTGCGGACTTCTATTAAGTCTGGAGCACAAACCTGAATTCATCACATTTCTTATTGAAAGTCATGTTATTGAGGATTTTCTTTTGGCCGACTTGTGCATTTGTTAACGAAATAATAAAACAGTTTACTTTTTCTACCAGAATTCACTTATGTGATTTTCCAGCATTTGTTAAAGTTTTTGCTAAACTCTTTGGTTTGCCACGAAATATATTCGGATCAATTATATTGTATGGATGCTCACATGCGGGATTTATAATGCGTCCGCGTCGTAGTTCATGCTTCTCCAGCAAATGCGGAGCTAACAGCAAGAACAATTGCTCTGTCCACGAGGGTAAGCCGAAGCTGGAGAAGCACAGCTCCCAATAGGGAAGACCCAAATGGGCAATTGCCATGCGTAAATACTCACTGAATGTCTCGGCCAGAAATTGCCAACTCAGAGTGTTTAGCTCCAATAAATAAAATCGTGGATTGTTCGAGTTGGTTGATTCATAGAACATGCAAACCTGCAAAGTAACGAAAATAATTGTAATTATCTATAACTATTTAAGGCTATTTTCAACTCACCTTGGCCACCTCATTGATGTTATTAATTTCGAATATTTTCGTCTTGGGCATTATGATAGGAGGAGCATTGTCCCCCTTGTCCTTGGGTGTAGAGCTCGTTGTGGATGTGCCTGCTGCTCCAGCGTTGGTTGTGGACGTGGAACTGTTGATCGAGTGTGTGATCTCGATGTTCTCACGCAGGAGTGTCACCTGCAACAGGTGGGGAAAATGTATATAGCCGACACGTCGAATGTCGCTAGCTACCAGGAGATGAATGGGTGAAGAAATTGAAGGGAATTAAAGCGAATTGATTGCCTTATATATATGTCTTACTTACGCGCATATTGATAGCTCCAGTTGAGCACAAATCCATCGGTTGACAAATAGAACTTCTTCATATCCTCCGGCAGGTAGACACAATGCCGTTGCTCCCAATTGACCACTTGACAGAGATTGAGCGGCTGACGACGCTCCAAGTTGACATTGCAAACGCGTGGCACATTTGCTATAATCGTTGGTTATCATTAATTAGTTGAAATTTCTAGCAGATACTAGCATTACTCACATAGAGTTTTAATCAGACCTAACGTCAAATTTTCGTAGAAAGCATCTTCTGGCGAAAGTTTCTTATTCATGATTATTATAAATTTTTTCTCAATTTATCGAAAAAGTGAATTTTTGTTATACTTAACTGTGTAACTTGATGATGTAAACAATGCCTCCCTGGCTTTGGTTGTTCTGGTAACGGAGTCCGTAAACTCTTAAACTGCCTTTGCAAGTGCTTAAATCAAATCATTATTACAACTAAGAACAAATCCATAGTTAATGGCGTAGATAAGTATACATATAAATATAATAACTATTGAATATTATCAATTTGAATATAATTACTTATAAAAATAGACATATACCTTAATCTAGTACGTGTATTAAATAATTAACTTCAATTTAAATGCACTTTTACTTCTATGAACTGCTTGCTGCGACTACTTTATTTATAGCAGCTGTAATCGCTTTAAGCGTATACTAGCATACATACAAATACATAGATAGATACAACTGTGGATATGCTTAGCAAGTCGCGCTTTTTTTACAGTGCGTAAACCGACTGCACTGCTTTCTTCAACTTTGCTGCATTCCTTGTTTTAATGCTTAATTTTCTAAGAATTCACGTCCTGTATACATTTGTTGTGATGTCTATGTTGAAATCACCCACATAATGTAGCAATTGAATACACTAAAAGCATATATATATTAAATACACACATCGTTGAGCGTTAGCTTTGCTAGATGCGGTGTCCCTCACACTGCTTTATTGCACTCCTTGCTTTACGGTTTTTTACTTACTTTTGTATACATATGTATGTGTAAAGCAACCGCTGAGAGCATTCTCTGTCAAGCGAGCTCTGCTTACGGTGAGTGTGCTCACTCCTTTTGTTTGTTTGCTCAAATATGTGCATTCTTTATTTCGCAATTGAAGACATACACAAATAAAGGGCATTTCTACTGATCACACATTATTTCATAGGCGACAACAAGGGCATTCTCTGCCAATGGGAGAACTGCTGTGTGTGTGGCGATTAAATTACCTTATGTTCCGTGTTGTACTCAAAACGAATAGAGAACAAAATTGAACATGGCTTGGTATACATATATACAGAAAATTAAATTTATTTGCAATGAAATTGATAAAGAATATAATTATTTGCTAAGTAAAAAGTTAAAATGGAAATAATAAATAGTAATAATTGGTGCTATGGAGAAGAATAGACCACAGACTTGGGTCGTCTATTCTCATCTGTTAGAATGATTGATGGGCGCATCGTTCTCTGCTTCCTCCTCGTGTCAGGAAACCTCCCACACAGTGGACTCCACCGAACGACGTGGACGTGCTGCGACCTCCACATGAGCGTCCAGTCCGTCACTCAAGCGGCTAAATCGACGTGCCCAACTGCCTCGTGGATTTACTTGACTGCCGGCAATCGAGGTGCGATTGCTGGCATCACGGAATAGACTCAATATGTCCTGGTTATCGCCCTGGGCACGCTTAATGCCATGATGGTATTTCGCCTCTTTGGCCAGCAGCTGTTCGCGCTGCATTTGTGTCTTCACCTCGGACGGTACGTCGGGTATGATGAACTGCATGATGCCGGTTAAAACGAATACAACATGCTCAAAGACCACAACGAAGGCGAGTCGTGCAGCGAAAACATGCCAATAATGTGGACTAAGTCCATATGGTTCATAATCTTTTGGGCCATTGCTAGAAACAATAAATATTCAAGCTTTATAGCAATTCCAATCAATACAAAATAAGAGAAACACTGCTTACCGATAGCCACGATATTGACAAGTATCTGGATCGCGTTCACTGCTTGTTGCACCCCATTCCTCTTTGTAGTCGGATGTATTGAATATGGACAGTGAGTGCTCGATATAACCAGCCAGTGTATTTGTGTCCGAATAGACAAATTTGTAGACCACGCGGGGGATGAAATCACTTGTGTAGGCGATCACAAAGGCATTCGATACAACGGCCGTGTATGTGATAATGCGCAATATGCCGTACCAGGCACCGATATCCTCTACCCTTTCAGCCAAGGGTCGCCTTGCTTGGGTGACCATCTTGTAGGCATCCAAACGTATTTCGGCCACATTGTTCAGCAGCGCGAAAAGCGGCGCCAATGGAAACGCGGCCACAAAGAGTGTGACAAAGCCATATTGTAGTACTTTAATATAAATAGTTATTTCTGTAGATATTCTATAGTTCTAATCTGTTGTTTACTTACTCATCTCCAGGTATTCGTCGAAGAGCGCTAAGCGACCTGGATCCTGCATATGATAGTCTTGCTCCCAAGCCATGTGCAGGTGCGATTCGTCTTTCGTGGCCTGAAATAAATAAACGTTAGCATCGCCTTTGACAAGGTCTAATGCCTTGTGAAATACCTGTTTGTGCTTTCGTTGACGCCACCAGTTCCAGAATTTGGGAAACAAATACTCCATGAAGTTGTTCCAGCACTGCTTGCCCACCATAATGATGGCCTGAGTCAAAAGAAAACGTGGAAATTTATGTAAATGATTAATAAAAATAAACTGGAGATGAAACACTGATACATAGATAATTAATTTGGCTATCGTTGCGTCTGCTTTATTTAAGAAATACAGCTTGCTTCAAAATTATAATCTGTGTATTTGAACTGCTTGATTCCTATAAGAAGTTCACTCTGTCAAATGACTGCTACTGCTTTCTGCTCTTATACTTTCAGTGATTGCAAAATTGCTTGCTTTTAACATTACATCAAAAGCTCAAACTCCAAGTCTTTTATGTTATGTTGTGTTATGTTATGTTATGTTATGTTATAGCTTACCAATTGTATGCAAAGCTCAGACAAGCAGCCCGCTGGATCACAAATGTCATTTTTAAGCCGAAAGAACTCACTGCGGCGAGCCTGATCGTCGCCAGGATAGTCAAAGAAGCGTCCCTTAAAGAAGGCTATGTAGATGAGAGACGAGTAGAAGTTCATAAACTCAAAGAAGAATATTTTGAACGTATATGAGTCCTCGTATTCGGTATGGGTGCGTGGGTTCTCCAAGTTCGTTAATTTAATTGCCATGCGATGGTAAATCTAAAATACATTCGAGTTTATAGTAAATTATATTTGGGTTTCTAACATTGTACCTACTCGAGTTAGTATCATGATGACCACCAAATTGATAAGAGCAGCTGTTACTGTGGTAAATAGCTTGGCATGTTCCTTGACAAAGAACCCACCACCGCCATAGATAACTGAGACCAAGGTTATGCGATAGATTATGGTGCCCAGCACGGCGGAGAGCACAACAGAGATCTGCGAAGAGGTAAATAATGAGGTAATCGCAGGCATATACTAGTCTCTAATGGGTTACCATAAAGAGCACTGCGCTGCCTGTAATCACGAAACGAATGGCACGATTCCAGGTGGACATGTAGGGCTCCTTTTCCCTTGTCACGGGATTCATGCGAAATGTGGTTGCATTAGTTTCAAACTCTGGTCGATTCTCCTCATCCATATCGACATTGTGTAGATCCCATTCCCAGACCAATACCGATTGCTTACGTTTCCAGAGCTCCAGAAATGTGGTAGCTGAAGTTAAACATAGTTCAAAGACAGTTAGATATATATTTATGTATATTGAGATATTTACTTACCCCAAAATGACATAAAGATAGCAAAAAAGACTGTGGATGGATTGTCAAAGAGATATGTCAGTCGCGAGAAGAGACACGATTCCGAGAGTCTTTGATAGCTACACGCCTTATCGCAGAGTGGACAAAGTGTAATGTTGCCGGTGCCGAACTCATTGCAGATCTCCTTGCTGGGCGTATTATCCTCCGACTCCAATGTGGCTAGGCCATAGATAAAGCAGAGAGTGCCTACAACGGCTGGATAGACTAACATCTCGGTGTAGAAGCCCAACCAACAGAAATACAATGCAATCTTATCGCCAAAGTATTTGCGCACCAGACACAGCGGTTGCTTCTTATACCACTGCGAGGGGTGTGCCCAGGTCTGGTAAAGCACACGGCGATCGAGAGAGATGCCACTCGAGTGCGGACGATCGTAGCGACCCTCGTGTAATGGAAAGCAGGCTAGATAGGTGCCATCATTCAATAATCTTCGTATGCCATTCCTATCGCTCTCATCGTACGGTGTTCGAATGAGCACCTGCATCACCATGAGAGATCGCTGTGCACTCGTGTAGGCTGTGGCCCGATCCTTCACAATGAATCTGAAAAGGAAAATTGTTGCGTAATGGGATATTCCTTGAGTTTCTTACGATAAACTTACTGCTCTTCGGGATTGCCGTTTGCTGTGGCTGCTTTGAAAGTGGTTTCCCCTTCAAGCAGACTCTGATCGAGTTGTATCTTTTTGGTCAAGCGTTGCCAGACTTCCTTCCAATAGTGCACATTACGCATGACCACGTTTTCCTCATCCTAAAGCATTGTTTTATGCATAATTACATAAAGTTTATTGTGTTTTTATCGACTTACCCAAGATGGCTTCACGGATATGGTTATAAAGCGTTTGATGGGAAACTTTAGATTCATGACCTCGGCCAGGCGTGTTTCCAGACGCCAAGGCAGATGGACTTTTAAGAAGAACGTCTTCTCATTGAACGACTGTGACTTGTCCTCCAGTTCCACCTCGAGTCCCTCCTTCATAAGATTGTCCATAAAACATCGCCTGATGTCGCGTCTACGTGCTTCTGCCTCAGTCATAACACCCAGATCCTCCTCCTCCCAGGCCAGCACCATGTCCACCTTACGTCGTCCATCGCGAAACAACAGTGACTCCGGATCGAGTCCCTCCCGATCCTGTTTACTTATGCGCCTCTCCTCACTGCCAACATCTCCTGCTAAACTATTGCACTTGCTAGCCTTGCGACTGCTTCTGTAGCTGCCGGCAACGCTGCTCTCTCCCGTCGAGCTTTTCCTCTCCGTGGGTAAGAGTTGGCGATAGCCAAATTGATCGTTCATTATATTGGAGTGTGAGGATTCCACAATCTCGTAGGACTCATCAGCCTTCTCCTCTGCAATGGACTTGCGTCCAACCAGAACCGGACTAAGGTTTAAGCCGAGAGTACGCCTCATCGCTGTACCCGGTATATCCTCCTCGTTGCTGCCCACGATTTTCGGACCAAATGCTTGGGTGGGACTCGGTTCAGCGGAGTCCGTTTCCAGATGTGTGGGCAGAGGCACAGCAATCGTATTGATCTTCTGATAAAAGGAACCATTGCTGCCACGTATCATCGAGGAGTTCAACCACTTTTCCGTGTATGCCGCCGACGAGTTGGAGCAGGTTGACGCTGCTCTCACTTGGGCTTTCGGAGAGACTGGCACACTTGGAGCAATTGAAGTGCTATCCGGTTGCCTCTCCTCCTCCAGAAAGCTGTAGATGTTGTCGGCAGTAATGCTAGTCTCCATCGGAGGTGCGTGTACGTGTAGATCGATATCGTTTAAAGGACTTTCCTGTCAATGTTTTTGATAATTAGAGATGGAAATGAAGAAGAGCAAGCAGAACTTACACCATAACCAACTAATCGACCAGCTACAATACCACTGTCCTGGCTAAGTCGTCTTGGGCGTAATTTAGGCGGATTGTTGCGGATCATGCGTTCGCTTTTAGCTGGACTCGAGACGACTTCACGCCGGGAGGTGTTCGTCGAGTTTTGACGAGAATTGCGTAGTATGGGCACCGATAGGAATCCTATGAGTTGAATGCATTGAGTTTAATTCACTTAATATTGAGTTCACTTACTGGGAAACTGAAATGCCGATTGCTCAATTGTCGTCTCGCTCTCGGCCGCTGCACTGCCGATGAGATCCTCGCGAGAACTGGCCTGCGTTATGGGCGATGTGCTCTCATCGTCAACGCTATCGATTCGTATTTGAAATATATTTGATTTGCCACTTGGCACATTGCGATGACTGCTCATTTTACGTAAACTTCCTTGGCAATGACGTCTACAAGAATCGTAATTGTAATTGGCCCGTGTTAAGCAATGCCACATGAATGCTTCCCATTTTGGGCCACAACTACTTTACAATATGACCTACAATTTAACGCGCGCGCGCTCTACAATAACAACAACAACAACAACAACAACAACAACAAAAACACCTGTCATCGTACCCATAATTAAATATGTATTTCCATTTCCATTGCTTTTCCACGTTGCATCCACCAAGAATGCGACAATTGAAAAAACACGCATCTATTGCGTGTGTCTATTTACTTTAAATAAACTCTTAAAAGTCAAAGTATTTAGGGATAGCACAGCACTTACTGAACTTATAAGCATAGAAATATATGCTTTATCCACAAACCACAACTGACTCCCGCGTGTGCCATAAATTGAAAACAAAAACAAATAATAAGACAAACAATTAAAGGAATTACCGTTGCTATATGTATGTAAATACCAATGAACAAACTCAAATGCATTGCTCATTTAAAGTGGTTTGTGTACCCTGTAAACTAGGTAGAGGGTAGACTAAGTCTGTCACAGACAGCGGAAGTTGTTTTTGCCTATATAAAGCATTGATATGTGTTATTAATTAATTATTATTAAGCTAAGTTTGTCTGTTTATATAGATAAACACTTTAAAAGCTTTGCTGGCGCCATCTAGCGAACATTTGTTAACAACTCTCTGCGATCACTTTCGTCATCTACTTCTTCTCCTTGCCACCTAGTGCTACTGCTGCATCTCATTGTTGGGCGTTGCCACTTAGCTGCACTGCTGCACTTCGTTGCATGTATATTAACGATTTAAATAACAATAAGTTTAAGCAGAATACAGGATATATTTTAGACTCTGATACTCTAATTTCTTATCACATTTGAAGTACTTAAGATTGATTGCATTCAACTTAGATGAACTAGGGCATCTACTAGTCGCAAATCAACTGAGTAAAGGGCACTTAATTGTTAATAAAGCGATACACAGTTTGTATATATTTATATATTATACAAATACGAGAAATATACATGTTTATATTTATGTATGTATGCATTCACGAATGTATTATCGTCATGGCATTGCCTCACGCACACACACACACACACAAAGTCGAACGTTAACGTACATTCTCATTGTATTATTGCGTGGAAGGACTTTAATGACCTCATATGTCCATATGATAAAGTTCATTAGTTCGGGCGACATGTAAGTGGATCGATAAATCTAAATAAATAAACTTGTTGCTCAACTTCTCTCTGACACTTTCGCCTTTTTGTGTTGAACATAAATGAAGTGTGAAGAGTGAAGTATATACAGATCATTTATTGTATATGTTTCAATAAACATTAATTAATTAAAAAGTATGTGTGGGGATCTTCTTAAATGTCTATTGTCGTTATTCTCCTAATAGCTAAACAAATTATTTTAATCAAATTTATAATGAGAAGCGTGTTTCGGTTTCATATTTAAACCAATTATATATATATTTTTAAATTATATATAATGTATACAATTGTACCTGTCTGGGAGTTGTTAAATGCGTCAGTGGTGTAGGTGGTGGTGTTGCTGTTGCTGTTGGTGGTTAGTGGTTGGATTGTCAGTTGTGCAAAGTCCCATGCCATAGAAACAATCACAGCAATTGAAGGTTTATTGATTCCACGTTGTCATTTTTCAAGTTCTGTATTAATAATCGATTATTGATTTCAAACGCTTTATTCAAATTATTATTTTTCTATTTCCTTTTTTTTTTATGTTGAATTTCAATTTCAATTTGGGCTCGCAATTTTATAAAATTATTTTTTCAATGTGTTTTTACTTATAAATTTCAAAGGCTTTCAATCATTAACATGTTTGATACACTCTCAGTCGCGTGTCCATTATAATAAGTTATTAACACATTTGCCACCATATAATGGACACCAGGAGGTTTCGACCGATTTGCTGAAGCACTCGCACCCGAATGACCAACAACAGACACTACACAGCTCAACCAGAGCTACTGGACAGCTCTGGACAGCTCACTGTCCTCTATTCTATTTTGAATTGTGACAACCCCCACAGGTCTCAGACTGCTGACGCAAATGCCTGTTACGTTTGCCAGTTAGCGTTGCCTTTGGCCAGCGTAGGACAGTTGTGGGTATCCTGTAGATAATCAAAGTAGTTCATTAGGTCCCATGTGTTGCTCTCTCCTACCATAATCAAAGATTGAGCTTGCCGAACCAATGTATTTCTGTGGGTGTTAATTGGTAAGTGGGCTTATGGCTCTTGACGTTTAAATGACGGAAGCTCAATTGGAAATTAAAGCGTATTTGACGGCATTTAACTTCTACAACAGTCTATATTTATAATTTAAGCTAATTTCAGTTAACTTTAATGATCTACTCTCATTTGAGCTAACAGCTCTTTTATCAGTTTATCTTGCTTACTCATTTCTGTACTCTTAAAGAATTCTCGAGATAAGTCGATATAGCCTTGAACCAATACCTAGATATTCCATTAATTTGAAGCTTATTTTTACCTTATTTTCATTAAAAAATTATCAGTGATGTTTACTAAGATGTAATTAACTAGCACTAATACGTACTTCTTGAATATTTTTTATTTTTGTTTCAAATTAATAATTTAACGCATATGACAGCTTAGACAGCGAAAGGAAAAAAAAAAGAGATCGAAATGTCGTGCACATTTGCATTGACATCTCTTCACTCAACTCCCCCTGTTATTTGTCTGTAAGAGTAATTTACATTCTCTCTTCGTACTCAATCTGAAATGAGTAAAGTGCGCTCTCATTACTTTGTTTTTTCCTTACAACTCTGCAATAGTGCAGTGAAATAACTAAAGCTACGATGGATTCAAATGAGTAAGTGGTGGAACCTTAATTATAATTGTTGGTGTGGCTCGTCTAACGAAAGAGAGGGGAATAGTGCACGCGAGTGTGGTGAGTGTGAGTCAAGGCTACGAAAGCAGATCAGCTGTTCGTCAGCACTGACCTAGTTCTTTTTTGCGTCTCCTTCTCTTCAGCGCATCCCGTGCATTGTATTTTTTGTATGTTGACAGTGCCTTATGCATTAACCCTTGTGTACACTTGTACCGAATTAAGGGCGCGTTTATAAATATGATTATTACGTAAGTATTATAAGAATAAGAAATCTTTACTCAATTATGTTTAACTATATTCAATATTAGTTTGTTATATGTTCGTAATTGATTATTATTACTGATCCAAATGCCTTTTTTTTGATATACACAAATTAAGAGCACTTTCAGAGCAGTTACAACAAGAAGTTGTTAGAGTAAAGGCTTACAGTAAAATGAGTTATTTACTGCTTTGTTAATTGTCAGGTTACTGATCCCAAAGAGCAACCAGGAACAAGTGTTCGGCCTAAAGATATCCTGTAGACACTTTCTAGTTGGTACAGCTTGCAAGTTGTGTTCAATATCTTTTTGTCTTGTGAGTTTCCAAAGTTATTTACATTATTCTTGTGGCTAGAGCAGTAAGAAATGTTTAGCTAGCTCAGCATTTAGTTTGTGATAAAAATAAACACATTTACACTTCGATATTTCACCTTTCACCAAAGAGAATAAACTATAGACTATTTTATTGAGACCAACACCAGATACATATAGTAAAAGCTTATGACTAATCGTAGTGGGATTAATAGATTAAGATCAAAGATCATTCATCGATCTTCGGCTTTGCCATTTCATTGGTGTTGCTGCTGCACTGCTGAAGCATATCCAGTTGGCATGTGTTTGTCACTTTGCTGAAGTAGAATCCCTGCTCGCACTCGGCCTCAATCTTCTGGCCGTGCACACAGACAAAGTAACGCCGACAATTGTCGATGTCGCGTGCCAGTTGACCATGTTTCCCATTGCAGATACCAACCCGTTCGCCATTCTCCATCGAACAGGTGCCGTCATTCTGGCGACAGATGCCGAGCAAACTGTCGTAGCTCTCGCCATTGCGACAACGCTGTGAGATGGGCTCGTTCTCCTCACAGCTGATGTAGCGGCGACAATCTCCGGGCTCGGCAATGGAAGATCCCTCGCTGATGACATCACAGAGATTGACAAAGTCAGTGGGTGCCTGATTGCAATTGTCCAGCGTCTCCACGGTGTCCTGCTCAGGGGTTGCAAGGGATCCCAGCTCTGTCTTTGCCTCCGACTGTGAGTCTTTCTCCTCCTCACTCGCCAGTTCAAAGGGTTGACACTGCAGCAGGGTGGCATTGAAGAAGTATCCATCGTAGCAGCGATCCCCACGCAGTTTGTTGGAGATGCATATATAAAAGTTGTTGCAGTTCGCCGTATCCGGCATTATATAACCGTGTTTGCCCTCACACAACGTGGGATTGGGTGGCACATCGCGTATGCTCGTCTCATTTCCATTTCCATTACCATTTGCAGTTCCCGTTCCATTCTCATTCCTGCTCGCATATGGACAGGAGCCATCGTCTGGCAGGCAGAGCAGCTGCTCGGCATCAAAGTACGCTCCCCAGGCACAGTGCTGGCTCAAGGCAATGCCTCCAGCGCAGATGTAGTACCTGGTGCAGTCCAGATAATCCGGAACATAGCTGCCATCCTGTAGACTCTCACAGCTGTAGACGGCGCTATTGGTTACATTATCATCCAGTTGACCACGCTGGCACTCCAAATCCGACTCCACTTCGGCTGTGCAGTGTCCCAGTGTCGCATTGAAACGAGTCTTGTCCTCACACTGCACGGAGATGGCCAAACCCCGCACACAGACATAGTAGAGATTGCAGTAGAGCTTGTGGGGCACGTGAGCACCATGTGGGAGGCCTGTGCAGAGACCTAGACTAGTCTCCGAGTCGGACATCGTTTGCTGCTTGCACTGACCGAGATCCAAGCGACACTGCAGGAGGATGCTATCGAAGTACTCCCCCTTGGCACAGTAGAGCAACTGCGTTGCATTCTGGCTGGGATTGGAGCAGTTGTAATAAGCGCGACAGTTCTGGGGATGGGGAACCAAAGTGCCAGGCATCTGGTTCGCACAGATGGACTCCGTTGGCTGACAGCTGCCATCGTTGGGACGACAATAGCCCAGAGCTGCATCAAAGAAGCTGCCGGCAGCGCAGTTCTGCGGCAGTGCCGGCTGCTCCTCCAGGCAGAGATAGAAGCGTGTACAGTCATCGGGATGTGGAACACTTTGTCCATCTGGCTGGCCTACACAACTGCTGGACGAGTGATCTTTCAGCAAGGCTTGACACCTGTCCAGGGATTGGCAGTTGCCCAGCTCCCTAACGAAGCTGTGTCCACGCAGGCAACTGGCCAGACGCCACTCATCCGCCTCGCAGTGGTAAAACAATTGTGTGCAATTGGAGTCGCTTGCGGGTAAGGCACGCAGCTCGCCAGGATTGCAGGAGCGTCGCAAGCCATTGCCATGGCAGCTGTCATTGTTGGGAATGCAACCCAATTGCGGCTCAAACTGCTCCAATGGGTTGCAAGTTCTGTTCACCCATTTTCCGGCCACACACAGATCATAGGAGCGGCAGCTGCTGGAGATGCCACGTCGCTGGCCGTCGACACAGGTTGTATTCCCCTCCAGCTGACACTGATTGGCATCATTGGGCAGACAGTAGTTGTGCTGGCGACTGAAGTACATGCCAAAGGGACACTGCTGGATCCACCAGGCGTTCTCCGTGCACATCAGGAAACTGGAGCAACTCCTTGGCGATGGACGCACTGCGAGATGTTGGCAAACGGTTGAGATCTCCGTGCGATTGATCCAGTCGCAGAAGTCAGCACCCTCGTATGCTGGCATGGGCAGACAGGTGTTCACCTGTGCAGCATAGTAATGACGCTTGGGACAGCTACGCAAGCGCCATCTGCCGGCGTTACAGCGAAAGTATTGCATGCAATTACTTTTGCCATTTCTGCTTGGAATCGTTGCGGATTCGCTGCGAAGATTACACGGCGGCAAGCCCGGAACACGGGCATAATTACAGACCATATCGTCGCGGGGCTCCAGGCAAAGCTGCTGCTCTGGATTGTAATAACGCTCCTCGGAGCAAGTGCGTCGACGCCAAGCTCCATCCACGCAGATCTCATACTGTGAACAGTTCGCTGGCAAAGAACGCTTCTCATTCACTTCGCAGGTGAACTGCAAATTGGGGAAAAAATATAGAAGTCAATTGCTGAGTTAATGAAGCATGTTGCACGACTAAAGTATACCCTGTACTACAATCAATCCTACTCAAATATCAATTCTTTCTAAAATAATAAGTAAAATTGATTGAAGATAATTATGTATGTAGTTTGTAGCATTTGAAATGAATAGCACTCGACTTGCAGATACCCTGTAGTTGGAGCTTAACATAGAATAAAACAGATTGCGACTCACTTCTTAAATATATAGATAAATAAATGTAGAAAATGTTTGAATAACTGAGCAGCTTGATCATTGCATAGACTAAATACGTCTAGATGATTTCCTGTAAATAATATAACCCGAAGTAGTAGGCTAGAATGGATCTACATAGCTGTTGGCAGTGACAAACAGGCAGACAAACAAGAGTCAACTCTCGCCCTAGACATTGAAGATATATGTATATACTATATACTATATACTATATATATATACTATATACTATATAAAGTCCTTGACCAGATCCACTAGAGATCGAAATAAAAGTGCGCACATGTGAGTAAATAAACATATTTGTATTTGGATAAGATTGTTATATAATATTGTAGCAAGCGGAATTTCTCATAATATCTCATAGTAACTCTAGACAAATAACAAGCATAGGGTATATACGATTAGATAATAGCATTACGACGCCTAATAACGTCGATCATGTATGTGTAGGTGTATAGATAAGTAGGTCTACTAGGGTACAGGTCATTAGGGGGGCAGGCAGAGGGTCGCATTCGGTAAGTTTTAGACTAATTTCTGAAAGAATTTCTTAAGCAATGATAGTGATCTTACTTTTTCCTCCGGCTCAACGGATCTCTTCTGAATGCCATGCTCACTGACCAGGCACATGCCGAGGACGCGATCAAAGATCTTTCCACTGGCACATAGGTGGTAGGTGACAACCCCATCGTGTCCATCGCAGGAGCAGAAACCATCAGAGGTATTCTTGGCTGCAAACGGTTCGTATTGGGCGCGATTTCTGCACTCGCGAGGATCACAGGAGGCAACCCTTGCGGTCAATTCATCCACACACAAGCCCAGGCTGACATCGAAGACATGTCCGGTGGTACAATGGTAATAGATGGGGATAACATCACAGGCGCAGAAACCCTTTGTTGTATTCTTCGCTGCGAATGCCTCGAACTGAACACGTGATCGACATTGCAGAGGATCACAAGCATCAACGACACAAGAGCCGACGATCTCATCAAACATATGTCCATCGTCGCAGGTCTTCAACTCAGCTGTGCCATCAGGTTTGCATAGACAGAATCCGGTTGCATTGGCTGCAGCAAACCTTGAGAACTGGGATGTGCTCCCGCATCGTGTGGCATCACATAACGGTTCCAAGGCTTTTGGGGCTGATTGCAGACATATTTGCAGCTTGGGATCGTATTGCTTGCTACCGGGACATTGCTCAAAGATGGGAACACCCCCGAGACACAGACAGAAGCCAGCTGTTGTGTTCAGGGCGGCATAGTTGGAATTGTCCGGAAGATCTGTACATACTCCTGGTGCACAGACACACTCAGAGGCCTATTGGAAAAGCAGAGAATGCAATTGAATTGAAGGTTTCATTGAACGAATTGGAGATGTTAACGAACCGCTTTCAACAAACAGATGCCCTGCTCGGGATCAAACACCTTATGATTGTCACAATTGTCATAGATCGCCACTCCGTTCTTGCAATAACAGAAGCTTGTCTCGTCCTCCTCATTCGTGGATGGGAATGGTTGATACTCTTCGAGGCAACTGCATTTGTCCGAGTCGCAATAATTGTTGTTTGATCCACACTGTTGGCAAGAGTTGTTCTTAATCAAGAGTATAAATATTAGGGAATTAGCTCTAATTTACCGTTGTCTCCAGGCAGACGCCGTCGACTACGCTGTACACCTTGTCCTCTGGACATTCCCTGTAGATGGGTAAACCTCCCTGGCAGTAACAGAAGCCGGCGTCACCATTCTCTGCCGGATAAGGCTGGTATTCCGCCAGTGTATCGCACTGTGTAGCATCACAGACAACTGGGCCCTGAATCAATCAATCAATCAATCAATCAATCAATCGATCAATCGATATCCCATTATTCTTGATGCATTCCATTGAAGACTCTAGACTTACCGGTGGTGCTAGACAGAGCTTGAGGGTGGCATCAAATTCTTTGTCCTCGGGACACTTGGAATACACCGGACAGAACTCTTTGCAGTAACAGAAGCCGCAGGTGCTATTCTCCGCCGGGAAAACGTCATAGTCCACGGAATTCACACATTCCGTCGGATCACACTCATTGCACTCACAGTTGGCACCCGCCTGCCAGTTGGCAATATATTTTTGTCAGATTAATGTGCAAATAACTAAAGATTACAATACACTTACGTAGGGCGCCAGGCAAATGTTATAGGTTGTGTCGTAGACCTTGTTCCGTGGACAATCTTGGTAGGCAGCCACCTCATCCTCGCATAAACAGAAGCCGGCATCTGTATCAATTGCTGGGAATGTCAGATCATTTGGTTTGCCAACGCAGAAGTTGCGGCAACATCTGGGCTATAATTGCAACAATAAGAACATCATTTAAGTAATAATTAAAAATACAAAAATAATTCATATTCTAATTGAAATGTATTCACTTGTATATTCATTCATATGCATTCATATGGATTCATTTACGCAGCAGAATAAAGTGACAAAGGAGTAGCTGAATACACAAATGAATCGATTGAATAAAGAAAGCACATAAATAAATCCATTTGTAGAGAACTTAAAGCTATAATGTCTATATATCTGGAACTAAATATAGGTTTCTTCTGTTCTAAACACACGGCTGAAGTATTAATTGACCCTACACTTAGTTTCTTCTATGCTAAATGAATTAGTCAAAGGGAAATTAAATTAAATTAAATTGAAAACAAGTCGGGGTACGACTGTGGGAGACTCTGAACTACAGCATGAGTTTTTGCATTTGTCATATATATATATATACGAATTTCTAACGAAATTTGGTTATTGCTTTCTCTTGAATTCTCAACATTTTCTGACAAATATGGCAAAATTAATAATATATGTATATATAAAATAAAAGTAATTAATTTATAATTATTAAAAAATGTAATTTGGAATTGTCAGCAGTGTGATTCGAACTCGCGCCTTTGCGGCGTTTCTGGTTGTTATTGTTCTAACTAAGGCAATTTTGGCCGCAGAGGTGCCATGAACCTGCTGATCATTCATTCCTTAATATCTTCTATGTTTATGATCCGATCGTGCTGAAATTTTCAGAAAACATCCGCCAAGGGACATTCTCCATATGTGTCAAATCTGAAGTCGGTAGCTTCAATAATACGTTTTTTTTGATTTGCGGGGGCGGAAGGGGGCGTGGCAAAAATCTAAAACAAACTTGATCTGCGTGCAAACTATACACGTGTTGTCACCAAATTTGGTTACTCTAGCTCTTATAGTCTCTGAGATCTAGGTGTTCATACAGACGGACAGACGGACAAACGGACAGTCGGACAGACGGTCAGACGGACATGGCTATATCGTCTCGGCTGTTGATGCTGATCAAGAATATATATACTTTATAGGGTCTGCCACGCCTCCTTCTGCCTGTTACGCACATTTCGCTTTCGTCAAACCTAATAGACTGTGAACTTTTAGTTCAGAGTCTAAAAAAGGTGAGCAAAAAAATCAACTTACATCTGGTATTGGAATGAGGACGCAGATCAGCAGATCGCTATTGAAGGTATAGCCGATGGGGCAAGGCACAGGAACCTGTTGACCAGCGCGGCACAAACAGAAGCTGTTGGGGTCCTCGTAGTTGACTGAGGGTGTGTACTCAGCTGCGTCCACACACACCTTGGGATCACAAGGACCCGTCTAGAAATACATATATATATATAATATATATAATATAATATATATATAATCTTATTCTATTTGAGAGATTTAGTTAATTCTTTTGAACTTACGAAAGTGCAAACATTTGCACAAGCATCATAGTAATAACCCGAGGGACAAGACCTCAAGAAGGCACCATCACTCTGGCACAGACAGAACGTAGTGTTGTCATTATTCTCGGCAGCATAGGGCAAGTTGAGGTTATCCGCCGTGCACCTTGACTGATCACATGAGGGCTGCAATTGGTAATTGGCAATTGGCAATTGGTAAGTAACACACACAATTGGTAAGACAAGAAGTTGGCAACACAGACAGGACACTTACACTGGGCACGGGTAGGCAGATTAAATAGGTTGGGTCCAAGCCAGTGTTGGCTGGACACGTGCGAATCGTTGCAATATTGTTTAAGCAAATGTAGAACTTCGTATCGTCTCCGGCAATCGGAATGACGGTGCCATCGGGGGCGGTGGCACAAAGGGTTGCGCTGCAGGTGACCTTGGCCGAGCATTGCTCAGTCTGTGGGTCGTAGCCCTGATTGGGGGGACAGTCGACAACCTGGGGGACACCATCCGTGCATTGGAAGTACTTGGAGCAGACGGGATGTGCCACATTGCCGGTTCCACAGCTGCAGGGATTAATGCACTGTCCGGTCACATCAATCTCACACGATTGGCCAGTGAACCATTGACCAGCTGGACAGGTCTGCGTTACGGCCAGACCATTGCTGCAGGTGATGTAGGAAGTGCAATCGGTTGGATCGACCACTTGATAGCCATTGGGCTTGTTGGCACACACCCAACACTTGCCCTCGCTATCCGGCACACAGATGCCCTGATCGGCACAAAAGATGTTCCCCGGGCCGCAGCTGCCATCGACCAGTTGCTGATTCTGACAGATGAGATACTTATCGCAGTCCGTGGGATGTGGCACAATGCTGCCCTCGGCAATGTTGCCCTCACACTCGCAACTGGTGTCCGTTTCCTGCTCCACGCTGCGTTTGCTGCGCAGTCCGGTTGAAATGATCCTGTTCTCTGGACATGTGTTGTTCGCATCCACTTTGCAAATACCAAAGCTGCCATCAAAGTAGGAGCCACCTGGGCAGGCTTGCTCCTTCCAGCTGCCGCTGATGCAGACAAAGTATGTGTAGCAGTTCGATGCCCTCCGTATGGGATCACTCTCTTTGCACTCGGGGAGAGTAGTGAGCTCAGGTAGCATGATAGAGGATGTATCGAGGATGGGGCAAACGTTGTCCGTATCCTCAACACAAGAGCCACAATCTGCCTGGAAGTAGTAGCCATATTCGCAGGTTTCCGACTCCCAAATACCATTTGCACAAACATAATACTGATTACAGTTCTCCGCATCCTCAGTGACATCTCCATCCTCGCAGTCGGGGGAGGAGCTATCCGGACAGACATTGTTGCTGTCCAATTGGCAGACCCCGTTGCTCTGGTCAAAGTAATTGCCCTTGAGGCAATCTCCTGCTACCAGGACACCATTGTCGCAGATGAAGTAAAGTCGGCAGTTATCCTCGTTAGGCACCATTTGTCCATTTAGGATTCCATCGGCACAATCACAGCCAGCTGAAGGTGTCTCCGTGGTGGTTGTGGTTGTGCTTGTTGTTGTACTTGTTGTAGTTGTTGTGGTTGTCGTGTCCCTATCTTCACATGAGCCAGGAGCGCAATGTGGCCCCGCTATATCGAAGTAACTGCCCTCCGAGCACTCTTGCTGGTTGGCGTTCTGATTGTAGCATAGATAGAAGATCGCACAGTTGGTGTCATCAGCGACAGCTGAGCCATCCGGTTTCCCAATACAGAAGTTCTCCCAACAGTGCGAGTTGTTCTCATCCACAATGCAGTCTTGCTGCTGGGGACTGAAGTAGTAACCTCTGGAGCAGCTTTCCACAATGGGTTGCTGATCCTTGCAGATGTAGTAATCGGCACAGGATGTTGGGCTTGCCACAAGCTGCGCATCGGGCTGATCGATACACAGATTCTGCCAGCACTCGGATGCTGTGTCGTCCGTGCAAGCCGAGAGGGTCGCATTGAAGTAGGAGCCGCTGTCACAGACCTGGGGATATGCCAACTGCTTATCGCAGATGTAGAACTCGGCACAGAAGCCATCCTTCGCTATCCAGGCGCCATTCACCTCATCGGCACAGACATTCGCTGGCTGCAGGACGAAAGGATTACTTGCGAATGTCATAGATACATACATAGATTAAATCGAGGTACTTACGTCCGCCAGAGGAGCTGACAGTGTCAGTTTGCACAGACCACGTCCAGCTATTGAGCATTTGCCAGTCTTGGGATTATACTCCTTTCCAGCCGGACAGGTGATGGATTTCACGACATTCTTATTGGAGCAGCGATAATAACTAGCGCAATCCGAAGGATTGGCCCAATGTGGCGACAAGCCACGCAGCTTGCGATAGACGCATTCAGGATCGGCGGCACCGGCTAAGGATGCCACTGCGGTGACTATTACCACAGCAAGCAGAGTAACTGTGAAAGGGATATTAAGTATACCCATTATACTATATACAAAATGATACTCATTAAATTGCTGTTACAATTGCCAACACTGACCTTTCATATCTGAGTTCTCTAATATTCCACGGCTATTGCTATAGTTGTACTCCGCAATGTTTCCAAAATTTCGAACCCTTTATATACATTTGCCTATTAAACGATCCCAGCTTACATTCCCCAACTGTTGCTTATCAACATCATCGATCGATCTGTCTGTGGTTATCAGACTTGTTTATCATCAACAAGTTTCTTTAATTGAGTTGTGCGCCTTTGCATCAATTCCGGGAAGACAGCCGACAATCTTGAGCCACACCCTATACATAGGTATGCACATACATACATACATCTCTCGAATTTGCACTGGTTATCAATGTTGCCTCAATCGTAGGCGACTGAATGTCAAGTGCATTAATGATAAAACCTGATAACATTACGATCAAATGCACATTATCACATGGCAGACAGATTGACAAACTGTTTGATTTACATACAGCAATACAAGTGTTTTAGGTGAGGCGTTAAGCACGACTCTTACACTCTTAACAGTGTTTTCTAAATGCTTCAATAATATATATATATAGGCAATATCATTAAATACTTTGTTATGCTGATCTTTGCATAATTACATATGTGGATAAATGTAGAAATATGCAATGAGCAGCATCCATTGCAGAGTAATGGATGCTGTTTTAGCTGCAAAGTATTTGGCTGAAATAAGTTATGACATTATTTTAGTTTAAATATAAAATATTTTAATAAATTCTGCAAAATAAATAAAGTAATATTTAGTTAAAACTCTAAACTAACAGCTTGCATAAATATATATTAATATATATTATATTAACATATTAATACATATTATATTAACATATATTAATATATTAATATATATTGTTTATGACTTTGTCAAGACTTCCGCTAATTACATACTTTTCGCATAAGCTTAGTATATCCCTGAACAGTGTACAAAGATTGCACCCACAAATGTAGAAGCTCTACTCTTAAATAAAACTTGTTCTGTTCTTATTTCTGTATTAAAACAATTAACAATTTAAATAAGATATTTTTAAATAAATTTATTTAAATTGTAAATATTTGAAATGTTTTTTATATTAATTCTTTTTGGTAAATTTAAATTAAATTATTATTATTAAATTATTATAATTGGTATCGTTTATTACTATTTAGTTATTTATTGTACATATTTAAATTAATAAACAAACAAATTAAATTAAATATAATATATACATATTTAAATTACTATTATATTATTTTTATTTTTTTCAATATATATTATATTTTTTTAGAACGTTTTATTATTATTAAATTATTATAATTGGTATCGTTTATTACTATTTAGTTATTTATTGTAAATATTTTAATTAATTAGCTAGCAAATTAAATTTAATATAATATATACATATTTAAATTATTATTATATTATTTTTATTTTTTTCAATATATATTATATTTTTTTAGAGCGTTTTATTATTATTAAATTATTATAATTGGTATCGTTTATTACTATTTACTTATTTATTGTAAATATTTAAATTAATAAACAAACAAATTAAATTAAATATAATATATACATATTTAAATTACTATTATATTATTTTTATTTTTTTCAATATATATTATATTTTTTTAGAGCGTTTTATTATTATTAAATTATTATAATTGGTATCGTTTATTACTATTTAGTTATTTATTGTAAATATTTAAATTAATTAGCAAACAAATTAAATTAAATATAATATATACATATTTAAATTACTATTATATTATTTTTATTTTTTTCAATATATATTATATTTTTTTAGAACGTTTTATTATTATTAAATTATTATAATTGGTATCGTTTATTACTATTTAGTTATTTATTGTAAATATTTAAATTAATTAGCTAACAAATTAAATTAAATATAATATATACATATTTAAATTACTATTATATTATTTTTATTTTTTTAGTATATATAAATTTTTTTAGAACATTTTATTATTATTAAAAATATTATAATTGGTATCGTTTATTACTATTTAGTTATTTATTGTAAATATTTAAATTAATTAGCTAAGAAATTAAATTAAATATAATATATACATATTTAAATTTCTATTATATTATTTATATTTTTTTCAATATATATTATATTTCTTTAAAACGTTTTATTTCGATTTTCAAATTAACACTTTTTAATCATTTAAAATTTGATTATTGACATATTATTAATATACATAAATTTCTTCGTTAATCGAACGCCAATTAATAAAAGTATTTTATGAAATGCTGTTGTATGCAATCGATAATAATTTATTTATTTTGAAATCGCCTCAACCGACAATAACATATTCCTCTTAAGGCTGGGAACGTGATTTAAGTTAAAGCCTTTAGGCGCAAATATCGCCACAAGTATTGTACTTCGAATCCCAGTAGAGATTGGATGGACAAGTTTTTATGTAGCCCTGTGAACCGTCGCAGCTGATGAACTGATGGCAATCGTAGGGATGTGGCAGATAATCTACACCTGGATGATTCTTGCACATGGTGTCGGGATTTACAGGAGCTTCCGTTGATGTGGATACAGTTGTTCCGGTCTGAGTTCGCTCTGATGTGGTTTGCGGCAACTGTGTGGGAATGTGTGGCTCTAGGGTTGTTGTGGGCAGCGTTGTTAGGTGCCGCGCTTCGGTTGTTGCAGCTTCGGTTGGAATCGCTGATGGCAATGTGGATAATCCATGGGTTGTCTTAGGCTCTTCAGTTGATAAGTCCGTTGGATTGGGAGGAGAATCAGTTGGATTGGGAGGAGAATCAGTTGGATTTGGGGGTGAATCAGTTGGATTCGGAGGATAATCAGTTGGTTTCGGAGGCAAATCAGTTGGTTCCGTGGGTAAATCGCTTGAATTCGGGGTCGATTCAGTTAGTCCCGTGGGCAGATCAGTTGGTCTCGTTGGCAATTTAGTTGGTAATGTTTCTGGATTATCCGGTTTTGCCGTGGAGAGTGTGGTAGGTGCCACAGTTGTTGGGTTTGGCGTGAGGCATTGCCTGGCGTTGAGGGCTGAGATGAGCAGTAGTAACTGCAGGCATATTAATAGACCGGAGACCACTGAAATGTATATAAATATATCTTTACATTGTGCAGCAGAATTGAACTTTTTTTTCTTACTAAACCCACATTTCATTTTGATCGATGTTCAACTAATTGTCGCTACTAAGGCATTTCCTAGTTCTGCGCTTTATATTTATATCAATTGGAACTGCATCGTTGCGATATCAGTATCTAATTAGTATAAAACATGTTAAATACAAATATATTTATCTAATCTCATGACAACATTTGCATAAAGTGACATCTTTCAATCAAACAGTCAAAGCAATACCTAAAGAGAACTGTTAACAAGAAGCTTCACAAAGACGTCATAACTGTTTCCGCCTGTTAGTAATCAATTATGTAATAATTATAATAAGCAACAATTGCTATCTCATAAATTATGTTTCTTCTTGACTGGTTGACAAGTTGATAGAGATACAAATCTAAATGCCAATCTTATTTACTGTTTAAATTAAATCGAAAACTAGCGACTTTTTACAAATAATTTGAGTTTAATTTAAATAAACATTTAATGAAATTATATAAAGACTTAAATATATATTTAAATGAAAATTACCAATATATTTTATAGAATTAAAATAGCTAACAAGCCACAATTAAATTAAATATATATTTAACTTAGTAGTATACCTTGTAAATTGGCAATATATTTTATAGAATTAAAAACCTAATAAACCACAATTAAATTGCGATCAGCCTGAAAGTATGCAACATATTTACCAAACAAATTAATTTAGATATTTAACTTAGTAGTATACCTTGTAAACTGCACACATACATATTGTATTTAGTAGAAATTTTTTTTGCTTAAAAGTATACCCTGTAATCTACTAAAAAATAAAATTTAATTTGGCACTTTTATTATATACCTGTAAAATGAAAACAATTTATTTATTAGCAAAGTTTATTTATTTAGGTGCAGTACATTTAAGTATATTGTAATCTACAAGCAAATACTGTTTTATTATGTTTCAAAGTTCTTAGGAGCAGTACATTTGTATTTTACAGTAGTACAAGTTGATAGTTGCGAAATTTAAGTTCCCTTAAAGAACCTCCCGAAGTTACACACATATTTTGTCGCAGGTGAGCAACTTGGAGTTCCAATAGAGATACTCAGGACAGATCTTCACAAACGGAATATAATCGCATTGGATAAACTGGCGGCAGTTACCCGGATAAGGTATGAAGATACCCTGTTGATTAGCACATAGTTGAACCAGATTATGATTTGGAAGCTCAGAAGATGGGTTAACAGTATGTTTCGAACAGCTGGAATATTCTATATTGTCGCATCGCTGCAACTGATCATTCCAATATAGATCGGGTGGACAGTCAAGAGCTCGGTGTTCATAGTAGAGATTGCAATTGCCAGGATAGGACGAGTATGTAGTGTTACTTAGGAGGCTCTGCGATGCGGTGCAACTATTGAAGGCAGCCAACGTGAGGCACACAATTGTCAATATCTTGAAGATCACTAGAGTAAAGTAAAGTAAATCAATTTATTAAGTTATAGTCTGTATATAATCGCACTCACTTTTGACCGAGGAATTCAGAATGCAGGAAATTTTGCAATGCTCAAAGTTTTTATACTTTTACGACTACAGAAATATCAACATTAATAGTATTTATAGAATATATTGATTTATGGGATTATACGTTTGTATTTAGAGATATTTATAGATACCTCTGTCAGTACTTGGAATAAGACAACTGACCCGTTGAGTGGATAAGCTGGCGCTAAAAAATATATATAAATTGCACTTGACAATGCGATTGCTGTTTACACAAATTGATTATGATACTGATAAGAAGTGATATAAAAGCGGCTGAGAATATAAAATGCATTACTTTCTCTCATTTGTAAAGATCGAATCAACAGTAAGTGAACCTAAGTTCTATTAAGAAATAAATAAGAATTCGTTATGCCTTTCACAGTGTTGAAGTTATCCTGGACTATTTGCCTGCTTATAGTGGCCATGGCAGCTGCCAGCTATGGTGATCTGATGCAAGGATCGGTAAGTCGAAGCTATTGAAGGTACAGCATATTCTTATGATTTTCACATAGCGCCTAGAAGCCGAGGCACCTATTCAATTGGCCCAATGTGCAGCTTATGATGATCCCAATCAGACTGTGATGTTTTCCTATCCCAACGACTGTCGCAAGTATTACAGCTGCCTGAATGGGCTGGCTTATGCCCATCAGTGTCCTGATAACTATTACTGGAGTCAGCTAACCTATCGCTGTGATATCGAGCAAAATTCGAATTGTTACAATGCTATTGATAACGCAACTCCAGCACTACCATCAGATCAGTACAACGCCTATCCGGGAGATTGCACTCGTTTCTACGAAATTCGAACTCTGAGATGTCCGAATGGCTATCATTGGAATGCCCGGAATGAGCGCTGTGATCTGCCACAAATTGCGGGCTGTGCTCCATCATGGAGCATTGTACCAACTGCAGCTACTCCGCCTTCTATATACCCGACAACAGTGCAACCTGGCTACAGTCTACCAATCGATCCGGAATATCTATGCAGAAATTCCGTTCAGATGAAGTATCTGCCATATCCGGGAGATTGCCAAAAGTTCATTCATTGCGGCCCAACAGCAGATGTGCTCTATTGTCCCGTTGGCTTGTATTGGAATCGCAATAGCCAATCTTGTGATTTGTCTACTGCCGGTTGCCAATAAGTTTAAACAATAAATCATTGCCTCAATAAAGAAGAGCAGCAAATTATGTGGGTTTATATGAACTTTATTCTGTATCTAATTAAGCTGAACCTTAGAACTTCCCATGTTAATGTTGCTTTACTTCAAGCAACCATGATTTCAAACACTACAGTTTGCTATCCAAGGTGCCATGCAGCGTTGGAGTTGAGCACTAAACTCTTGACCCTCGACACAATCGTAGATTACAGGCGTGGGACGCTCGCACTTGATGAACTTGGTGCAGTCATAGGGATATGGTACTAGTGTACCAGCTGCAACACCGACACAAGGATCGGGTGCAGGTGCAGACGTGGTTGTTGTTGTACTCGATGTTGTTGTTGTTGTCGGAGTTGTTCTGGCAGTTGTTGTTGTCGTTAAAGTTGTCTTTGGTGTTGTTGAAGTTGTTGTTGCCATTGTTGTTGTCGTCGAAGCTGTTGTTGCTGTTGTTGTCGTTGTCGTTGTTCTTGTTGATGTGCTGGGCAGAACAGTTGTTGTGGTTGTCGCATAATCCTCACGACAGACATCGGCAGTTGCGCTTGCACTACATTTACCTAGAGATGAATCGTAGTATTCCCCATTGATGCACACACCCATCATATAGACATGATCATTGATGCAATGCATAAACCATCGACAGTTTGCTGGAAATGAAATGTTACCGCCCCCGCTGTTCTCACAGATGTTGGGTGCTGTATATCCTGGCGTTGTGAATTCCGGGGGCAACACTGAAGTCTCCATCGGGGGGCAATCACTTTGTGGCCTATCGACACACACCTGGAGTTGCTCGTTGAAGTAATACCCGGGTGTGCAATAAAATGCAATGGGTATTGGTTCTACACACACGATATACTTACTGCAGTTATCAGGATATGCCACATACTCCCCATTGATTAGATCACCACACACATCTGGACTGATTGGTGAAGTTGTTGTGGCTGTTGTGGATTCTACTCTGTTGGTACTTGAGGAAGTTTCCATTGTGCTGTCCTTAGTTGTTGGTCCCACTGTGGTCGTTGTACTCTCCATACATGCTGTGGGTGAAACATTCGGTCCACAGCTGCCCGTTGTGGGGTCATACCAAGCATTATAAATGCAGTTAGCTACAGCTGATTCACCATTTCCCATGCACACGATATACTTCTTACAGTCTGTCACCAATGGATAGGAGACGCCCATCTCTTGGTCGTAGCAAAGCTCATTGGGATGTTGTGACGCACTGGAAGTGGTGCTGGTTACTTGAGATTCAAGACAAGCTGTAGGTGAAACATCAGGACCACAATTGCCGGTCTTCGGGTCGTACCAAGCATTTACAGGGCATTTGGCTGTAACAGATTGATCGTTACCAAGGCACAGAATATACTGATGACAGTTAGCAAACAATGGAAAGGAAACGCCTTCCATTTGTCCCGCACATGGATTGTCTTCTCCGTTAGTTGTTGTCGGTGCATCGATGAATTCATTTGGAGTGTCCTCTGTTCTCGCATTGCAATCTACCGATTCGGGTGTATCGCAAATTCGTAGCACTCTATTGAAGAGTCTATCCACTGAGCAGTACTCTATTTCTACTACTTCATCGCGACATGATACATAGGCACCACATTCAGATACATCTGCATAGTAGCCACTCGATATACATTTGGAGTCCGCCATCATAAGGATATTTCCATTTGCGGAGCTTAGAATTCCATATAGAAGCAAAGTGTTCATCAGAAAATACACTTTAACTAAATACACTTTAAAATAAAAGAATATTAATGAACAAATAGAAAATAATTATAAAATAATAATAATACTAATAATAATAATTTACATACTACAATTATATTGAATTGAATTATTACAAACTTAATAGACTCTGGTACACTGTAACTACAGGGTCTATGAAGCGGATTAGCCGAGTGTCTGCAACTGTGGGAAACCCTGTACATTACTCTTAACAAATATATATATATACTCAGAAGTTTCTTAGCTACAATTATGCTGATTTTACCTATAACTTCTGTATCCTTCCATAACTATTAATAAAAGCAATAAATAATGAATAAATCGATGAAATTATTACTTGTTGTTGCCTTTTCTAGGCGCTTGCACGTTTTATTTTAAAATCTACATCGATTGCTTAAGTTCAGTATCCGTTATCGTTTTTAAATAGTACCGTGGTTGAAGTCTAGGCAAGGTCTCATCAATTAGGATTGAACACATCCTGTATTCTCTGGCAAGTCACAGATACCCTTTTGTCCGTTGAAGTATCTGTCACCGCAGCTAACCTTCAGGGCCTGTCCGTGACGGCAGATATAATAGTCATTGCAGCGTTCCGGAGACGCCAACAGGAATCCGTCGGGTTTGCCCACACATACAATTTGAATATGAATTTCGGTGGATGTGGCTGTCATGTCCTTGGTCAACTGAAGAGCTTCTGGCAATGGCTTAAAGTTCGGACGGAAGCGAGTCGGCTGACGATTGCTATGAGACGAGCTGGCAGCATTAGATCCTGAGGCGCAAGGAGGCTCTGTTGTCACACAAACGGTTGTTGTTGATTGACAAGGTGTTGGGGTTGTTGTGGGACATGTTGTTGTGGTTGTTGTGGGACATGTTGTTGTGGTTGTTGTGGGACATGTTGTTGTGGTTGTTGTGGGACATGTTGTTGTGGTTGTTGTGGGACATGTTGTTGTGGTTGGTGTTGTTGTGGTCGTAGTTGTTGTTGTAGTTGTTGTGGGACATGTTGTTGTGGTTGTTGTTGTTGTGGTCGTAGTTGTGGTTGTTGTTGTGGTTGTTGTTGTAGTTGTTGTGGGACATGTTGTTGTGGTTGTTGTTGTGGTCGTAGTTGTTGTTGTAGTTGTGGTTGTTGTTGTTGTAGTTGTGGTTGTTGTTGTAGTTGTTGTAGTTGTTGGTGAACATGTTGTTGTGGTTGTTGTTGTTGTTGTAGTGGTTGTTGTCGTTGTTGTTGTGGTTGTTGTTGTCGTTGTAGTTGTAGTTGTTGGGGAACATGTTGTTGTGGTTGTTGTTGTTGTGGTCGTAGTTGTTGTGGTTGTAGTTGTTGTGGTTGTTGTTGTTGTGGTCGTAGTTGTTGTTGTGGTTGTTGTAGTTGTCGTAGTTGTAGTTGTTGGGGAACATGTTGTTGTGGTTGTTGTTGTTGTTGTTGTGGTCGTAGTTGTTGTGGTTGTAGTTGTTGTGGTTGTTGTTGTTGTGGTCGTAGTTGTTGTTGTGGTTGTTGTAGTTGTCGTAGTTGTAGTTGTTGGGGAACATGTTGTTGTGGTTGTTGTTGTTGTTGTTGTGGTCGTAGTTGTTGTGGTTGTAGTTGTTGTGGTTGTAGTTGTTGTAGTCGTTGTCGTTGTTGTGGTCGTTGTAGTTGTCGTAGTTGTAGTTGTTGGGGAACATGTTGTTGTGGTTGTTGTTGTTGTTGTAGTGGTTGTTGTTGTTGTTGTAGTGGTTGTTGTCGTTGTAGTTGTGGTTGTTGTTGTTGTTGTGGTCGTAGTTGTGGTGGTTGTAGTTGTTGTAGTTGTAGTTGTTGGGGAACATGTTGTTGTGGTTGTTGTTGTTGTGGTCGTAGTTGTTGTGGTTGTAGTTGTTGTAGTCGTAGTCGTTGTTGTGGTCGTTGTAGTTGTCGTAGTTGTGGTTGTTGTTGTTGTTGTAGTGGTTGTTGTCGTTGTAGTTGTTGTGGTTGTTGTTGTTGTGGTCGTAGTTGTTGTTGTGGTGGTTGTTGTCGTTGTAGTTGTAGTTGTTGTGGTTGTTGTTGTGTCACATTGTGTTGTGGTTGTTGTAGTCGTAGTCGTTGTTGTGGTCGTTGTAGTTGTTGTTGTTGTGGTTGTTGTTGTAGTTGTTGTGGAACATGTTGTTGTGGTTGTGGTTGTTGTAGTCGTTGTCGTTGTTGTTGTTGTTGTTGTAGTCGTAGTGGTTGTAGTTGGTGTGGTCGTAGTTGTTGTTGTCGTTGTGGTTGTTGTTGTTGTGGTCGTAGTTGTTGTGGTTGTAGTTGTTGTAGTTGTAGTCGTTGTAGTTGTCGTAGTTGTAGTTGTTGGGGAACATGTTGTTGTGGTTGTTGTTGTTGTTGTAGTGGTTGTTGTCGTTGTAGTTGTGGTTGTTGTTGTTGTTGTGGTCGTTGTAGTTGTTGTGGTTGTTGTGGTTGTAGTTGTTGTGGTCGTAGTCGTTGTCGTTGTTGTTGTTGTTGTTGTAGTCGTAGTGGTTGTAGTTGGTGTGGTCGTAGTTGTTGTTGTCGTTGTGGTTGTTGTTGTTGTGGTCGTAGTTGTTGTGGTTGTAGTTGTTGTAGTTGTAGTCGTTGTTGTGGTGGTTGTAGTTGTTGTAGTTGTAGTTGTTGGGGAACATGTTGTTGTGGTTGTTGTTGTTGTGGTCGTAGTTGTTGTGGTTGTGGTTGTTGTAGTTGTAGTCGTTGTTGTGGTCGTTGTAGTTGTTGTGGTTGTTGTGGTTGTAGTTGTTGTGGTCGTAGTTGTTGTTGTAGTTGTGGTTGTTGTTGTAGTGGTTGTTGTGGTCGTTGTAGTTGTGGTTGTAGTCGTTGTAGTGGTTGTGTCACATGGTGTTGTGGTTGTTGTAGTCGTAGTGGTTGTTGTGGATGTAGTTGTTGTCGTTGTGGTTGTTGTTGTTGTGGTTGTTGTGCTGCATGGAGTTACTACCGACGGTGTTGTTGTACGTGGTGTTGAGGGAGTAACATTGCCCGCACATGGCGGACGGGTTGTACATGGCGGTGGCGTCGTTTGGCTGCATGGAGTATCTGCAGATTTAGCTGAAGACGGCTGGAAGGCTACGGGATCGCTTTCAGTGCAGCCCGGATTGTAAGTAACGCAACTTCTTGTCTTAAAGTCATAGTATTGAGGGCAAGTATATTCCGTGGGTTGTCCGTTTTGACACTCGAAATATTTGGAACAGCTACCTGGCACCAAAGCCCGAATGCCATTGGCATTTCCTCGACAAAATACCTGCTGATATTGCCGATTCTCGAAGCTAGCACCAAGAATGCTACTGGCAGATACTGCCAGAAGCAGAATGGTTAAAACTGTAAAATACCAAATGGGTATGATTAATTTATCCCGTATCTTGTCGTTCGTCTGGCAGTTTACCATATACGTTTCGCATAGCCGTTGTTAGTTTGCTGAAGTGTAAAATGTATATTTTAAAGCTTCCAGATGCTACACAGCAGTGAGTGAAGTATCAGCTCACTGTGTCTCCTTTTATACCATGCAAAAATCTATTAAAATGCTAAAAATAATATTTGCCAAATGACTGCCTCATTAGCAAAGTAGCTTACAGCCTCCATCCTTATCAAATTGATATCAAGATTTTTATCAAACTTACTATTTATACCATACATGTCTGGTTTGCTACATTTCCCATACCCTATTAATTATTACTAATTGAGTTTTAATCTTACTTATTAATATAAATATATATAAATTATATATAATAAAAAAGGCTTAATTTAATTAAGATTTATTTTACGTTCTTATTTATTTTTTGTTATTATTATTATTATTATTTTTTTTTTTTGATAACAATCAAAAACACATCAGAACATTTCAAAGCATCCGGAAGAACAATTTATAACCGAGCTTGACAATTAATTGCTAGAAAAGGGAAATGCATTCGCTATATAGACAATTCTAATCACAGTATTTTGTTGAACAAATGTGAAAAAATGACGAAAAATGATATAAAAATGTATGATTGGAGTAACAACAGCTGTATCTTTAAAACAATAGAACTTGATATTGTATAATAAAAAAGATTTTTATATAAAAGATTATCTTAGCAATTATGTAAAAATGTTTCAGTTTTCAGATGATTATAAAAACTTATTTTTATTCGATTATTTAACTATTTATTTACCTTTCATCTTTACAGAGTTTTACCACATTAACTTGGTTTGTTATTTAATTATATTTTATTTGCTGTTTTATTAATTTGATTATGGTTTTCACAAAATAATTAATTTAATTTTCACTTATTTATTGCCACTTTTCTCTATTTTATGTTTATTCTTCGAGGTTTTCAAGGAAACTAAAGTGACGAATGGATCAAATTTGAGTCACACGCTCAACTAAATAATATCATATCAATACCTGAGACACTTTTGCAGATAATAAATATTAACGGATACATAATCGATAAGATATTGCCTCAATTTCATTTAACCGCGTATTGTTAATTAAAGATTATTTGTTCGCGAAGTAAAGAAACATTGTTTTTTTTTGTTTCCAGAAAGAGATCTACAAACAAGTTAAGTTCATGATTCAGAATTTGGGTCATGTTCTGTTGTGAGAGGCAAAATATTAGGATTAACCTTGAATCTTGAAATCCTTACAACACTTTTTGTAAATTAAGTAGATTATGTCAGGATTAAATATATTTTTGAAAATTCATAAGTTCAGCTAATAATAGTAAAAATAATAATTAGAAGCTCAGGATTATATAGTACTGTTATTTGTAATCAAAAATCGCACTAAATTAGGTTAAGTTATTAAACTTATTTAGTCCTTATTAAGTCCAAATAAAGTTCTCAATACAAAGCCCAAATAAATAAATAATTATTAAAAAGCTTTGTTTGAAAGTAATCATTGCATACTTTTAGTCAGTAATATTAATCCGTCACGAATATAGCTTGAAGTGAGCTCAAAATCGCATATTTCTTTAAAGTGTATTTATTCAGCGGTCGAAGTGATTTAGTTCTGGTTGTTTCTCTGTTTGTTTAATAATTAACTTAATTATATTTATTTATATAATGTATAATAGAATAATAAACTTAAGTTACTTAAGATATTTATTGGCCTAGCAACAGCCCCATCTAGTGTTTGTTGTATATAACTCAAAATATCTTCAACGAGACTGAATAACTATACTCTTGTCGGCATCTTTACACATCGTTCATTGGCATAACTACAGTGCCATCTAGTGTTCGTTGTGGGTAACTCAGAGAAGATCTTCAATGCGGCTGAATAGCTGAACACACTTTTTCATCATCTTTGCAACTCGTTCATTGGAATAGCCACAGTGCCATCTAGTGTTCGTTGTGGGTAACTCAGAGAAGATCTTCAATGCGGCTGAATAGCTGAACACACTTGTCAACATCTTTACAACTGGTTTGCTCTAATATCTAAAGAAAGTATTGTTCACACACATTTAAGAAATATACATATATTTAGTAGTTCTGCTTGTATTGCATGAAGGCAAGTCATTCACCATCTTGATACACAATGCTTCTTTTACATTTTGTTGTTCATCAATGGAAGTTGTTATCAGTTCACAGTAAAATCGAAATCAAGTAACAAGCGAACGAGCATCAGTCGCACTTGAAATTGCCATTGATTTTTATCAATGATTGTACATTTTACAGATTGGCAATTCATGCAAATTTCTTAGATGAATTCGGTGTATAAAATACAAGGGTGGATACCACAGGGTTCCAGTTGATATAGGAATATGACCGGAACAAGAGGTATGCGGTCTCTTCTGGCACTTTGGATAATTCTGATCCTAAATAAAGCATCTTTTGCGCAGTTTCAGGTAAATAATAATAAATAATAATACAAATATTTGACTTATTCCTTCTCTTTAAAGAATGGATTTATGTTTCCAACATCTTTCTGTGAGCAAAAGAACGGCGGCTTGTATCCCATGTTTGGAACGTGCCAAGGATATTATATTTGTAATGATGGCATAGCTGTAGTTGGATCCTGCGATGCAAAGAGTCGATTTAACCCAAAAACTCTAAAATGCGAAGATGCAAATAAGGTACAGTGCATATACGAAATGTTAGACGATGCCAGTGATTTGTCTGAATCAGAGAGTGAGGAGTTTGAGGAACCTCCAGCAACCAGACGACCACCAATCAAGCAACAGAAACCAATAGTTCCAGCAGCTCCAATAGTAAAACCAAATAAGGAGTTTCAGAATATAAATGCAATTGATCGACTATGTTTGGATAAAAAGAATGGCATTGCCCTGGTGAAGGAGGACTCCTGCACCGAATACTATGTGTGCAAATCGAAAGTGCCTCAGTTGCGCCATTGTCCGGATCAAGAACACTTTAGTCGCCGTCATCTCAGCTGCATGAACGCGGCCGATGCCAAGTGTAGCATTAAACAGGAGATTAACGAGGAGGTTGTCCATCCAGATGGTCCTGCTATAACCGCTGGCCTGTGCTCTGAGATGAAGCAGGATGCATTGGTGCCACATCGCGAGGATTGTAGCAAATTTTTACTTTGCAGCAATATGATGTTCCTGGTCATGGATTGCCCCGCAGGATTGCATTTCAATGCCGATGCAAAGCGTTGCGATTATCCAAAGATCGCCCAGTGCCAGCTGGGTAATGTGGAAAAGCCAACTAAGAAGAATACCAAGAAAGGTCTAATTAAAAGAAAGCCAAAAAAATATAATTTGTAATGTTGTAATTATGTCCGCAATATAAACTTAAGAGCATTTAATGTTTTCAACTATCGTTTCAATGAAATTCCATTGAGATCTTTGTGTTCTAAACAAGTGAGATAATCAGAAAAGAATGAAAATTGAACTGTTTGCGCTTTGTTATTTGCTGAGTGATGTAGCACTCAGCTTTGGCGCGCAAGCAAGCTTAATGAAATTAGCTGTGAGGTATTGTATGCGTTGCTGGACTTGATTGCTCACTTTTGTGGTAATAATTAACAAAATACTATTATTAAACAGGTTAGTATTCTATATATATTGAAACCTTCTTGATCATAAATTGAGATTTGATCTGCATATTTCTTATACTGTCCGTAAGGCTACTCAAGTACTTGGGTTCATCAAACGATGGTCTAAGGAACTCGACGACCCTTATACGACAAAACTACTTTATATTTCTCTTGTTCGGCCTATTCTGGAATACACATCTTGTGTGTTGTCTCCCCAATATCTCGTACACCAGGACAGAATAGAGTCTGTACAAAAGAAGTTCTTACTTTTCACGCTTCGCGGCTTTAACTGGGTTGCTGGTATTGACCTGCCCTCTTATTCCAGTAGACTCTTGCTATTTAACCTTCCATCTCCATGCTGGGTGTGTTATTTATTGTCAAACTAATCAATGCTGAAATTGACTCCTTTATGTTATTAAATAAAATTAATTTCTCTGTTACTTCTAGACCTACTCGCAACTTTGTGCCTCTTGCTCTACTCTGTGCTGATCATAATAAACATTTTCATGTATTCAGCTCGGAGTCCTCTCTTCCCAGTATCAAGTTGCTCATCCTAAACTATTTAGCTAGTATACACTAACTACATTTCGATACTTTGTGATCTGATTGGGTTTTTCTGCGTTTTCCCCAATCCCCGCAACAAATGTTGGATCAATCAACGCTTTTTTGATTTCCCCAGATTTGAAATTTCAAATTGAAATTTAAATGTAAACTTAAATGAATCTTAATTTTAAACTTTAATTTTAAACTCATTTTTTACACTCAAATTTCATTTGTAATTATTTTTAATTTAATTATCATAAGAGTTTTGATTTCCCCAGATTTGAAATTTCAAATTTAAATTTAAATATAAACTTAAATGAATCTTAATTATAAACTTAAATTTTAAACTCATTTTTACACTCAAATTTCATTTGTAATTATTTTTAATTTAATTATCATAACATTACTTGGGTCGACTGCTGTTAGTCGACGTTAAATAAATAAATAAATAAATAAATAAATAAATAAAAATAAATAAAATCTCAAAATATATAAGTAAATAACAATTTTATATTTTCATTCTACAACTAATTTTATTTTCTATATTTTTTACACATTTTTGTGTGTAATTAAATAATGTAAATCTGCTGCACAATCTGCTGCACCAATCAGTTCCGAAATGCAGTTGTTAGACTCTGTACCTAAAGAATACAAGGGTATATTAGACTCTATTAAATAGTTAAGTGGAAAGTTGCTATTTCTGCTACTCCTTTGAGCAAATCATATTAAGATTTAGTATATTGATAAAAGTAACATTAATTGATATTAAAAAAAACCCATTTAAATGCAGCTTCATATAGTTTTATTGCTTTAAGCTTAACAATTAACATTTACTGGCCAATCGCAGGTATCGAGCTTTGGATTGAATACCAAACCGGCTGAGCACTGGAAGTTCACCTCGCATTCGCATTGGCAAACCACATAGGAACCACTGCAGACATCTCTGGCATCAGTCAGCATGGTGCCATCGGGATTGCCAACACAGCGACCCTTGCTCTCACAGTAGGTGCCCGAGGGACCCGCTGTTGGGCCACTTGGTGGTGCACTACCATCATCGCATTGAACATTTTCGGGGTAATCGCATTCGCTGATCTCAATATTGAATTGCAGATTGTTGGGACACTTGTGCTGGAACACATTACCATAGAGGCACTGTATGAAGGCGGAGCAGTTGTTGACAACGGATCCCAACCAATCGTTGGGCTTGTCACAGCATTCGGGATCGCAGACCGTTGGGATGCATACGCCAAGATCATCGACGACACAAACCTTCAAATCCTTATCGAAGTAACTCTTAGCGGGACATTGACGGCTCACCAGGACATTGTTAATGCACTGCAAATATCCAGCACAATCGGCCGGATTGACTTCCAGCTCTCCCTCTACACAAGTAGGTGGAGTTGGCGTTGCTGGCGTAGCTGGCGTTGCTGGCGTTGCTGGCGTAGCTGGCGTTGCTGGCGTTGCTGGCGTAGCTGGCGTTGCTGGCGTTGCTGGCGTAGCTGGCGTTGCTGGCGTTGCTGGCGTTGCTGGCGTAGCTGGCGTTGCTGGCGTAGCTGGCGTTGTTGGCGTTGCTGGCGTAGCTGGCGTTGCTGGCGTAGCTGGCGTTGCTGGCGTAGCTGGCGTTGTTGGCGTTGCTGGCGTTGCTGGCGTAGTTGGCGTTGCTGGCGTAGCTGGCGTTGTTGGCGTTGCTGGCGGTCCATTGCATTGCCCATTATCTAATTGGCACTCCTGATCCTTGGCATTCCAGTAATATCCACTCGAGCAGGACACGGTCTGATACTGGCCATTGGCACACACAAGATAGTTGGCACAATTATTGGAATCTGCTTTGCGATCTCCCTCGGTGCAAGCGTTACCATTGCAATTGCATTCACCGTTGTCTGGTTGGCACTTGCCTTCCTGGACGTTGAAATACTGATCACTGGGGCAGGACATGGGCTTGAATTGGCCCGTACAGCAAACGAAATATTTAGTGCAATCATCCTCATCGGGTTTGGTGTCTCCGGGCTCACAG
This sequence comes from Drosophila macrospina, assembly GCA_035042075.1. Classification (NCBI taxonomy): domain Eukaryota; kingdom Metazoa; phylum Arthropoda; class Insecta; order Diptera; family Drosophilidae; genus Drosophila; species Drosophila macrospina. The sequence goes on from JAWNLW010000591.1 coordinate 1,628,061, forward strand.
CAATCTTCAGCCGCAGCACTCGAGCCAATTGCGATGGCAATTAGCAGGAAATATACTTCAAGAAACGAAGGAATCAATTAAATAATAACTAATTGCCGTTTTTAACAATATTAAATAGTATTACCCAAGTTGAATTTGGAATTGTGAAACATTTTTGCGGACCACATGGTTGAACGACGTACTCCTTCCTGGAAGATTCGCTTACTGAACTCTTCTACATAGGGTTTCAGCTTTTATATTATCAGGCAATTAATATAATTAAATGTTTCTGTATTTCTTCTATTTTTCGGATGCAAGTCACATTGATAAAGAGGACTCGCTGCTGATCAGTATCTGAAATATGCAAGTTGAACACGCCAATGATTTATTTTTGTCAACTAGAAAGTTTAAATCTGATAAAGAGAGAGAGATAGATTGCATCTTGTTAACCATTTGCTATATTTAGGTTCATTGAAAAATAAAGTCTGATCAAACAAGTTGAGAGTGCTTTTATTGAGTTTGATTGTTGTAAAACTATCTGTTGCCTATCAAGGTTAGAAGTTGGCCATGAAATTAAGCTGGCTTTTAGCAGAACATCTTGTGAGTTTCTTTCAGCTTGAAAGTTTTCAAAATATTGAAAATATATACAATACTAAGCTATAACATACTTAGAAACTTAAAAAATAATCTTGAAAAATACCTCAACACTTCGCAAGCTCCATCAAAATAAACATATTACAATGTGCATGTTTATTTATTGTTATTTACATTTGTAATTACGAAGCAGGGCATACACAGTCGGTGTCGATAACACATGCCTTGATTGTGGTATCAAAGTACGTTCCGCTAACACACTTTTGATTTACAAATTGTCCATTCACGCATTGATAGTAGGCAGCACAATTCTGTGGATCAACTTGCAGCTCATTTTCCGTACAGACGCCAGCATTGGGACAGCACTGTCCATTGGTATCCAATTGACAGGATCCTGCAAGTGAATTCCAATAGTTTCCACTCTCACAAGTCTGTGCAACAAAGGCGCCATTGCAGCAAACAAAGTAACTGCTGCAATCGTTGGGATCCTCCTGCGTTTCTCCCTCGGTGCAGCAGCCTGTGGCCAAGGCCGCCGTGAACTGCCAACACAGCAGACCCAACAGCAACACTGCAATACCATGAATATTATTATATTTATGAGAAATGTACTTTCAGGATATTTGCTGTACCATTTTGATATTTGCTTAAAAGTGGACGATACATTTTGAACTGTAATTCCTTAGCTTCTCGGACGTTTACTAAATGTTTTGCTCTTATTTTTCAGCTTTTATATTTTACTTCAATCATGGTAATTACATTTTTCTTCTGATAGTGGCCCTGATAATATGACATTACATTGAAATCTTATCATGAATATCGCATTTTTAATAGGTTGAAAACTATTCATCAATTTCAATTCGTAGAATAATTTAATTAAAAAGTTGTTAGTGATGCTGAGCAATCTGCTGAGTACTCTGATACCTTAAAAAGTTGGGTGAAACGGTCGCTTTGTTGTCAGACCCTAAAAAGTATTAAAAACCAGCTTCTTCTAAGCGCTTTATTCTTTATATTCTTTATTCTTAATGTTTTAACATAATAACTAATCTGCAAATCTTATACTATTACTACAATTTATATATATATCAATAATATATAATTAAAGAAAAGCATTGTGAAAGAGTGCTGAAAGTTTCATAACAATCGGTCCACAAATTAGAAAGTTATTCACAAAAGAATGAACAAATTAATTAAGTTTTTGCTTTGAGTCGCTTACGCTAACAGGAGTGTGCGAGCGAGACAGCAAACGCTTGCTTATGCTTATTATGTATGTATGCATGTGTAAAACTTACAAAGTGTAGAATATAAACAAAAGGAGACTAATGCTATTAATATTCTCTTAGAAGTATGGAAAGTGCCCAGTTGAAGGAAGCGGTGATAAACATGAAGAGAAATTCGCTACACTTTAAGAGTAAAAAGCAAGCGGAGACCTAGATTCGATGAACCGAGTATCTCTTCTTGATCAATGTGTCAGCGCTCTTGCAATTGCGCAACTGTAAACTAGCATCGGTGGTCGGCAAAGGCAAATATGAATATTCTTACTTCTTCTTCATTGTCTGCTTTGCAAGTTTCTGTAGTTTCCGTGGTTCTCTTTGAAGAGAGAGATTCACTTTTAGAAGAGAGGCGGAATAGATAGTGGCGGTAACTAAGAGCAGTGCCGTTATTTTTTGATTGTTTTGCTGCATATACAGAAATAGATACATATTTTGTTATGTCTTTTACTTAAATAATTAATGTTTTGTAACATATGATTAAAATTAATAATATTTGTACATATTAATAAAATAATTGTAAACAGTTAATTAATAATTATTAAAGAATAAACAGTTAACTAATAACTAATAACTATTAAAGAATAAAACTGATATGAAAATTGACAGCAGCGAGATTTGAACTCGCGCGCACTCGTTGTGCGTATTGTTGTTGTGGCAGTTGTTGTTGTTTTTGTTATAACTGTCGCTGATTGTTTCCGCTGTAGCTGCCATGTGCTTGTTAAGTACCTCGTTCCTTAATATCTTCTATGTTTATGCTTGTATCGTGATGAAAATTTCAGAACAAAAAAAATGGTAATTTGCGTGCGTCCTATAGAAGTGTTGTATGTTGTTGCTGTTATAGTCTCTGAGATCTAGGTGTTCATACGCACGACCAGACAGACAGACAGACGTACAGAGCTACCTATGTATGTATATTCATTCGCTCTGCCTGTAATTAACATTTCGATAAACTTATTAGCCCCTATACTCTTTGGGTACAGGATGTAAGCGAGTGTAGCGATAATAGAATCAATTATCTGCAGAAATAATAATAATAATAATAATATAAAAGAACTTGTACGCATTTGCTAAACTTGGTACATTTATTTGATTGCCCTGCTGCATTTAGAGAGTACAATCCACATTGGATTGATAGTTGCAAGTCTTTAAGCTCTGATCCCAATAGAGTCCTTCCGGGCACTGCATCTCAACCTCGCACTCGCACTGACAGATCGAATAGCCACTGCAGCTGGTCAGTGAGGGAAGAAAGGTTCCTTCACGCTCGCCCAGGCAGCGACCGTGGCTTTCACAGTATACACCAGAGGGTCCAGCATTAGGTCCAGACGGTGGAGTGTAGGGCCAGGGGCAGTCGACATTCTGTGGAAAATCGCAGATTTCTGTGTGGGGGTCATAGATCAAATTGTTTGGACAGATCTGTTCAACGGCGCAGTTGAAATTGCACTTGTAGAACATGTTGCAGACACCCTCGATGGGAAAGAGTGCTCCCTCCGGCTGATTCTGGCATACGGGACTGTCGTTGCTGCAAGTCACTTCTGGTACATATCCCTCTGGATAGTCACACTGATCGGAGGTGGCATTGTAGACCAAACCATCGGGACAGAGCACACCAGAGGTGGAAGATGTGTCCCAGTCGCAAACCTGAGCCGTCTCATTGAACTTGGTGTTGGCATCGCAGGGCATGGCGATGGGGCATTGACACTGGCAAATGAAGAAACCATTCGTCTCGGGATTGGCAAACATTTTGCCATCCCGCTGGCCAGTGCAAACACCTTGATCACTGCATGTTGTGCCCGATGGACCAGTGATCTCGCCATTCGCATCCGGAATGTTCAATGGTGTACATTGCACATTCCAGAAATAGTCACACTGATTTGTCTCAAAATTAAAGTACAAGCCACCCGGACAAGTGAACTCCGTGCAGCAGCCATGCGCGCATTGGAAGTAACTTGTGCAGACGCCGTCAACGGGAACCATGGCTCCATCCGGTTGATTGACACAATTGCTACGCTTGTCCGCGCAGTAAGCTGGCACCGTTCCATCAGTTGTGCTACTGCTGCTGCTGCTGGTACTGGTACTGGCACTGCCGGTTGTGCTCTCTATCGGTGGACTCAGGCTGGTGCTCTCCGCTGGATTCGCATTCGTTGTACTGCTATCCATTGGGGGCGTCTGAGTGTTGCTGCTGCTGCTAGATGAATCCATATCGAAGGTACTATCAGTGCTACTCTCTGCAGGTGGCGTCTCAGTCTCAATGTTTGAATCGGTGGTGCTGGTGCTGGTTTCTTCCTCCTCGTCGGTGACTGTGCTCTCCTCCGCTGGTGGACATGCTGTTGTCTTCTCACTCGAGTTGCACTCATCGGCACAGCAAGTGCAAGCGCATTCCGCATCGTTATCAGTGTCAGCATATAGCGAGAGTCCGCTACAGTCAGCCCTCCATTGAAAGTCACATTCCGCCAGTTTCCAATTGAAATGCAGGCCACGTGGACAGCTACGAATTGCGGCAACTTCCCGGCCAAGACAGAGCACAAACCGCTGACAATCCAATGGCACAGGCAGACGAGTGCCATCCATTGCACGAGCACAGATATCAGACCATTCACTGAACGCACTCGGTACGCTCAGTAGGCAGAGGAAACCAACAACAGCTAGTTATCGAATGGAAAGAGGAAGCATAGTTAATGTATATACATATATATATCTCATCGAATAATCATTGCTCACTCACCGATTCCCTTTAGTTTGCACATCTTCCGTTCTTCGTTCTGCGTTCTCCTGAGCAAACGTTGAGCCAATTCTACTGAACTCAACTGAACTTCGATCCAGACAGTTCCAGAGCATTTATTGAAATGGAAAAATTGGCATACGCATGTACATATGTATACATAAATATATGTATATGTATATGTATATGTATATATGTATATGCATTTGTATACACACATTTGAGAATGAAATCAGTTGTCAATCTTTTGATAATACCAATAACCTTATTTATCTCTTGATTAATTCCCTCACCTTGTTATCGAAGCTGCGTGTGTGTGTAATTACGCTCTTGTTTCACATTCGTCGCCCCCTTATCGACCTAACGACTGATTTGTAATTTCTACCGCATTTTAGTTAATGTTGTTCTTCCTTGCTGATAAGGCATCGTTAGGATTGCAATGTTCCTATCAACGCAAACATTTTCAAATTTGCCAAATATTTTTTTGTCGCTGCACTACAACAACATATGAGTGCATCTCATTGATTGTCGCAATTGGCCAGATAATTTCTATTTTCATAAATTTTGATAAGACAAGAAAACAATAGAATTAACTATATAATTACCTATTGCCTATTGCATTGCTGCAGTGGGTATATTAATGTAGTTAAAGCTTATACTGAAGCAGGACAATGTGACAGGTCTCCTTAGGTGCGTCTCCTTATATCTGGATAAAACTTAGCACAGTTCTGTGTGTATGCAAAAGCCAACTGGATCAGCTCACTATAGCATATAGCTGTCATAGGAACAATCGGTGGAATGCCAAACATTTGTCTGGCAAACTTTGTTGTTTCTGAAAATATCCTAATCAATCTCTTGAATTGGATTGCTTCTAAAGATTTATCAAACTGATTAAGCACTTCCCATATGTATACTGCTTAAATTTAGTAGTAGTAGTAGTTTACTATATCAATAAACAGAAGGTTAACAAATGCTCGGCGTGCCAAACTTAATCTTTGTTGCTTGTCATAAATTATAATTAATCAGTTCAATTACCTACAAATCGAAATAATAACTAACACAACAAGACCAAAAGTATGCCACACTATATATATATATATATATATATATATATATATTTCTTATATATATATTTCTTTTATCACTCAAATCAACTGCAATGCTTATCTTTCCACTTGTAAAGCATACTTTTTACCACCTACAGAGGTGCTTAATGTGCACAATATTTAAAAGACTTAATAAACATTGATTGAATATATATTTTATGTAGTTTATGAATACTTTTAAATTGTCAATCATTGTTTAATGTAATTGTTATAATTGTTAACATATTAGCAAACAATTAACAATCATTTTCTGCCAGAGCAAATTAGTTTTGTTATACCCTGTATAGCTTTGTATATTAGCTTTGCGCGAAAAGTATGCAACAGACAGAAAGGGGCGTGGCAGACCCTATAAGGTGTATATTTTCTTGATTGGTATCATTTAGGGCTAGAGACTTCAAATTAGGGCTGAAGTTTCCTGTAAACCATCTCGAGACCGAATTAATTTTAGATTTTCGATACCTTTCTCCTCTCTCCCGCAAATCGGAAGAAAAAACTTAAATTTGGCCACATTTCTCAGCGTAGACACATCTTACTTAACAAGAGTATCATATAGCATTAATGCTGAAAGTTTCAGCAAGATCGGTCTGTAAATAAGAAAGATAATTTGAAAAGAAAATTGTGCATTGCTTCGCTTTACGGCCAGCACATGTGTGCGAGCGAGATAGCGAACGACTGCGATACATGCATACGTAAATGAAGTGTCGCAACACGCAGCTTTTGATCGAGTATGTGTACATATGTAGTACATACATATATGTGCAAACAATCCATACATTGCTAAACTCCTATTGCGTAATTACTTCTGTAATAATCGAAATACACAAATTAGGAGACTGCACAGGGTATTATAATGTCGCGCGCGCTCCACAGATCTATTAGATCTTTAAAAATTAAGGACGCAATTATTTGAAATTATAATATATAATAGATATAGATTCAAATATAAAAGTATCTTTTAAAGTTTACCATTCTAAAATGTTCAACTATTTAAGAATCGTTTATTATTTATATGATTAATAATTATTAATTAGTTTTAATTATTTTAATACATTTTAATTAATTTAAATTACTTTTTATTTATTTTATTTTACTCTATTTCATTAATTTGAATTAAAGAAATGCATAAAACTGCCATCAAGTAAATCCATAAATATAGTATATATAAATATATAAATAAATAAATATAAATTGATAAAAAGGTATAAAAGTTTAATGCATTTGCAGCTCTACAGAATAATTAGCAACTCAGTGCAATGACTCTTTAAGCATTTGCCATAATTGCGGGCCAAATCTTATTTACGTCAATCTTTGGAGTTCTAATCGATTTGGGCCGTGCATAGATTGGCTATCGGACAGTTTGACAGCTCAAAGAGTTGTAAATCTAGAGAGATAGTACAAGTATTCGATATCAAGGCGCCAATCGAATAACAGTTAGTTAGAGTATGACGCTTCCACTTCCAGTGAGAGACAAAAGATGCCTAGATATTGTGATCAGATCAGATGACAGACACAGGGCATATTTAGAGCACAATAAAGATATACACACATGCATAAGTATGTGTGTGTGTGTGTGTGTGTACAATAGCGAGAGGCATTTGTACTGTTATGACCAAAGAAGTGTCGAGCCGACTGCGGTGAGTGGCTTCCTGCTTTATAGCGAATTAGATGGGATCCGCTTGAAACTGAAACCAAAACAATTCTAATTATTTAATAAGAAAAAAAAAACAAATAAATAAACGAAGAAAAGAAAAGAAACACATGCCTAGGTACGCTTGAATTAAATTACAAAGGTAAAAAAATAAAAGTTTAAACGTTGACAAGAAGAAGAAGCAGCAAATGTGCAATGCCAAAGCTTTTGGACTTGGGCTAGACAGTTGAGAGATTGATCCATGGAAGGCTTATGGGTATACATTACATGGTTACTATGTTTATGACAAACGCTGTATGTGTGTGTGTGTGTCAGGGTATCCATGAGGGTCGGTGTCCATGTGTAGATTGTAGCGAACAGTGACAGAAATACGAGTTGATCGACAATCTCTCACATACGACAACGTGCACAAGACACGCACACGGTCCATTGTAAATATCTTCTCAGGTGTAACAGGTTTCTCCGATTTAAGCAGCGGCTTCTCCATGTGCCCCACACAGTCGTCTGTGACTCTCGCCTCGTTATCAGTCGTGATCGTGATCGCGATCGCGTTGATCGCCTTGATAAAACCAATGTGCTTGTGCAATGAGTGTGGCTTGTGAACAGAACAGTGCACCAGGCAGTTCAAATTGAAGAACTGAGATCGATTGGTGCATAGATAACACCAAATTAGTATTTATTACAATTCTAGCACCATTCGAAATCAGTGCTTTTTATTCGAACCGATCAACGGCGCAAACAACACAAAGACATCGATTGTGATCTGTGATTAACCAAATGTGAACTCATTAATCATCATCAACAGCAGCAGCAGCAATATCATCATCTTTATCATCATACTCTGCGGCATTTAATTACCTTTAAATTCAATTATTATTACTTATTCAATAGTCACTATATGCATTTTGTGACCGCGTTCAATGTGGAAGCCCCTGAAGTGCAACAAAAGGTTTTGCATTCTGGTTTTTGCTTCGGTCTTGGGTCATTAGTTAATGATTCAATTACTTCAATTCTTCAATTATTATAATTACTGTGGCTAAAACTATGATATTCAATGGAGAAAATAGTAGATAGAACAGATAGAGCTGTGATTTGTGGGGAGAGAAATGTGTGAAGTAAGAATAAACAAAATACAGAAGTAAAAATTAATTGAAATTGATTTGAATTCCATTCCATGAAAATGATGGAAAAATAAGTTGGAGAACAATAAAAAGATATGTGACATGAGAAAAATATTTAAAAAATAAATACAGAAACGATTGAAGTACAAATTGGATATGGAAAGTATTAAGGAGATAAAGTCAATATAGAAGTAAAAAATAAATGAAATAGGATTGAATGAGAATTAATTATCTAAGAGAATAAATTAAGAATTGCAAATGGAAAAGAATATTTAATTAGTTTGTACACTTTTCGTTGTAAAAAAATAAATTAAATTAAATATAAATACACAAACTATTGAAAAAAATTAAATGAAATTAAATAAGCAGATAAAGTCAATATAGAAGTAAAAATTAAATGAAATAGGATTGAATGAGAATTAATTATTTAAGAGAATAAATTAAGAATTGCAAATGGAAAAGAATATTTAATTATTTTGTACACTTACACATATTTAACATTATATTATGTATAAAAAATAAATTAAATTAAATATAAATACATAAACTATTGAAGCAAAAATTAAATGAAATATGAAGATATGAGATAGAAGATATAATATATGAAAATAATTAAACAGATAAAGTCAATATAGAAGTAAAAAATAAATGAAATAGGATTGAATGAGAATTAATTATCTAAGAGAATAAATTAAGAATTGCAAATGGAAAAGATTATTTAATTAGTTTGTACACTTTTCGTTGTAAAAAAATAAATTAAATTAAATATAAATACACAAACTATTGAAAAAAATTAAATGAAATTAAATAAGCAGATAAAGTCAATATAGAAGTAAAAATTAAATGAAATAGGATTGAGTCAGAATTAATTATCTAAGAGAATAAATTAAGAATTGCAAATGGAAAAGATTATTTAATTATTTTGTACACTTACACATATTTAACATTATATTATGTATAAAAAATAAATTAAATTAAATATAAATACATAAACTATTGAAGCAAAAATTAAATGAAATATGAAGATATGAGATAGAAGATATAATATATGAAAATAATTAAACAGATAAAGTCAATATAGAAGTAAAAATTAAATGAAATAGGATTGAGTCAGAATTAATTATCTAAGAGAATAAATTAAGAATTGCAAATGGAAAAGAATATTTAATTAGTTTGTACACTTTTCTTCATTTTCTGCAATCTAATATTAGTAAATATTTAACATTTTATTATATATCAAATTTATAAAATAAATTAAACACAAAAAATCTTTCACAATCAAATAAATATAATAAAGAATACTTATACAAATAAGTTAAATAAGATAAGTAAAAGATAACGACATTGTCATCATGTTTCATGTCAAAACTAAAGTCACCATTCAACTTAGTTAACTTCCTCCCCCTCCCCCCTCCCCACTCCATCAAAACATGAATCAGAAGTGGTACAAAACCCCAAACAAAGGTCAGCAGTTGTTTCTAAGGTTGCTTTTCAGCTACGTGCGCTAAAAATGTCAATATAAAATATCAAAAATGCTATCAGTATTCAAAATGATGAAATGATTCAATTTCTGATATATTTACAATTGTTGTTAAGAGTGTAGCCAATTTAAAAATAATTACCGCCTTCTTATCAAATACTTGGCCACATAAATCTTTACAAAATCGCATTAGTAAATTACTAATGAAAATGAAATGATGTGTAGGCGTAGGGTATAGAATTGGAATATATTTTAGACGCCATTTGAATGGAAAAACAATTGAGTATGAGCGACAATCGAGGCCATAAAATGGGGGGCAAAGAATTCTTAATCTTGGCTGTGAATTTGCCAAAATTGTTGCAAACAAACAAAAATGTGCAGAAGTGGTACGTGAGAAGTGAAAAGTGAGTAGGGAGAAGCGAGAAATGAGCTTTGGCAAATGGCAATAATGCTGTGCTAAATTTAGGAAGGGTATACCTTCTGGTTGTGGTTCAACTGATAGCAATACAGTAATACAATGTGACATTCCAAAATCTTATCTAAAGTGTAGTAATTGCTTTCTTAATATATGCCCCCGACATTTTGGAAGTTCCAGCACTGCGCAGGTGCTACCTGTATTCTATTGATGTTCTGCAGCCGTATAAATGGCATATATTCCCAATTGCCGGCAGTTAGTTTGGGTTTCTTTAACCGACAAGGCGTTTAAACGTTTCCAACATGCAAGGTATCTATCTCTATCTCTCGCTCTCTCTCTCTCTCTCTCTGCATTAAAGAACTAACTGAATGTTAAGGAATTTAATAATGTGTTCAACTATTGCAGCAATGTTGATGCTGGCGGCATTTGTTGCCCTGCTGCAGCTCAGCAGCCAAACGGAGTATCTGAGCAGCAGCGAGGACATTTGTCGCCTATTTCCAGACAATACCAAGCTACGCCAGCCCGGCTATTGTGATCGATGGATTGTGTGTAAAAATTTTCAGAGCACCCCTGGCGGCACCTGTCCCACTGGCCAACTCTTCAATTTGGGTAAGGGAAGCTGCCAGAAATCGCTTGAATCCTCGGACACGTACTGCAAAGCACCGTGCGGAGCGAAGAGTTCCGGCTACATTGGGGACACATTCAACTGTGCCAATTGGTATTATTGCGAAAAGGCGACGGTGGTCGGCAGTGGTAAATGTGGCAATGGCATGTACTTTGACCAGAACACAAAGATGTGCGTCTACCCCAAGGATACCGTGTGCAACGCCAAGTTTGAACTATGCCAAATCGTTCCCACTGGAGTGTTTATAAGGGATGAGCATAACTGCGATAAGTACATTACCTGTAAGTCGGGTAAATCCACTACGAATTCTTGTGCTGCTGGGCTCTACTACGATGTGGTAACTGGCACTTGCATGAAGAAATCTTTGGTTCCATGCGTGAAGGTTCCACATCCTGAAGAAGTGTGCGGCAACAAGAAGCTGGCAAAGCGTAACAGATTTGTGTCCGATGGCGCCACCTGTCGTGGCTATTTCTATTGCCGTGACCTTGGCTCTGGTGTGCCAGATCCTACTCCATTGTGGAGTCAGTGCCCCGTTGAGTATTTCTTCAACGAGGAGCATGAAACTTGCATGCCTAGAGCCGAGCGCAAGTGCTCCGAAGATCGTTGCGATGGTCGGAATAATGGATACGAGGTGGCTGAGGTCCCTGGCTGTCAACATTACATCCAATGTGTGAATGGCGTCGAGAGTGGAGCACCTATTCAATGTGCCAATGACATGTATTTTGATGCACAAGCTCAGCAGTGCACACCAGAAATAAAGCGCTATGGTAGTTGCAGCAAATAAAACTGCTTCAATCCCAAAAGTATACATTGAAAACTTATTTCAATGAAAGAGACATCTATTTGAACTAACGAATTAATCAATATTTCACCTTAAATAGTCTCTGTTAATTAACTTGATCAATAATATATGCTATAAAATGTTAATTCGTCTTAAATTTTACATGTTGCAGCTGCTACATTTTTCAAAGTACGACAAGGCAGTTCGAGTTCACAGCGGCAAGCAGTTTATGTTAACAGCGTTAAGCAGCATAGTTAACAGAGCCAAGCAGTTGAATAATATGTCAGCGGTTATTTGAACAGCAAGCAGTTACCGCTGCTTACTCGTTATTTTTAAATATTCAAATTGAATTTCTTTTGAATCTGTTGAGAATTACACATTTAATTTAGTTTATTAGCAATACTTATTTTGAAAAATGTTAAGAATGAAGTATAATATATTAATTTATATTAATTATCTGCATATTATATTAAGTACATAAACGAATAATGACATTGAATTTAAAGTTATTATTTAAATGTAAAAGTGTAGAAGTGTCAGCAAGGAATCTGTTATTTTGACAGCCTCTCTCATTGAATTTATTAATGGCCCAACCATTGGTCTGAATTCCATTGCAACACTTTCAAGTGCAGCACAGAATGTTCAGCTGCCAGAGCAAAGATGCGTCAACCCCCAAAACGATGAAAAGCGGTTCAGCTCCCCCATTTGGGAGAGTAAATAACGCTGCACAAAACTCCAGTTTTGCAGGGCTGCAGTCTGCACAAATTTCCCTTTTTTCTATGTAGAGACTTTCGCTGTGGTTTTCGTTTTAGACTTCGATGTGACATGAAAGCCAACCCAGAGACAGATGAAAAAAAAATAGTAGAAGTATAAACGTGGGAGTGTGTTAGTAAGACTAATTGACTTTGCCGATGCACTTCGAAAAATGAAACATTTTTGGTGCTGCTTTTTGTATACATCAATCAAATATACACTTAAAATGACTTTGTATTGTTTTATTATTATAATGCTATAAATATATTTTATATTTCTCTTAAGCACTTTATTTATATATATATATTATATATTTATATTTATGTTATATTATAAAAAATTATATTTTCTAATTGATCATAATTTATAATAAAAGATAAGACACACACTTAGTTTGTCTTTGATCAATCTTCTATAATTTGTAATATAATTGTAATTTAACTAGCAATAACATTTGATTTTTTAAGAAGTAAAAGTATTCTCAGTTTTAGAAACTTAAACAATATTATATTCTATCTGCTTTAAATTGTTTTATTATCTCTTATCATATTTTGCAGTCGAGCATTCCTAACTAATTCTCAATAGATATTGCATTCGTCATGGATACAGTCTGTTGTCTGGGTTAATATCTGATGAATGCCTTTGTTGGAGCACTCAGACAACACCCCATGGGTTGTGCGCACTTTCTGCTGAGGGTTGTCCTTGTCGCCGATGTGGTTTATGGCTCGTTTCTAATGTCAGACTGTTATTGGATTCTGTCTGGTGTCTGTGCCATTTCAATAGGACCCATGCTAGGTGGTATATATATATATATGTATATATAAATCTATTTAAATATCTTTATGAAATATTTCGCTATTTTATTGACTAACATTGTTTTGAGTCGCAAATGTCGGAAAGTTCCAGAACGGTATCCACCCTCTTTTTGACTGAGATCTACGCTTGCTCCCTTGTTGATTTCACTGCCACTGCGTCACGTTCGCCACTTGCCGCTTGCCGCTTGCCACACGCCCCGCTCCCCTTCTAACGACTACAAACTGCTGACTGCCGACTGCCAACTGCCGTCTGCCATTTTGGCTTTTCCTGTAGGAAGCTTGCATATTTTACGTGCTCCTTGTTGTAGTTGTTGTTGTTGTTGTCGTTGTATTTTGTCTGTCTATGCTATCTATGCTGTTTGCTGTGTGCTGTGTGCTGCTGCCCCAACTCTGTGCATTTATCGATTGAAATGTGTCTCAGGCTGTGAAATACAGGTCATTGATCTGCTCGTGCCACGACGCATCGCGACGCGACTCGAGGCGAGGCGAGGCGTCTCTAAATCCTTCTCGTGCTGCCTGTGCACTCGACTTTCCTTCGGGAAGAGACTCGAGTAGAATGTGTCAGCCCAAACGGAGTGAAGTCTCATTTAGCATAATGCAAATGAACATTGCTATACGAACATACGAAATAAGATAATTATATATTCGAAATGTGCAGTCTGCTAATTCCCTTTCAGTGTGAGAGTCGCAGTGCTTCCTTGTTGAACAAAAAACAAAAAACAAAAACAAAAAAAAAGAACAAACATAAGTAAAAGAGAGTTAAGTAAAAGGTGGAAAAGACTCGTTCTTTCGAGCTTTGGGGTAGTGGGGCATGCCAGCCGAATGGGGCGCAGCTCATGCCGTTGGGCAAACTGTACCAAAAGTGTGCATGGAATTTCACCAAGGCAACGGGCAAGGAGATCGGGTAACAGGGAAGCGTGGCAAACGGCCAACCACTAGACCAGGCCAGGCCATACCAGGCCAAAACAGACCCAGACTGTGGTAGAAAGAGAAACCAACTGCGACTTATGGCCCAGGATACGAGTATGTTTGTTGCCAAAGTTTAGCTGACGACTTGTTTCAGAGGGTTGCAATTGAGGCGGAAAATGAAAATTAAAATAACTGAAAAAGGGCAACAAAAAAAAAAAATAAATAAATAAAAAAATACAAATGAGGAGTCGAAGAAAATGTAGAAATGTGCAACGAGGAGGCGTCTGTTAGTACTTGTACTCTGCGGTTCAATGACCAATTGCCGCCGCTGCTATCACGGCATGTGATGTGAATGGTCCACACCTTTTCCATTTGGCCACAGCGCTAATGGAACTGACGCTGATTCTTCTGGTCAATGCAAGGTCGATGAACGCGCTTACTGCTGCCGTTGCCATTGCCATTCCCATTGCCATTTCCATTGCCATTCCCATTGCCATTCCCATTGCCAGCTGCAGTGGCAGTTGCAGCTGATAACTCAGCCATTGATGCTCATCCAATAGTCAACATGTCAAAGCAAACATGTTTTTGCCATTATTGGTTTCGTCAAAAGCCACGTAATGTGATTGGCGAGCAGATTTAGAATAATCACCGAATTTTTAATGAAATCAAGTCAAATCAAATCAATTGTATATTCTGCGCTGCATCATTAATTGATTTAAAGGCTCCACATATATATACAGCGTATTCGGTGTGGTAATTGCATCATAGCTCAGACAGATTAAAGGTCAATGGCATGTCCTTTTAATTAGTTTAATTTTAAATGCAATTGTCTAGCTATCTCGCAAAATTGAGAGTGATCAGCTGAAGAGTCTGTATTATCAGCATTTGAACAGTGCAAGCAGTGCATATCCGTTGCACAATGCACACTGCTTATGCGAGCGTGTGCAAGCAGTGTATTGCTTGGGTATTGCTGTAGAAATATATAGTTAATCACTGCAAGCAGTTTTTGCATTTCTGCATATTATTTACATATGATACACATATATCATCTTACATTTAATTAAATTATAATAAATAAAAATAGCACTACGTCTAAAAATTGCTAACCTTTCTACATAACTCTCTTCAGAATTAAACAAATGCCAGCTACCTTCAACTGAATGTGGTGCTATCATAACTTCGCTGTTATTGCAGTCGAGACTTGCAAGAACAACCAATGTGCCTATAACGCATGCGCAGTCGGGAGAGTTCCCTTAGCTGACAAAGCATAGGATATTGGCCTTTTAGAGTGGTTAAATCGTTGAAATCGTTGCTGCACACGAGGCAGTTCCCAAAGAACTCGACATCGCGTCATTGTTTTGGCATCGTCATAACCGCACACTCACGTGAATCTCATGGGCGCCGCTTCTGGCATTGACACTGTGGCATTGGCCATGGCATTCAGCATGCGATTTGTGTGTTCCGTATTATGAGGACTTTTCCAAGGACTTTTAGAGCAACACACGCACCATGGCTTATTTAACTAATTGATATTGAAATCTGCAATTATTTGTTTATATTTATTATTTATAAAAGAGCACTGATAAAATAGTTATTTATTTGCATATATGAGCTCAATATTCATATTGGTAAACAAGAAAATATGCAACTGTAGATGCACCCTGCTTGCTTTACTTATAGAAACTAGCATGGCAACACTGCTTGCTTTGCAACTCACTGAGAACAAGCAGTACACTGCAGACAATCACTTGAGAATATAATTTATTTAAATATTGAAATGGAAATTTAAAAAATGGTATTAGCTTTTCAAAAGTGTCTAAAAAACAAAAGGACTATTAAATGGAATCGATCCGTAATATCGATCTTCCATATCTGACATACCTTTGTGGTTCAAAGATATGTTATCTGGAGAAAGCGTTAAATCTATTGGCTCCACTTCCATTTGAGTCTCAGTATTGATGATATTCTTGATAGATCTACAGATCTTTGTGTCGTCAATCTTATTTAAATTAGCGGAAAATCTCCTGCGATGTTCCTCACATATGCTAGCCTTGTCCTTCAATGGAGTAAGTTGACCACATTTTAACTTGGCCAGTGAAGTTTTGGAGTTGGCAGGAGTATCGGGTATCTTCGACTTAATAATGCGATGTTTAGTAACTTGTTGCTTTTTCACCATTGATTTGGGCTTCTTAGGAGCGCGCTTTAGTTTCTGTATGAAAATGATTTTTGTAATATCTTTAATAGAATTATTTCGTTTGCACTTACCACAGTCTTCTTAGCGGATTCAGTTGTCTTCCATGGAATGGCATTAACGCCTTCGCCAAACTCAAGGTATTGCCGCAAAGCATACTCCGAAGTTCCCGAGCGCACCAATATGCCCAGAGTTGTTAAACTATTTAACGATTTCCTCACAAAATGCTCCACATTTATTACCTTCCGATTACTTCGCATCTGGAATTGAACCTGTTCTATGATCTTATCAACAAGAACAAACAATGTATTTGAAGTGTTGCCCTGCAATGCAGAAAGTGCCTGCATCACTTGGCGATTTATCGATTTGGGCACCATGAAATTATCCATTAATATACTTTTATAAATTTGTGTGAATGAATTGAGACTGAAATCTTATGATATTGATGTGTACTTCAAACTATTACTCGGAAAGAGATTATGATAATGAAAGCATTTACAATAGCTAACGGAAAACCGAAAACTGTGAATTCAAAGACTACTAAGATTTTATTTAAAACGAATCAAATAACTGAATAAACTGTAGAGATTTAACAGAAAGAATTGTAAATGACATTAAAAGCAATATTATATATCATAAATATTATAAAATATGTATATTATATATATATATATATAAAATATTATATATTATATGTTTATTATATACTAAATTTTACATAATTTATTAAGATCTCTATATTTGCGAATATGTTATAGACCATATTAGCGCTAAGCACAGGGTATATCATTTGTCAGGCTCTGTGGAGCATTCTTATTTGTTCAGTCTGCAAGAGAATTACTCAGTTGTTGTATTTTATTATCAACAAAATAAAATATTATTATTCTATGTCATTTGGAAAGCGTACTTAATTTTCCCCAGACTTTTCTTCATCTCCACATGAACATCCAACTGTCATTAGCGATTCCGCCTTGACGGCAGATTCACAAAATGATAAAAAATGCATCACAATTAAAATGAAAATCAACGAAAAGCGAAAACTTTTCACACATACAGCAATACACAGGGAATATATACACACACACACACACCCATACACAAGCATACTCAGTTACACACTTGCACACTTACACAATTGCATGCATAGAACAATAACAGACTAACCTATTGTAAAGTGGGCAGTATACAGACATATGTATGTATCTAGATATATGTAAGCATGCATATGCATGCACATTTTAGGTACAGGCAAAATTTTCCAAAATGGCGTCTCAGGAACAGCAGGAACAGCTCCTGTAGCAGCTCTCCAAGCCTGCCCCCACTCCCCCAAGCACACACACTCTACCGCCGACAACACCCTCCCATTCATGCATGCATCAAAATATATGTATGTACACACATACATGTATGTATGCACATGTATGTGCACAGACGAAGTATCAGCGGCTTTGTCTGCTGCACAACTCCAACAGCAGCAGCACAGAAAAGCAGAAAAATGAAAAGCAGCAAAAAAACAGAAAAGCAGAAAAGCAGAAAAACGCAACGACAGTCCACACAGTCCACAGTCGGTGGCATTGTGAGTGCAGAGCGGAGCAGGTCAATGATACCAAAAGTTAACCCACACCAGCAAGCGTCTGCGTCGCACTTGAGCAATTTTCACAAAAAAAAAGAAAACACACAAAAAGCAATAACAACAACAAAGACAACAACAACAACAACAACAAAACAAAAAACCAGTTTGGACTCCGCGCAGTGACGGGGCCGCTCCCTTTTGGACATAAACGCCACCCACACCCATAGCCCACAGCCCACAACTCACAACCCACATAATATTGGTGCAGCCAATGCTAAAGGCAGCGCCAGTGTCAAGTTTACGCCACTTCCACACACACACACACACACACACACACACATGCACAGACACTACGCAACCTGGTCATGAACTCCATTTTCAATGGCAGCCATAGCAGATTGCCCTTCCCTTCCCCCTTTCCCACACTTGATCCATTCGTGCCTTCTTCTGCTGCATACCCTCATTACCCCCCACCAAGCACAAAAGCTCTTTTATCTTCTGTCTGTTTATTTTGTGCAGTGAGAGAAATGCAAGCAGAGAGTGAGAGAGACAGAGAGAGAGAGCAAGAGCGAGAGAGTGTAAAAAGCGAATGCGGCAACTGTCTACCTAGCAATCATTCCCCTCCCCATCCTACCTCCTCTCGCTTGCACTCTTTCATTCTCCCTCTGCGCTCACACTAAAAGCTTCAACCACACTGGCAAGCGACGCCTTATGCATCATTTATTGCCAACGATTCTCGTATCTGTATCTCTTTATACATTGCGCTGCTTTTTCCTGTGCAGCAGCAGCAGCAGCAGCAGCAGCAGCAGCAACAACAACAAGAAGAACAGCATACCACGCCACAACTTGAACAACGCGGTGAAGGTCATTGCTACCAAAATTGTGTCTCCCTTTTGTCCTACTCTACTCTCGACGCGACGCGACTCGACTCGCCTCGCATTCGACTCGCATATTCTCATTCTCATTCTCATTCGCAATGCTACAGCCCAGCGCATCTATATATATACACTTGTGTACATACATATGTTGTTTGTGTATGTTTCTGTTTTTATATGTGTTTACACTCACACATTTGCGTGCTGCTTGCATGCACAGTGTCTGTGTCTGTGTTGTGGCAACGATAGCAACGATAGCGACGACAGCAACGTTGCTTGCTGTGGCATACACCACATCCGCATCCATAACATTTAGTTGGGAGCATGGGTTAAATCAGCGTTGCCAGATTACGTTCTTTGAAATGGAAATGCCTTGCAAATGCCATAATTAATCTTGTTAAAGCTTTTCGACAATATCTGCGTGGCTTAAGTGTCTGTTAACAGTCTGGCATTGCCAGATTGAATCACTCTAATTGGATATGCTTTCAAGATGTCGCTATTGATCAAGCCGAAGCTTTTAGCGAAATGTTATCCAAATTAAATGAATATCTACAGCTAATTGTGATATTTCTATATGAATTTCCATGTAAACTTTACCTACAGCGTTGCCGTATTACTACAAAAAATACAAGCTTTTCCAGTAAATCTACCTGAATCAATAGAGCCTCTAAAGCATATTTAAGTAGTGTGTTGTGAATGCAGCGTTGCCAGATGGCACATCTATATATTGAAAAGTAAGCGTAATAATAAAAATAATAAATAAAATCTAAAATAAATCCATCTCTGTTGTTCAATGCAGTGTTACCATATTAAAATGTAACTGCAGCGTTGCCAGATGTCCTATATTTATATAGAAAAGTAAGTGAAATGCTAAAATAGATAAACCAGATGCTGCTACTAAAATAAATCAATCTCTGTTGTTCAAAACCTATTAAAATTTGTCTGCAGCGTTACCAGATTGTGCATATTTTATATTTTAATATAAATAATTTGAAGATATAGTGTTTTTAATCAGGAACAAGCTTAACCGAACTTTAACATATTGCAACGTTATAACGTGTTACCTTCGGCGTTGCCAGATTACGCGTTTAAGACACTTGAAGCATTGCCTGTTACGGATGGGGAAAGCCTTGACATTATCAACGAATCCTAACTGAAATGGTATTATATGGCTTTGTTTTTTTTTCTTGGTAAATGTGGTAACACTGGCAACCCCAATAGAAAACGCAGCAGAGAGTCTGAAAGAAAAAACTCGTTCAGTGTTCGACCCGTTCCGCTCCCGTGCCAAATGCAAACTGTGTCTGTGTCACTCAACCCACTAAACTTGCACACAATGCGATGACGAAGTCGAACTGTGGCACGTTCGTGTTGCTAGCTAGCAATCGTTGTTAGCGCGCGCGCGTGTGTGTGTGTGTTGTGTGTGTGTTTGTGTGTGTGTGTGTTGTGTGTGTTGTTCAGTTGCATGCAACATTTTGTGCTGCGACTCTGCGCTGCTAAGTGGTGTTGCCTCTTGTGTCCCTATTCTGTTCCCTGTTCTCTCTCTCTCTCTCTCTCTCTCTCTGTGTCTTGTTCGCTTTACTCTTCTGCTGCTTCTTGTTCATTTTAGACTTGCCCCGTTCGTCGTTGTGTGCATGCGCTTGTTGTTTGTTGCTGTTGTTGCTGTTGTTACGTTGGGTTCAATGTCTGGTGGTTGACCTACCCGTACCAGAGATTTTTCACAGGACCATTTGCTGTTCACTGTTCGCTGTTCGCTGTTCGCTGTTCGCTATTGTTGATTCATGTCGTTGCAACTGACAACAGATCTAGCTGCAACCTGAAACTGCCACCTACATCCCACCTTGCTCATCGCCATCGCCATCGCCATCGTCATCGTCATCATCAACTGTGTGACAAGTGAAAACTAAAACAAGTCTGCAACTCTTCCAAAGTAAAAGTTGTGCAACTGTGATAGTTAATGTTCACGGGGGAAGGGGTGTGATTGTTGCAAGTACGCTGTGGCAATTGAAATTACACAATGACAGAGGATGCCACAACAACGTTTAAGCAACGTTTTCCTATCCCAACATGATTTTCCATTAGATCTGTGGCATTTGATTGCTGTGGCCACAAACGTGAAGTCTTCGCCTGACCAAGTCGAAGCCAACAACTCCAGCAACTTCTTCAATTCGATTAGAAGGCATGTAATGTAATCCAACTGGTTTTCCACTTGTAATTTCACTCGCTTAGCAAGTTTCCACACTGCCTCACCTGGTGGAAAGAAAAGCCCAACAAAACCGCACTCGATACTATTAGAAGATTCAAGGCTAAGGCTGCAGAGTCTAAGGCTAAGGTCATTGCCATGCGCCGTCGCATAACTATTCTCTCAGCGATACCCTGTACAATTGTTGGCAAAGGGTGTGTACGACTAGATGTTGATATGTTCAGAAGCAGTTAGAGAGCGAAATGTCAAACTTGTAGATTAATTAGTTTTATTAAAGTGCTTACAGGGTATCTTATAGTCTAAAGAGTTGCTCTTCTACATAAATTTGAGCACATAATACACAATAACATGTGAATTAAGAATTGCAAGCTTTACGCAATTTACAAAACCTTTTTATAGGGTATCTCATAGTCAGTCAACGTGCTCTTGTATATGCGAAAATGTAAATAGTTTTTCCGATTGCGAACTTGGCAATTTTGCTAGCATATAAGTTATATTTCGAGTGATTACAGGGTATGCTACAGCCTAAGATATTACTTTCTAT
Organism: Drosophila macrospina; assembly: GCA_035042075.1. NCBI lineage: Eukaryota > Metazoa > Arthropoda > Insecta > Diptera > Drosophilidae > Drosophila > Drosophila macrospina. The sequence goes on from JAWNLW010000591.1 coordinate 1,649,660, forward strand.
TATTTATATGCTAGACAAATAGTTTGTGTTAATAAGCATATATATTTGTAATATTTAATTTTATTGGATAGTTAGTAATACTTACTTGTAGACTTTTACAGGGTATATTATTGTTGGTTCATCCCTTTTTCATTACAGTTCAATAAGTATGCAAATATATTGTTTGATTAAAATAATAAGTTCGCATTTTCCTGTGCTTTTCTAATTACTTTACAGCTCACAGGGTATTTTTCTAGTCGACTACGCTCGCCTTTTATGCATTTGTAATGCAAGATATTTGAATGCAGCTTGAAGAACTTGTTTTGCTGTTGAGAAACTCAGCTCGAAGACAAAAGCCAATTACGTTCTTTTTACAGGCAATAGAGAAAGTTCTAGATGCATGTTGCGCTGCTCGTTCTTGGGAGAAAGTACTTCGAAGTGATAGAAGAAAGTACAGAATTTGTTAACACATTTATTTTGCAATGGCAATTGCAACTATGGGTAAGTTGTTAAGGTGACTCACAGTTCTGGGAATTTGCAACCCTCCAACCGGAGTTACAGTCGAGCTTCGTCGGGTGCAATTTTCCCAGACTGCTGTTGCAATTCCTGTTTACCTTCCCCCTGTGCACAAACAACAGTTATCGGGATACGAATGACAAATTACCCTGCAAAGTTGTCGAACATGGCAGCTTGTGTCTGAGTTGCAAATACAAATAGAACAGAGTTTTGAAAAGCATTGACAAATCGACATAAGCAGAGTTTATATAGAGAAACAGATTATAGACGCTATACAAGAGCAATTTATGAATATATATATTCGATAGTATTCGATTTTTATTCGCTGTTCTTCAATTTTGAAAGTAGTTTCTGCAGTATTCCATCTGCAATGCCTCTTAATCCCATCAACAACTTACAAAGTTAATGTAATTTTTTCTCCGTTTTAATAGTTTGTTTTCCATGTTTAAAATATGTAAATTTGTGGCGTGTATAACTTCTAATTAATTGATTTAAATTATAGAAATAAATGCGTAAAATTAGAGCGAATATATTCTAAACTTACTACAGTATTTACTCTTTTCTGTACTCTCTCTTTTTCTCTATCTAAAGTCTAAATCCAAACAAATAACATTCGATTTAATGCCCAAAAATCGAAGCACACAGATTTGGCAACTACTTGTCATTGCACATCAAACGAAAATGTTGAATTTGTCTAGCACATGAACTTTGAACCGGCATTTAACCTGCGCTAATCGTCATCATCATCTGCTGTGGCATTGGCATCAGGTGTTGCAATGGACACAAAAGATTACTCATACATATGATTCACAACGTGTTCCCCATCCCAATCCCATTCCAATTTACCTAAATGTACATAAAGCAAAGCCCAGCCAGTCAGCCAGTCAGCCAGCCAACCAAATCCCCATAGAATATGCCATGCATGTGCTCCATGCTGATGGATAAAACGTTTGAACGCCCAACGTCACCGACTCCCTACAGTCCCTAATGAGTCACTGACCGGGCAGTGCTCCGTTTTGGATATATATATATATCTTTGCTTGTATTTGTTCTCTTTTTGGGGGTGCATAAATCCAAACGGCGTCGGCTTCTCTCTGTTTCGGCATTCGGAGGTGTTAGGTGAGTGACTTATAGCATACATTTGGGCTGAGGTGAATAGGCGTCCAAAAAATCAGTTCATTGCACGCACATTGACCCAATAATTGGCTACAATTTGATTCGTTTTTGTGGTGCTTATTCCAATTCCAAACATATACCAATGTCTAGCGTACTGTGAATATATTAAAAATTAATGTCGACATTGCTGTGAAAGGTTAAAGAGAAGGTTAATCATCCTAATAATGTGCAAACAGAAATTATACATGTTGAATACACAAGTTGAGCTCAAGAAACTCGTATGGCAGCGTTGCCATATTATACAAAATACGCTATAAGCTGAATTGTTATTTAGTTGCTAAAACAGCGCTATGTATATATATTAAATAGGAATAAAAGAGAGTTTAAATAATACACAAGTTGAGCTCAAGAAACTCGTGTGGCAGCGTTGCCATATTATACAAAATACGCTATAGACTGAATTGTTATTTAATAAATAGTAATAAAAGAGAGTTTAAATAATACACAAGTTGAGCTGAAGAAACTCGTATGGCAGCGTTGCCATATTATATAAAATACGCTATAAGCTGAATTGTTATTTAGTTGCTAAAACAGCGCTATGTATATATAATAAATAGTAATAAAAGATAATTCAAATAATTGTAGCCTTATTTATTGTAGTGAAAGAAAAGAAGCAAGAAAAATATAAAATAACTAAAACAAAAATAAACTTCAAATAGCATTTATTTTATTTTTATAAAACTATTCTTTATGGAACATGCGTTTCACTCTATTTTCTTGGCCCATTTGCTTTGAAGAACAGCCTCTAACTGCTGCTTTAAGACTTACACAGTAATAGTTAGACAATCAACTTGATTATCTTTAACTCGGCACAGATTACTGTGCTACAAAGTGAACTGGCAGCACTGCTGCTACTTAGGATGCACTGAATGCTGTTGCCTGCAGCTTATTGTGCGTAGAAGCATCCTTGATTCAAATCAAATGGCCAGTCAGTTAACCTGAGTGCAACTTGTCTCAGAACAAAGCACTCTCCACTTACTGTGTGCTGTGCATTGAAATTATTTTCTATACCTTTTAAGAGGGATAATCTGATGATTGACTTGATTGATTTTGCAAACAATATTCCAGAGCGCAAAGCAAGAGGTGCGTTTAAATAACCTGTCAAAGGGTAAAACAGTTTTGTATAGCAGTTCAGAAAGTATATATCGGATCATATCTTGATCAAAAGAGCGAGCTGAGTTGATAGAGCCATGTCCAACTGTCCCTATGCAAACTAGTACCACAGTTGTATAGCTAACTTGTTGAAACTTGGTAAAGATTCGCTCATTTGCTGCAGGAAGTACATAAGTCAGAATCAGCCGAATCAGTTTACTATATCATACAGCTGCCATAGGAACAATCGTTTGATAAGTAAATATAAATAACTTTGTAGTTTCTTGAGATACCTTAACATCTACATATATAGCATTTAGTATTGTTATAAAACAAGAATATATATATATTCAGTTTAGAATTGGGTCAAATCGATTAACTATATCATATAGCTGCCATAGGAACAATCGTTTGTTACTACAAGTTAATATAACTAACTTTGTTGTTTCTTAAGATAGCTTAATCAATCTCAGAGATTATGTATCTAGTATTGTCTTATACATTCTGCCTAAATTTTGTTAGAATCAAACTACTATATCATGTAGCTGCCATAGGAACGATAGTACTAAAATGAATATAAGGTTTGTCAAGGGTATCAGGACATCGACCTCCGCTTATTGTTCCTTATTTGAACATGAAATATCTATTTGCTATGAAGGCAAAATAGTTCAAACATATTTTATCAAATCTTTTCACAGAAAAGTTAAATTTTTGAACATTTTTACAGACATTTATTTGTCTCTACAAATTCCAAAAATTTCTGATTTTTGTTAATGACACAAAATGTGTAAAAATGTAGAAAAATGTAGATCAATGTAAGCATTTTGTATAAAATATATTGCATTTGAGCTAATTATAATTAAGTATACGTTAATGTTATAATACAATAAACTATTTGGCGTCAGAAAGTACAAATATAATTGCATGGAAAATAAACAAAAACGTAAAACAAATTAAATGGCAGGAAAAATAGTTAAATAATCGTTGGATGATATGTTAAAGAGGACAACGGAGCTGTCTGCGCTGATGGTCAAACCGCAGCTAGACAATTGCAATGACAACCCTGAAATTAATCTCGTCTGCCCAGCATCCAGCAGCCAGAGGCAGCCACCTCGCCGTGCACCAAAACGCCCTCTCAATGTCACTTGCAGCAGTCAAGAGTTGCAGAAACCGGCAGCCGGCAGTTGGCAGTTGGCAGTCGCCCTCTGAACGCGGACCTTGGCAATGAGGAGAGTAGCTGCAGCGGGAAGGGGAGCGGCAACGGGAGCAGAGGCAGAAGTAGGAGCAAGAGCAGGGAGCTGCAGCAGAAGCAGAAGTAGGAGCAGGAGCTGGCACTGGAGCTGGAGCTGAAGCTGGAGCAGGAACCAAAGAGGAGCTTAGCAAAGTCCCTACTGCAAATAGGGGGCGGGCGACTCTGCAATGTGTATGCAATGTTTTTTTTGCTGTGCATACGGAAATGCGCATGCTTGTGTGTCCTTGCCCTTGGTAGTCCACTGTAAAGGGTCTCCTCAAATCGCAGTTGTTGTAAGTGCCCCTGAAAATTGTTAACCTTCGTGCAGCCCGAACGAAGGACGTTGCAATGTGCAACATACAAAGGCATCGAACATGCGCGTTGCATTCAAATCTCTCGCTCTCTCTCTTTATCACTCTCTGTCTTTCTCTTTTGCATTCTCGTTCTCCAAAAATGAGAGTTGCAGATCTGAGCTGCAAGTAACGCCCCCAAAAAGACCCTAACGTACAAATGTTATGAAAAGGGTGTCGTCTGGCTGCCCCTGCCCCCAAACAAAATAACTGGACAAATTTCAATGGCTCTGTCATTGCCATAGACCATCAGACTATTTAGCTGAAGGTAAAAGTCGAATACAAAAAAAAAACCTTACAAAATCTGAGAATATTCTAACCTTACAACTAAAGGGAAATCAACCTTAACAAACAATACAGTTATTATGGCAACTAGAAGGAGTTCTTCTCACTTGTGCACAAGAAGACAACGCTCGAGGGTTGCAACTCCAGACAGACAATCCATAACGATGGCGATGGCGATGGCGATGGCGATGACGATGACAATAACCCACCCACTGTTGATTTTTGCAATTATATTTGTACATTTGTAATTTCTATTCTACGACAACTCCCGGAATTCTGTGCCAAACTTTGCAACCCCAAAAAAAGAAAATAAAAAGAAGCAGAACCATGAAAGAAAACGAACGAAACTACAGTTCTAGACGCAATTGAAGCGAACACAACAACTAAGAATATTTCTAAAGTTTGTAGTGATGAACAGCAAGTTACCCCATGCTCACACTTCAAGCAAGTATATAAAATGTTATTCTAAAATAGCACTATAATAAATAGCAGTTAAATAGTAATATTTTACTAAAATGTACTTTTCTTTTTTTTAAATAAAAACATACATTATTTTTAAATAAATGTACATTGTTTATCATACTCATTTTAATACTTTGACTGAAGGGTATTATAACAGCGCTAATCTGCAGTCCAACACTTCCGTCCCCCGCGGCCGTCGTTGTCGTTGTCGTTGTCGCCGTCGTCATCGGCCGCTTCTTGTTCATTGCACCCCCAACGTATTGTACATTGACTTCTCTGGGCTACGTTTTGTTTCCTGCATTCGCCGACAGCGGCTGTGGCGGCAGCAGCAGCGTCGCTCATTCTTGCTCTCACGCTCTCATTCTGGGCGCTGGTCTCTCTCTTTTGCTGAGCGGCATTCCCATACCACGACCTACCTTACCCACACCCACAGTGTGCGCTTTCAGCTTTGGGCTTTGGCCATTCTTCCGTGCACAACTCCAGCCCAGCCAGGCTACGAACAGAGTCTGATGGTGTCTGCTGTCGCTGTTGCCGTCGCAGTCGCTGTCGGAGTCGCAGTCGCAGTCAGCGTTGCTGCACCAATTCGCAGTTCGTTTTCATATTGAAAGTAGAATTTTTCACTTTTGCAAATTTCTGTCTCGTTTCAGTCGCGTTAACGACGTCATGTCGCACGTTTGTTCTCCACTTGGTTTTCTACTCAGATCTGTCAGACTAATGTCAGCTACAGATGCGCTACAAATCTTATTTTTGTCGCCTCCTTTAGTCTGACGGTATATATTCATGTCCGATTAACTTTAATTTGTGAATGATTATAACTATTCAAATCAAATATCGGTCGAACGCGTGAATAAGCTCGCAGTGAATAATGAATCTGTGAAGTGTGTCTATGAATTCGGATTATTAATCGAGTTGAACACTTTTAAGTGATTAAGATCATAGTGCGAATTGTGCTACATATAATGGATATGACAGAGATGAATTCAAATATGACACATGGAACTACATAAATAATAGTTTCAGCACTCATCTTAAGAATCGAAGTGTGTTCCTTGTAAATTGTCAATAAAAGCCTTTGTTTACTGTTTCCTAATATTATCACTCGTCAATTTGACCTTTCACTCTCAGAATCACTTTGCATCCTCTTAATTTAATCTGCCGAGAACCCACCCCCAAAGCTTTTCCGAAATGATACTAGAAACTTACAAAACATTCATTCTTATATATGTACAATGGTCCGAATGTAGCTCATCTCATTAGGTTGTCTGCCCAAAATGTCTGACTCATTCCAGCCCACTCCAGGAGCAACACCCACGTTTTGCAAAACTTTAAACTCCAGACATTGCAACCCTCATTAAGCCCCAAACCCCTGGTGTCTGGCCAAACGGGGCTGCAACTCCAATTACCCACACAGCCATCACCTCAATCACCCCAGAACCCCCATAACCCAGTCCCCAGTACTCCACTCCAAATATCTCTTTCCTTTTGGGATTTTACAGTGCGCTGCTCACTCAACTGTAGCGCCGCTGTAGACGGACTGTTAAACGGCAGTGACACACAGCAATTGCGATAGCCAGAGCGTCTGTTAACCTTGCCTTGGTATTGGTGAACTTGACTAAACACGCGCTAGCGTTACTCTTTCGTTCGCTCTCGTTCTCTTGCCGATTGTTCTCTCATTTTTTGCGTTTCTATTTCAAGTTCTTTTTCACACACAAGTGAATGTACTTGTGTGGATGCCTAGCGACGCGTCGCATGGCGTCGTGAGCAATGAGCATTCAGTGTTAAGGTCAATATATTTGTTGTATTTTACTTCCACATGACTATGACTAGCGACTAGATTGCATCTATGAGGTTGCATTCTGTTTGCTGATTATTTCACTATTGAAATTTGTTACATTTTCTCACATTTTGATTGCACATTTGCCGTTACATTTTTTGTTTGGGGTCAAACTATGACTATGATTCTGACGAACTGTTGTTTACGGAAATTTTGAACGCTGCCTGCCCTTGAATTGTATTTTGTACTATGAATTGCCGCATAAGTTATTCATCATTCGTGTCATTTGAAACGTGACTAGAAAGGTGTTAATAATGCCAAATTTTTTAATTGAGAATGTAAACAATGAATCGCGACAACGAAAGTGAACCAGAAATGCGTTCATATTAATTATCCTTCTTGCAACTTTGCTACAGAAAGTTGCATTTATGCTTCATTCAACAACCCTCAGGAATATGAACCTACCTCAATGCGTAACTCTGTCAGTCTGTTTGTTAGTGGCGCCTCCTACGCATAATACTCAAAATGCGTTGTTATTGTTGTTGTTGTTGATTCGTTGCTGGCCGGATGTTTGCCGCCCACTCAAACTCCACTTGTCTTGTAGTGTATGTACAGAAGTTCCCATTGAACTACCCTTTTTTTAAGAAAGCAACCCCCACTTAATGGTGGAAAAACTCCAGTGGATTTGTGGACCCTTCCCATCCTACAAATTGTTAACCCCAAACGGAACTTGGTTTGGTTTTACGAAATTTGTGCGTGTTTGCCGTTCGCCTGCTCATTCGCGTTTATTTTTGTTTATTTATGTTTTGCTTTTTGTATTCTTTGCAGCTTTCGTTTCCTCATACGTTTCTTACGCTCGCTTATGCTCTCAGTGCTTGCTCTGAGTTCGTTCGCTCTCGTTGCCGCTCTCAGCAGGCGCTCTCGGACGGGCCCACTTTGCAGCACACGACGCCAACGAACGGTTTTCACTTTCATTGTGCAGCTTATTCGCCTTCTCTCACACACATACACATGCACACACTCTTGCAAACTTTTGCTCTCAGCAGGTTCGGTTCTGTTCTGTTTTGTGCTATTCTTTTCTGCTCTGACAGCTTTTTGCGATTTTCAGTTTCAGTCAGAGAAAGTACGGCGCACGCAGCGGTTGAAAAATTGAAGCGCGTCCGCAAATCAAAAGCAAAACATACAGAATAATCGCCATTGCTTTCAAATTGATAATAATTTAATTGCTAATTTATAAAGCTGACAAAATGTGCAATAATTGCAATTTTAAATGTGCAATAGTGTTTGATTTAAACATTTCGCTGTAATCCGTTACCCATAATCCGGAATCGGTTATCCGTGTCCCATGCCCCGTGCCCCAAGTTCGCGTCGCGCTGTGTCCTTGTCCTTGTGCAGCGCCCATCAGTGGAGCCAATACAACACAGCACAAGCAAACAGCTGTTGGTTGCCATTCCAGTTCTCGTTCTCGTCCTCGTCCTCGTCCTCGGCCTCGACCACGTCCTCGTCCTCGTCCACGTCCTTCATCGCACTCGGATCACCTTGCTCTTGAACGCTGCGTGGCCCTCAATGTCAGTCCCACTGTCAGTGCCATCGTTGTCATCATATTGAGTTTTCGCAAATATTTTCGGTAGACACAACTCATGTTCATATTTTGAGAATTATCTATGCATGTATGTTATCACTTGCCCCATCCCTTTGGCAGCGCCACAACCATTCTCAGCTGTTGCTGGGAAACAAATGCACATAAGAAAATCACAAATGCGAATGCAAATGCAAATCGAAGTGGAAATGGAAAATCACCGAGAATGTTGTATGAAAAATCTGTAGAAATTTAATTCAATTACTATCTCGCAATGTGTTTTAACAAGTTGTTTCTATTAAACAAATGCATAAATTATTCGGCAGGTGCAAAGTTCAAATGTCTAAAATAATAAGCACACACAAAAAGTGTCCAAAAGAAACGCAATAATAATAATTATAATAATAATAATTACCGTGTGAACCATAATAAAAGTTAAAAAAAAAAAATACTACAATAAATGTGACATAATCATAATTGGAATATCAAGAATCTAAATGCTAAAAAGAAAATACATTTACTTTCTTCTAAAGAAATTGTGTGTCAGTAAGACGGCCTTCAACAAAGCAAAGCTCACGAGAATTCCCAGCAACATAAATAACCTAAATAAATCATCGCAACTATATTTTTATAAAAGGTGTTTTACCTGTACGATTGTACAATAAGAGTTCGATAACAAGTAAAAATAAAAGGAAATAAAAAATTAATGCTCAGGTGAAAAATATAAATATATAAATTAAGCAACAGTTGTGTTGTATTTTGTGTGAAAATCTATTTTTGGAGATAAATCAAGCATAAATATTATACATACATACATATTAAGCATATAAAGTATGATATTCAAATGTTATATCAACTACAATATTAAATGTTATTAAACATTCGTCTATAATCGCATTAAATAACAACCGTATAATTTCAACAATTTATATATTCAATATTCAAATATAAAACAACAACAAAAATCAACATACATAAATTTATCAATTATATATTCAAAAATGCATTAAAATCTATAAATATACATATATAAATATATATATTTTTGCATACTATTATTCAACAATTATTAAAACAATCAACAATCATCAATCAAGCAGAGAATCAATCAGGTGTTTAATTTCAAAATACAAAGTAAGCATTAATATTTATTAATCGAGTAATTTATGTAGAAATTTAACATTTTTTTAAACATCTGAATTAAATATTTATATATTAAATAAATTAACTTGTTGACAGTTTAAATTCGAGTTGAAAATAAATATTTTTGTAACTATATTTAATGCATTTATTTTCAGATACTTAAAATACCTAAAACATACTCAGAAAGAAGAGCAACGCTGCTGTGGAGACGTAAAGATCGAACAAGAAGTATTATTAGTATTTAACTTTTGAACTCTCCTCACCCCCTCAACATAAAATAACAAAAGAAAATATCCTCATAAACGGAAAAGCCTCATTAACTTTAGATCAACAACTCTGGGCAGGTTTAAGGGCAACGCTAGCAAAGTAAGGATACAAATTCTAGGATACTATATATATTATATATATATATACGCACTTAAAGTCGAAAAAAAGAGTATTTTTTCCGTGTGTATAGAGATTTTCTTGACAAACTGAATAATTATACTATATAAACTTGAAAATAACTTTGCAACTTGAAGGCTGAAAACATTTTGATAAAACAAAAAGGAAAATATAGAAAACACAATTACTGGATAAAATTTGCAACAAGTGTAAAGAAGAAGAGACTGATTTTTACAAGAATAAGACGAAGGAGAAGAAGAGCAAGAGAGAGCGTGAAAGAGCGGGAGAGAGACAGAGAGACACACACACAGAGAAAGAGAGAGAGAGGCAGAACAGAGGCAAAGCAAGTGATTCAGGATCAAATCCAAAAAGCGATAAAACAACATTTATACACAAAGATACAGCACGCACACACACACACACAATATATAGAAAGATATACTTGCAACATGTTGAAGAAACTAAAGTGCATGGAGGCGGCCGCAGCGGCAGCAGCAGCAGCAGCAGCTGCCAGTGCAACAGCAGCAGCAACAACAACAACAACAACGCCCGCCGCAAAGGTCATCAAGACAGAGCCCATAGATTTTGAGATGTTGCACCTTGAGGAGCAGGAGCGTCGCCAGGCGGAGCCCAGCAGCAGCAGCAGCAGTGGCAGCAGCAATGGAGAGGCAAAGCCAGCAACTGTTGCTGGCGTGCCACAACAACGCTACACACACGTGCAGGTGCAGACGGTGCCGCCACGGCAGCCAACAGGTTTGACCACGCCGGGTGGCACACAGAAGGTGATACTAACGCCACGCGTGGAGTACGTGCAACAGCGTGCGGCAAGCTCAAATAGTCTGGCTGGCAAGCATTTGTACACACAGAACCTGGGCAGCCCCGCGGAGAGTTCAGCTGCGCCACAGATAATCATAACGCGCACGTTGCAATCAACGCAATCGCATCTTTCGCGGCGCCACTCGGCCAGTCCCTCCTCCTCCTCCTCCTCCTCCTCTTCGTCCGCAGCGGCCTCCTCGTCCACCTCCGCCTCCTTATCGACACATTACCCACAGCAGCAGCAGCAGCAGCAGCAGCAACGTCTTGGACACTCGCCGCCACCGTTGCACCATCAACAGGAGCAGGAGCAACATCAGCTGAGATCGACACAGCAGCAACATGTGCGTGTCATACGCGATGGTCGCCTCTATGAGGAATCCCTGTCCGTTTCTCTAGCCGGCAACGGTTGCGCCTCCGGCGTGCGTCGTCTTTCCGTGTCGCCGCCGCCGTTGCATCATCATTCGCGTTCCGCGCCCGTCTCGCCCGTGATTACGCGGCGTGCCTATGTGGATGTGCAATATCAGCAGCAACACCAGCAGCAACAGCAACAGCAGCAGCAGCAGCGACAGACACCACCGCTGGCACCGCCGCCAACGCCACCACCACCGCCACCGCCGTTGCCACCACCTGCCAAGCAGCAGCAATACATTGGTGCCACACCGCCAACAGCAGCTGCACGCAAGTTTGTGGTTAGCACGAGTACGCGTCATGTCAATGTCATTGCTGCCAACCACTTTCAGCAGCAGCAGCAGCAACACCAGCAACACCAGCAACAGCATCAATCACAACAGCAACATCATGTTGTTACCAATGTTAGCTCCAGCAGCGCTGCATCTGCCTCCTCCTCCTCCTCCTCCGCCGCCACAGCCTCCTGTCCCAGCTCAGCCGCGTCGCACATCTTTCGCGCGCCCATCGTCTCCAGCAGCAGCAGCAACGGCAGCAACAGCAGCAACAGCAGCAATGGCTGCCAGCAACAGTTGCCCTCACATCATTTGCACAATCACAACAGCAACAATAACAACGGCAGCGGCAGCAACAATGCGGCCATGCGTCCACCACCACCACCGCCGCCACCAAAGGTGAAGCATGCCTCCAGCATGAGCAACAGCAGCAGCAACAGCAACCACAACGGCAGCAGCAGCAGCAGCAACAACAACAGCGCTGGCAGCAATGGAGAGGAGCCATCCAGTTCCATTCCTGATCTAGGTAAGTCTTGTTTGCTTACATTGTTGTTATCGATCAATTTACGCTTATCGATATGTCAAGAGAGTTGAAGATTTGAAAGCAAAGAAAGATTTGAGTTATCTAAAAGAAAATCTTGTTAATTAAAAATCTATGTTTATTTGCAAATATTTGTTTTTATTTATAAATAAATTAATTGAGAGTTCATTTGTTTTTATTTATTTATAAATAAATTAATTGAGAGTTCAGTAAAACACTTCAATTATTTATTTATTTATATTTAAATTCTGCTCTATTGTATTTAATTATACAATTGTTTATTTTCCTTTATTTGAATTGAAAAGTTGTAGAACAATTTAAATAAAATTTAACTTTAGTTTGATTTTAACCAAATTAACTTCGGCTTTACTTTGATCGATTTGTGTTGTTATCGATATTTTTGTTTTCCAAAATATTTAAATTTTAATTTAAATTTAAACAGATTAAATAAAACTAAAACAAATACCAAATTTGAGAGTTTTTGCTGAGATAAAATCGATTTCTAAATACTTTTAAAATAAGTTTAAATTGTGAATTCAATATTATTACTCTATATATAACATTCTCATTTCAAAAGAAAGCTAGAATCCTACAATTTTAATTCTTTAATATGAAAATTCGTTTAAATAATTAATTTAATTAGTGATATATGAAATTGGTTAACAACCATTTTGTTATATGTTACAATAACTAGTGTGACAACATCGATGATCTGGCAGCTTTACTGCTGCCCACCTCTTACAGTTAAACATAGCATAACTGTAAATACACACACACACACACACACGCACACACACACACTGAGATACTTATATAGTTGCTGTAACCCGTTGACCCTGGACACAACTTGTCACAACTATAAAGACAACACACGCAATTGCTCGATTACACACACGTCGACTGGTTCTAGTGCACTTAAACATACAATAAACTAAAGTAAATAAATTATATTTATTTACATATATTTTGTTAAGCACATACATCAATAAATACATACATTTCGCACACACATACATCACTACAATATACATCTATGAGTTAATAGAGAAACGAAATCAAATGGCAGTTTATAGAGCTGCTAAACAGTTAAGTTAACTTAAGCAAGCCATTTCAAGTGGCAACAGTTAACATAATCTATTAACGCTATCAAGCCGACTAGCGCATACCCTTAACATTTTGTTTACTTAGCAACTTTTTCGGAATTGAATTTATAACAATTTTTAAATGAATTTAAGGCATTTTTATAAGCAAATTAATTAGTTTATAACTTTGATTTCTAAAATTTAATTAAGTTAAGCAGAAAGAGAAGAAAGTTATTTCTATAATAAAGTTCTTAATTACCGATTGTTCCTATGTCAGTTTTCAGGCTACAATTAATCAAATTTGGTTGTTTAAATTTGTTCAGAAAACAACTTTGATTTCCTCAATTTGTTGTATTTTTTACAACATAAAGTTGTTAACATGTAAACGCAGCTGTCAGCAGTTCCTTCTTACATCAGTTACATATATTCATATATTATAAATAATATATTTATTTGATTTGTTAAGCAAGAGCATTCCATGCTTAATACAAACACCTTCCAAGCTGACATAGATTATGTCTTTAGATACATAAATCTTAACTCAATCAGTTCACATAAAACAATTGCCATGTGTTACATATCATGTAACAAATTTATAATACTCTCTGCTCAGCTATAAACAAGTTTCGAGGTAGAGTTACTAACGGTTAGTAACAGCCACAAAGGTCAGATCAAATACTCAGATAATACCAGAAATGACAAGTGTAGAATGTAATTGTAACGCTTACACTTACACTTACACTTACACAATTGGTCATATAGTTGCTTTCCTTCTTCTCTTTTTTTGGGCACTGGAAAGTTAAATGGAAGTGATCAACACTCATTCACTTACATTCATTTCATTCATCTTGCGAATCTCTTGGCACTGAAAGTATTACACAATTTGTAAAACTGCGAGCAACTAATTAGAGCTTAATTCGTATTATTTATATGCAAGATGAACTTTTATTTCATACATTCGCACGTCTACTATTTATATAATCATATATATTTATATAAATATATATTTATATAAATATATATTTATATATATATATATATATATATATTTATATGCAAATATTTATAATGATATTAGCGCTATTCGGCATGTGGCTGAGCTGCGCCTCGAATTTCATATATTATACATTAAATTGAAATTGTTCTCAGGGGTCGCCCTGCATGTCCCCCCAATCTGCCTGATCAACGGCGATCCATAAACGATTTTTGTTGATATGTGTATGCCCTGTAAATGCAGCTAATTGGGTGTTATAAGCTGCTGGGAATGGGGAGAAAAATGTTAAACAAATATATTAATTATCAATTAATTTTGATCAATAAAAATTTAAGTTCAAATAATAATTAAATAATTTGTTTGCCTTATATTAGAACACCACTGTAGATTTATAATGACAGCACTCTGTCTTTCTCACTCTCTCTCTTTCCCTGTCTCTCTCTCCCTCTATATTTCTCTGACACTCTGTACCTCTATATCTTTCCCTTTACCTTTCTATCTGTACCACCTTTGTCTCACTCTCTCTTTATATTTATATCTCTCTCACTTTATCTCTTCACTTTCTCTCTATCTCTTTCTGACTGTATATACCTTTCCTAATCTCTATCTCTCTCTCTCTCTCTCTCTTTATCGTTCTCTCTCTCTCTCATTTTCCCTCTCTTTCTTCCTCTCTCTCTCCCTCACACTTTCTCTCTCTTTATCGGTATCTCTCTCTCCCTTACACTTTCTCTTTATCGGTCTCTCTCTCTCTTTTCCCCTCTCTTTCTCCCTCTGTCTCTCTCTCTCTCTCTCTGTCTTTCTCTCTATCTATTTCGGATTGTCTCTCTCTCTCTTATTTCCTCCATCATCCGTCTCTCTATCCCTTTCAATTTCTAAGCTAACATAGCTTTTCTATAGCTCTTTAAGCCTATACGCATCAACAGAGACATCACTGTATGTGCAGAGCACTTCGCACTTACGCAGACCTGCTTCAATCGCTTGGACACCACTGTATACCTTTGCTGACATTCACTCCCCAAAGGGAAATTCCCTGCACTTTATTTTATTATTCATCAGCATTTCGACATTGAACTATTTTTTATAGGGCATTTCCTAGTCGTACCCCACATTCTACTTATTTATTTATTTGTATTTATTATTTTTTATTTTGTCTTGACTGTTGGGTGTTATTGTCAAGGCTGCGTGCTTTTTTTTGTTTGTGTGTTAATTTTGTATATACGATAATTCTTTTGCGTGTCTGTTATTGTTTTTGTTATTGTTTTTGTTTTTGTTTTTGTTATTGTTGCTGCTGTTATTGTTTGGACTGACGATGTTACCTTGAACTTCAACTGGAATAAACTTGGCGCTCAGCTTTCAATTCTCGATTCAGAGAAACACCGAAATAAAAACAAGTGCAGGTTCTACTTGACGATACCCTGTAGTACCATAACTGGAGTCGAGGTGTTATTATTTGTGCAGCTGTCTTTATTTATATTTTTTTATATATTTATGAATTCTGATTATTTAATCAAAATATCAATAAAGAGTGCGAATATTCAACTCAAGCGCTTTTGTAATTTGAACTCTGGAGGAAAATGCAAACTAAATATATAAATAATATGCATTTCATGCTAATATTACGTATACGCACAGTTATACATATATATAATAAAACAAAAAAAAAGAATTGTTTGTTTGTTCTCTTGCTCTGATTTGTTTAATATATTTATTTTATTTGTCACCACAAATTTGCATTGCTAATTTGCCATGAAGTATCCGTTCTGTCTGCGTTGTCTGAAATACGCAGATCCTGCATTTGTGCTTATTTTAAATAGTTTGCTATAAATAACTGGGCACAAATTAATTTGTTTTACACTTTCGATTGTTTGTAATTCTGCATATTTAATTTGTAATTAAATCACTTTATATATACAGATTTTAAAACATTTCCTAGCTGTGATTAATTCACTTGCTTATGGTTTGTGCCACTTACTTGAAAACCTGTTCCCCCAATTTCCAGTCCAAAGAGGGCAAGACAAATAGACGCAGAGAGAAGAGAGAGAGAGGGAGAGGCAGAGGCAGAGGCAGAGTGAGCCGGTTAAAAGTGACAGTACTCGTAGTGGACGATTGAAGTGAAGCCGTCATCAGCGTTCTAATGGTTTCATGCTGTTGTTTTCAGCTTTCAGCAAATGCCTCGAATATGCTCAGTTATAGGAAACGAATACAAACGAGTATATATATATATATATATATATATATATACATATATATATATAGATATATATGGGGAGTCGGACAACAGATTTTTATTTATTTTTTATTATTCTTTTTGATTGTACTGTCGCTTGGCTAATACATAAACAAGTCTGCTCTGTTGTCTGTTGTTGCTTGCGCTTATTAAGAGTTAAGTAAATAAAAGTCAAGGCCAACGGGGGTCCACTTCGTGCTCTAATAGATTTATGTGGCTTTAAATGGGTCGCTTGTGTGAAAGTGGAAGCTGCCAATATGGCGAATCTGTTACCTGTCCTTTACCTGTCCAATCGTGGCCAAAACACACAAACTCTAATGGCTCTGGCAAGGCATGTTGTTAGTTCACACATTCCCCACTGATGTATGTGAGTGTGTGTGTTTCCTTCTTCCTCTTCCTCCTCCTCTTCTTCTTGTTCTCCTCTCTCTTTTTTTTATTTACTTGAGCGTAGTTTGAATTCGTTATAATCAACATATGAGAATATATTTTCATTATGAGCATTTTTCAATTTCATTGTTGATATTCGCACGAATGGCAACAATTGTCAACGCAATTCCATTCGAAGAAGACCTTAATACGTAATTTCATAACAAACAACAAGCGAGAAAGTTGTGCTCAAGTGTTCCTGACTTTGAGATACCCTACTACAACTATTTACAATCTGTAGAGCCTTACATATAAATAAATTCGTTGCTTCAATCCACTTGACAGCTGTTGCTCTATCAAAGCCCTCTTCAGTCATTTTCTGCATGCAGGGTATGCCTGTTAATATGCAGCAAAATATGAATGAATAACAGTCATTGATATGCCAAAGACAACCAACTTTTTACATTTACTGTAATTGATACGAACTTAATTTGTAAATGTCATTACGCTGCTGATTAATCAGTGTTGAAAGCACGCTTAAGATATTTGTCAACACTGATAAATTCGTTATTATTTATTGTGCGAATTCCCATTCATTGCTCTTGGTTAATTCTTCTTAACCGGCATTGTTCGTGCTCTTTGTAGCTGAATTTGCCACCCGAAGAGTTACAATTGCTTGAATAAGTAAAACGAATCGAATATTCATGGAATATTCATTGTTTACCAAGCAATTTTTTATCGATAAGACAGAAGAGTTGATAACTTTTCACTTTGGGTCTAATAATTGCAAATACTCTACAAAAGCATTTTTAAATAGGTTCTTTAAAATGTTTTTAAATGTTCTATAACTGGGTTATTCATGTTTTCCACCCGTGGCGGTATTTTTTGATCGAAATTGATATAACTATTAGTATATCTCTACAATACAAGTTAAATATTAAGCCATAGGGTGCTGTATCCATACTTCTTCTTCTTCCGACTTCTCAGTTTCCACGAAAGGGCTGATAATATAAATTATTTCCCATTTTCCACCTGTGGGGTCATTTTTTGCTAAAAACTATTCTAACGACTCTGTCCAATTTATATATATATATAATTTATATATATCAGAACTTTGCTCACTTTCCACCCTAGGGGCTAAATATTTTTGAAAATACGACACGGACTTTAACCTCCGATCTTTAAATTGAGTTTACTGTGGATCTATCACATTAAGTCAAGCATTTTCCAGCCAGGGCCTATAATTTCTCAAATTTCCATCCCACTTCCCACTTGTGGGTCGAATAAGCACTTGCACTTGGCTTTAATTAACTTTCAATTGAGTCATTTGCAACGGATTCGACATATTTTTCTTTATTTTGTTTGCCCTGAACATCAGGTGAAAATAGTTTGCCAATACCTGAGAATTACATAAGGATTGTGCAATCGAAATGCACACAAAGCGTTTCATATAAATTAATAATTATTGGCAAAGGCGTAATTTGTTTAAATATATTTGCATAGCATTTGCCAAATAGTGAAAACAAAATTGATAATGGACCGCATTATAAGTACACAGTACGGATTGTGAATCTTAGTTAGTAATCACAATGCCCAGAGGCCTTGAGGTTATGCAAACTGAAAGCACGTATTTGTTGCACTATACATTTAATTGAAAAGTGATTAAGTATAGTATGCATCGATAGTAATGGCTTATTAAATACCAAGTAAATAATACTAATATTAATGCAAATAACATTATAAACTCTCTTCTACACTTTTTATTCACAAAGTTGGCAAAGTAATTAACAAAAGATTGTCACTTATACGTGCATATACATTTGTATAATATTTACATTACTATTTGCTTTAGATATTTAGCCTTAAAATAACAGTTAGCTAAATGCTAAACGCGGCTAGAATCTAGCGGATAAACTGACAGAGAGCAAAACCTGTTTGGGAAGGCAAGAAATTATATAATGTGCAATGAATAAAATGCGAATTACAAGTGGGAGCGCAATATAAAATCGCAATAATAACAACAAAAACAGCTACAGCAACAACAATAGCAACAAACACAATAATAATAATAAAAGAAACAACAAAAACAAAAACAAAACGAAGCACAAGGTCATCTGGCGTCTGACGCGGCATTAGAAGCGAAGGAAATGCCAACAATAATAATACGAGTAATAATAAAAGCAAAAGGCGGCAACAAAAATGTGACACACTGAAAAGCAACAAATGTTTCGCTGTCTGTAAATGCTGTGGGTGCGACAGAGACGGCGCGAGCGGGGCGAGAGTGAACGAATGTTAGAAGACAAGTGCAGACGTAACGTAAAAATCAACACACTTCCTGCATTGACGAGAATGTACACACACACAAACATACACATGCATATACATATATGTATATATTTATATATATGAGTACTGTATGTATGTGTGTGTGAGTGAGTGCGCTGCGACAATTAGCGAAAATCGAATTTTATTACAGTTACATGAAGCAGTTAGATTTTGTGACGTGATGAATTCAAGTTCCACATATTCGCCGAAACAGAATCTCTCGCTCTCTGGTTCCCTCTCTCACGTTCGCTCTATCTTGTGCGCTCTCTTGACAACCGTTACAGAGCGAGAGCGAGCTTAGAGTACGTTTTCAATTACCGAGGTTGGATAACGGACCTTGCCTCTAGGCCAACTAAGCAATAATTACGTGGCGAGGTCTTTTGTAATCCCAGACGTTGTTTCATTTATATGATTTTCTTTCTTTTTTTCATCTATTTGTTGATAATCAATATCATTTGAATAACTGTAATTACAAGTATGTATTCTATACAGCTTATAATTTATTTCAACTTTTCTAACCGCATCAAGGTCAACTCTGAGTCATTGAATGAAAGCGTAAAATTTCTTCAAAAATCTACCCCACCTCCCCCTCCCCCGCGCACAGTCTGTCTCGTCATATTCAATCCAATGCAATGAATCATCGCAAATAGAGCTCAACATTTCTGATAGCCTCTAAAATGTCACGCAGCTTTCTTTAGAAGTGTTATATGAATGGCATTTGAGAAGATTCAGATAACAGTGAAGGTTATTTCATTAAATGGAGCATTGGGTAATGTTTCAGTGGAAAGGAACTATTTCTCAGTAAGTTTATTACATTGAGAAAGTCTATGATTTAAATAATATATATAAAAGATAAATAAAGAAGTTCTTTTATGAAAGTCTCTAAAAATATAAATCAAAATGCATTAAATCGATGTTTTATATGGAGATTTTCCCTTTCTTTAACTGACTGCACTTTTTGCATTATCATTGACAGTCGCTGCACCCCAGTGTGGTTCTTCAAATAATACATATAGGTCATGAACAGGAAACGTCTTAATTACAGAGAATATGTAGAGCTCGAAAGTCAAATTGCATGTTAAAAAAAAAGTAAAAATAAAGAACACATATGTACAGATGTATGTATATACATATGTACATCATTTATAAAACTTGAATCGAGTCAAATAATTAAACCGGCCAACGGAGCAGAACAGGCGAGGAATAAAGGGCGAATCTTAAATGGAATACGAGCAGAAGCAAAGAAAGAGAAAAGAATTCAAAATCAAAGCACACAAAAGGTCTGTTGATCAAATAAAAATGAGGCAAAAGGAATTAAAAGCTCTGGCATACCGAAGAATTGATACTCTGTTCAAGGTTGCACAATTAAATGAGGGAGCGAATTGAAACCAATTTGTGCAAGATTCGTGTTGCTATGAAGAGAGAAGAAAAAGACAGAGATGAAGTGGAAAAGAGCGAGCAAGATATGCAGGGATTAAATGAGGGAAAGCGAGAGAGTAAGAGAGAAAGACAGATAAGAAAAAGAAGCTGAAGAAACAGCAATACTTTGGACAAAGTGTAAATTACAATAAATAAAAACTAGATACTCCCAATAAACAATTAAAATATATTGAAAAATTAGCTTATTGATCTACTTTTTGTATAAAACAGTTAAATAGAGAAGCAGAGAAATGTAAAGAAATAATGAGAAGAAGCTGAAGAATATATTTATATACTTAACTTGATCAATTTATAACTTTCTTAATATTGTTTGCTGAAGTTTCTAAGCTCAAACTAAGAGAGAGAGAAAGGCAAAGAGACAGACGAAGTCAGAAAGTAGAATAAATATAAAGAATATTTATATTTAATTATTAAATCGACTAACAAACTGTTCAATTAATCAAACTTTTGATCAATTCAAAACAAAGAAAGAAAAATTAACAGAGAGGGAAAGCGAGAAAGAAAGAGAGAGAAGCAGTCTTTGAAAATGCTTTAACCTCTATACAAATTGATATAATTCTGCTGCAGAGTAACCATTATAAAGTTATAGATCATAATATAGGCAGAGAAAGAGAGGGGGAGACGAAGATAGAGCAAGATTAACAGACTAAAGCATGATTTAAATACTTTACTTAACATTTCTTTACTTCACTTAACTTGAATCTGTTCAGAGAATAAGAATATCCTTTGCAAGAGTATCAAAAGTAAAAAACAAGAATATTGAAGCGAAATCTGCGCAGACGACAACGACGACGACGACGACGACGATGTTGATGATGATGATAATGATGATGATGATGATGATGACGGAGACAACGCCGACGATGAACTGCTGCTGGGAAGACCTTGAACTTTGGAAAAGCAGCGACAGCAGAGCAAAGGAGTAGGGGAGCATGCAGAACAGCTTGCAGTGAAGGCAAGGGGAGAAAGAGGACAAAGAGAGTGCAAGAGAGGGAGAGAGAGGAAGATAGCATGCAGAAGCAATGAGCATAAAATCATGCCGAAGAAGCGTTAAATCAAGTCAGAATCCCCTCCCTGCCAGCTGAAGCGTTGAAGCGCCCAATCACAATATAGGGCAGGCAGCAGCAGCAAGGAGAGAAGAAGAGAATGTCTGCTTATTAGCTGGATCAACAGCACAAAAGAACTGGTTGCAAAAACAAAGAGAGAGAGAGAGAGAGAGAGAGAGGGAGAGAGGGAGCATGCATGCAGCAAGTTGTGGCAGCCAAGTGCCATTGACCCAGAAGCAAAAGTCGTTGGCATTTTGTGTTGTGTGTTGACTAAGCAAAACATGACTGGGATCCTCGCCAGAAGTCTGCACTGGGGGATCTGGTCTGGCCAGAGAGACACAGAGAGAGAGAGAGAGCGAGAGAGAGAGAGACGTTTGGAGGGATGCACCATATAAATGCAAACAATAAAACAGAGCCAAGACCTTGATATTGTCAACGACTAAAAATACAAATCAGCAGAGCAAGGAGTCTAGTCAAGTTGCAACCAAGTTCTTCTTGGCGTCACGCTTCGACTTCTGGGGGGGGGCACAGACTAGGGGCTGGAGGTGCTATTTATACCTGTTACGTTTAAATGCACAAGCTATTTATATTATAGGTACTTGGTGCGCCTACAACGACTTTTCGCGCCTAAACTCGTACTGTACACACTGCGTATGGTGAACTGGTTGCGCTTGCGCCTGCGCAAAGAGCCCTTGACTGAGGTCAATGGCATGTGCAGAGCAAACTGGACTGCGAAATGGTTCTATTATACAATTTGATCCTTTTGAGTGTGTCGAGCAATTCAATTAGGTTGTGACACACTAACCCAACATCGAGATGGAGGTTTGGAAGCTACTTTTGAGTTATTTATGAACTAACAGCGATGAAATGTCAAGTGCAGTGGCCCTGACCTGACCTCCACACCGGCAGCAGCAGCAATGGCAATAGCAACAGTAGCCAATGCACAAAATCACCCCATACCGTGACCCATAACAACATTTACCTTCATTTCAACACCCTCACATCCCTCCGTGCGTCCCTACAGACTACTCGGAAGTCTAGAAGAAATGTTCATTGCCAACACACATTCACGTTCAATGTCAGGTTCATGCGCGTCAACTGTAAAATGCAAATGCTTTTGACCAGCAGCAGGAGAGGGGGAGGGGCAGGGTGAAGGTATTGCCAGAGAGGGTAGGGGTATAAATACATGCACATAATGGCCATGAGAATCACTGGACTGGGTCTCAGTCTTATATTGGGTTTGCCAAGTTTGGAGCACTTTCTCATTAATGCATTGAGCAAAGATTGTGACTTAGTTATAAATAATTAATTACATTATTATAACGAACTTATTTTTTATTTTAAGTATTAAAAATCTATAAAAACAAAGCTTAAAAAATTTAGAAAAAAATATATAACATATAAAAAATAATTTAATATAAAATAAAAATAAAATATTCGTGAATAAATACAAACAAATTAAGAAACAAATACATCGTGGCAAAATAAATGTTATTCAATACATTTAAAAATAAATATCAGTTTCAAAACTATTATTATAAAAATTTAATGGCTTATTTAATTTATTTTCGAGTTTTTTCGGAATTTTAAAGTCAATAAACTATAAGTATATATATAGAAAAGTTTGAAAATAATTATAGAGAGTAATTAATTAATTTATTTATTTATGAACGAGTCTTAAATGCAAAAAAGAAATTAGAGAAACAATTTTATTTATTGAATTTAATTGAATTTTGAAATATAAAGTTAGTAATTAATTCCGCTTAAAACTTACATATATTTAATCATATTTGTAGAGTCGAAAGTCTACAATTTAATATATTTATTAATAAATGCTTAAAAATAAATTATTATTATAATTAAGTATTTCTTACATTGAAATTATTTTTATTGTTAAATATTATTTATTCGGAAATTATTATTATTTAATATTATTTACCTAGAAATTCTTAATATTATTAAATATTATTTACCTTAAAATTATTATTATTAAATATTATTTACCTAGAAATTCTTAATATTATAAAATATTACTTATCCGAAAATTATTATTATTCTTAAATATTATTTAACTTGAAAATCTTAATATTCTTAAATATTATTTATCTGAAAATTATTATTATTAAATATTATTTACCTAGAAATTCTTAATATTATTAAATATTATTTACCTGCAGTTGAATTTGTCTTAGAAAAGTACATTTTGGCTGTTAATTTGTGTTATCGATGCTCCTCGATGTTTGCTAATTTAATTTAACAATCGAATTGTTTCTCAAGTTCAAGGCCAACAGTGGTTGGTTAACAGTTAATCAATTGTTGCACTTGTTGTTGGCAAACGTTGAATAAACTTAGATTCAACTGCTTCGCACAGCAGGCAGCTGCTGCTGCTGGATTATACATTACCTTGCAGGGGGTGCTTAGATGTAACTTATGTGTTTCCGCTCTCTGGGGCATGCAAATTGAGAGAGGGCGCGGAGAAGGCAGAGAGAGAGAGAGAGAGAGTGAGAGAGGGAGAGGCGGAGTGGTGCAGAGAGTATGTGAGGAGGACAGCGAAAGAGCTGGAGATTGGGGGGAGTGTTTGCTTCGTTGGCTGCGTGTGTGTGTCAAGAAGACCTTCTGCAATTGACAAGTTCTTGTTCAGGGCCAAGGATGCGGGCTTGGACAAACAACAACAAGAACAAGAACAACAGCAGCAGCAGCAGCAATAAGAGAACTGACATTGTGAAATCGCAATGCTAATGCTATGCGTGTGTGAGCAACACAGATTGTATAATCGAGAGGACAAGGGCGAGGACATGGACATGGACATGGTCGTGAACGTAGTCAGGAGTGGGAGGCTTACTCGAGCTGTAGACAGACGCCTATTATTGGCAAATATCTCTCTACCGGCGTCATACTGTATATACGTATACATAATATATATTTATATAATTTGTGTGTTGTTAAGTATACGCCGCGTAATCGATTTTCTATTTTGTATTTGTGTTTGTGGCTGTGTCGGCTTTTCTAGTTTTGGCCCCAACTAACCTAATTTTCACTTTCGCTTTGCTTTAGTTTTGCCATCGACACATACATGCTAAGAAAGCCACCCCCTTGCACCCCTTCCCTGGGCAACCCAATCACACCCCGTTTGAGGCATCATCGTTGAGTTTATCATGAAATTGTGTTCGCCATTTGCTGTATAATTATATTTGGTTGCCACTTGGCTCACTTCCGCGCATTGCGATACTTGGCTCGTTGCCCACTGTGTTGCCAGCTGACGTCGCTGCAAGCCCGCCTCCCCCAGCCACCTCTAGCCCTCTCTAACCCTCCCCCTTCATGCCTTTCTTCTGCGTCAACAATGGCCGTATTGACCTCACCCACATTACTTTTTACACAGTTTGTTTGCGACATTGAAAATGTATTTTTATACTTCACGCGGCTTCAAGAGTTCGGGAAATCGGAAATATGTCTAATGCTTGGCCAAGAAACGACTTGAGTGCTTCCGCATTAAGATAGAAATAAACACTTATTATTATTATTATTAATATTAATAATAATATTCATATTCATAAACAATTCTATTCAATTATGTACAAGAAAATTGCACAATTCTCTTTGTATTATTATTTCTGGTATGATCAAACTGTCGATGGCTCTTGTATAAGCTGACAGTTGTGCTACATGGAAATGTCAGCTACGTATACGTAATGTGTGTCACTCAATGCTCAGCAAACGACAAACAAACTCATAGTACATCACACCAAAAACGAGCTGGCAAAGCAAGTGGGAGAGAGTGTGTGCTTCCGAGAGATAGATAGTGAGAGAGCGAGGGAGAAGGAGAGTGAGAGAGTGGGAGAGCGGGAGGGCGGGAGAGTGAGCGAAAAGTAAAATGAAAATAAATTGTGATGGTCAAGGTCGTTGGCGTGCGCTTTGCGCAATAAAACGTACTACACAATACACAGGCAGCTGCAAAATGTGCAAAATAAATAGATAAACACAAGACAAACAAGTGAGAAAGTTTATAGTTGCAGGTGCTCGACTGGCAGTTACCCTGTAAATAGATTAAAAATAACCTAATGACGTATTTGCACTCATGTAAATAATAAGGTTAAATATATCTGCATACATACATACATTTGTTACAACTTACGCACACTAGATGGCGCTTTTACTCTGTGATAATAGAAAAATGATTTATTGAAGATCTTTTGTATTTATTGTGCGATTACTATGAAATTTTCATAAGGCTCGCCAGGTGGCGCTATTGGAATTGTTCTGCTCTTTGGAAAGTTGTTTCTATGGCAACTTCCGCATTTTGTGTTGCTATGAAATTCACAGCATAGATAAAAGAGAATATATTCATACTAACAAGATTAAAAATAAATTAAATTACTAACAAGATCAATTATAGTCCTCCTAGTCAGGACATGACTCATTAAACAGTTTTCAGGGTATATAAAATATTTAATTAAATTAGCAATTAAAAAAGCTTTGCTCATACAACATGGCATATCAAACTCTCCTTTACAATGGTTATATAAATGCATTTATTTATTATAAAGCTTCATATACTTTGTTTGTCCTGCAGTTAATTTAAGCGACACCAGAGTTAATTACGAGCCACTTACGATTAGGAAGAGGTTAAGCGCACAGCTCTCGACATAGCCGAGCAATTAGTGCAAGTCCAAGTTTAATTTGTTGCAAAACTGCAGGCACAAAATAATGTCCTTGGCCTTGCCACAGGACACGGGTGCAGCGGCCCGAAGGTTACTTACGATCAAGGGCAGCTCAATGTCATTAAGTAGGCGACAAACTAGGATCCTTGACGGTTGCCTAGAGTGCGAAACGGAGCGGGCAGGTGAGCGGGAAGGTGCATAGGTATTGCGTGCTGGCTTTTGACTGTCAAGGTCCTTTGCTTCATGCACCGGAGCTTTTAGCCTCGCACAGCTGTTCGCCTGTTAAATATCTGGGTTTTTGTATTTTTTTTCTCATCATCTGTTGCGTCCTTTTGCTCCAGCAACAACTTGTAGCTTAATTTGGCGGCAGGTCCACATAGAAAGCTTCACTGCCCACGCTCTCTCTCTCCCTCTCTCTCTCCCTCTCTCTCTCTTCTTCTCTCACTAACAGCTGCATAGGGTTGCCAACAACTGCAAGTGCAATGCAAGCTTTCCATTTGCTTAAGGGAACTACAACTACAACTGCATGCGAGCTTTTACTTTAAGCTCTGTCTAATAGTTCATAATGCAACCGAACGGAATGCACTCACATAAGCTTTAGCAATTCATAAAAGCTTTGCGTTGTAGCTTTTGTCTAGCAAATTTCAAATGCATTTTGCACTTCAATGGTTCAAGCTGCAATTGTTGTGAGCTTTACCGTTTGAAAAGCTTAACTAACGTAACTTAATTCAACAGTTAACTTGACTAAGCTACTGAGAACTGTTATTTATTATTATATCTGATTTATTCAATATTATCGTAAAGTTAACGACATTTTATCTCTTATTAAAGTTATTTTTCTATACATTCTTCTGTTGTATTGTGCTTAACCTTGACCAAAGTGTCCCTAAAAATACTCTTTAATTGCTTTTGGTATTTGAAATTTCTCGCATACTTTCACACAATATTTCCTTACACTTCTTTGCGTTTTCTCCTGTTCTTAAGGGTCATTAAAAGTTGACCGAAAGAGACATAAAGTCTAAGAAGCTTAGACAAAGCTGAAATTAGATTGCCCAAGTTGGAGATGGGGATTTCTAGAGAGTTCGCCAACGCGAATCGTAGTATATTTAACACTCACACACATTAACACTTAGCCATTTCGTGTTGACGCTCTTCTTCCGTTTTCGCCTTTCGCACTCTAGTTGTACCCTGTAGTGTGCATTAGCCAGGGTAGGCATGTTTGTATAACATTTTCTTAGTACAAAATGTTTATTATTATAATTAATAGTAAACAATATTAAGAACCAACTAAATTAGAGCGTATCTTGTAGTCGCAACTGTTCTCCATTTCATTTTGTTCGTCTTTGTGTAGCGTGTGTCGGATTTCGTTCGTTGGCTTTTTGTTGTTGGCTTATATTTTGATTGCCTGGCCTTGACTTTTAGTAACCTTTCGGTTCATTTTAGCGTTATTAATGAAAGACGCTTCAAATTCGCGGAATTTGCTCTTTTGCTCTCTCAACGTTTCTACTATTTGCCCTGAGAGGCTGACTGTCATTCAGTTGTTGTGTAATTGAATTTGTCAGTCATATTGATAAGTCACATTCTCGGCGAATTAACACAACTCAAGAGCTGAACACTTTGCATATTTTGCATAAAATGTTGATTGTATTCAGCACGTGGAAATTTCCCCCTCGAAGGAAAAGCTACGCACAATATCTCATTCCATTTCCTACAACCACAAAAAAAAAAAAAAAACTTGGCACACGCAAAACTCAAATTCATGGTCAATGTGTCAAACCCCCCAGAAGCAACTGTATATAAAATACATACACACAACCACACACACGCATACATATGTAAGAGAAACCCACCACTCCCGCTTCATACTCAATACAAGCACTGTTGTGCTAGGCCTACATGAGTTTCTCTCTCCCTGGGCGGGGCTGGGTGGCCTGGGACTTTGTCCTGAGCTAAAAATAACGAAGCGCTCTACTAACCCAAGCTTCCAATAACAAACCAGCTTTGCCTACACATAATATTTTGTTCTGCTGCTCGCTCTCTCTCTCTCGTCTTCTATTGCCATCATTCTCTCCTCTTTCTATACATAAATATCTATCTTTCTTCCTCACTCTCACTGGCATTTCATAGTCAACCTCTGTCACACATCGATTTACTGCTGAATATTTTGTTCACACTTTTATTTCCCTTTTACGCAGTTTCTTTTTTTCCCCCATTTCATGTGAATTTAGATTTTGAACTTGGCCTACCAATGTAACATACAGAAAATTGCATATTTTCTAATCACTTTTGTCATTATTGTTGACTGTTAAGTGTTCACACTTTCTACATTCCAGCAACAGCTTATACTGTTAACTTAACATACTTGCTTGTGTAAGGATGTTATGTATATGTAAAGATACCAGAGACTGGTACATGTGTTTATTAACCTCTTAGGCTTATTGGTATTGTGCAAATCGTTTGTTTATTCCTTTATACATATATACACACATAAAGCCCACACATATTTTCTACCATTTTCTACAAATCAAGAATATATATGGACGTTTGCCTCAACACTTCCCTTAATGCTTTTCCGCATAATTTTGTTGTGTGCCCAAAAAGCAGCCAACTGTCGCATAAGAAAGTACACGCGCCACAACAGCAACAATAATAACAACAATGATGAGAAAACTGCTGATTAAATATACACCTAATGCCATGGCTGTCTTATATACAAAACTCCAAACACAAGTATATACACACACACATAACATATACATATATATACAAACATATTTACATGCACATATACATAACAGAGCCGAAAAAATCAGCCGACGCTTAACGAAAATAAACGAACCCACATTCGTTGTCGTCGTCGGCATCAAATAAATAGGTGAACGACCGTCGATAATACGCGACCTTCAAAATAATCTGGGCCAAGTGGAATATCATCATCGTTTTCGCTGTTGATTTCATTGTTGTTGCTGTTTGCTCTGTGTGTGTATGTGTATGTGTACGTTTTTTATGTGCGCCTCTGTTCATCCTATGAGGCACTCTCTCTTTTTCTCTCTTACTCTCACTCTCGAACTATTACACTCGCTCGCACACATGCTTACTCTCACTCTGTCCAGTTGGACCTGCCTTACCTAAGAGGAGGCACGCCTAGGACTGAACTCTGTAGCGTCTCTTACACGAGAAGCAATCACTTTGTTTTGTTGTTGTACGAATATTTTTGTATAATATTTTATGTATAAGCTCATTATGACTTTTTTATTGTGAACAGCACAGCTATTCTATAAGCACATACTTATACTTATGCAAGTTAGGCTTTCTAACACACAAATATTATATAAATATATTTATGTTTATATACACATGTATATATTTTTATGGTAATGCTTTGTTTAACTGCATTTACTATATATGCTTAGAGTTCAAGTGCTCTTGAATATATATATATATATATATATATATATATATATATATATATATATATATATATATATATATATATATTTATTTATATATATATATATTTATATAAAACTGAATATCTTCAATTAAAGCAAATCTTATGCAGTGTATTTAATGTTAAATTATTTATTTATTATTATTACTTTCTTAATTTCATTTGATTGTGTATTTATTAATTAATAATTATTTATTTAAATGTAATTATTTCAATGTAAATATTAAAATAAAATTATATATAATAATTATTTTAAATACCACAAATATTATGATAACTTAACTGCTTCCCTAAAAGTAATAATTACTTTTAAAAAACGGAACAAATTAGTTAAATTGTATGAGAATATCTAAAAAATGTCTTGAATTTATCTAATGTTTTATCAATTACAATATATATATATATACATATATATATATATATATATATATATATATATATATATTTATATAATTAATGAGTTCTTATTTAATCTGTACTTTAACATTATTTATTGCAAGCATATTTACATTAGCTGCACCTAACATAACATAACTTTAACTTAACATAACATAGCTTTAACATAAATCCTATCTAAGATTTATCTTTATTCGGTTTCAGTTTTCAATACGTAAAACCCACTAAAATTTCCCTTTTTTTATGAAATCTATTTGTAAATGTACTCATATCTTGGGAATCATTGTCAACTCGTTAAATTTATTACTATTCTCGCTAGTTTAATTAAAAGTTCAGATTTCTTTTTTGTTCTTTTATGATGTCCCCGTTCAACTGCTGGTAACTGTTAATGGAAGCTGCTTTTGTGCCATTTGCATAGTTGCTTGCCAAATGGCAGCCACACATACAGTTTACACGGCGTGCGTCCTTGCCCGATTTTCCGAGTTCAATAGACGCAGAAGGTTACAATGATGCTGGGGGCAACGTCAGCTTTGTAAGCCTGCTAATTGCACACATACGTATTAAAGGCAAATTGCGTGTTTATATATATATATATATATATATATATATATCTGATATTGTAGTCTGGGCTTAAAAGCATAAGGAATGCTTTGTATTTGACTTGAACGCCATTTGGAGCTGTCGCTTTGGCACGCTTAATGAAGCGGCAACATAGACAATCGAATAAAGCAAAGAACTGCACAGCCAAGTGCAACCCACAATCAGCTAGGCAACCTACGGTAACCAATGGCTAGCTGCATGCAACGTGCTGCAACAAATAGAGTCACACAACGTCAGCGACTGTGAACTGACCCTGAACTCGTGCAACGACACAGAAACTGAAACTTGCCACAAGAGCAGCAGCAGCAGCAGCAGCAGTAGCAGTAGCTGGGGCACTCGCAGTTTGTGCAAAATGCGATGTTGTCGAGCAAGAAGGGTGGAGGGGCAAGCTGGTGGGGCAGACGAGTGGCGAGTGGGCGGCACTTGGGTCTGGGTTTGTCTGTATGGCAGGAATAAAAAGTTCAAATACGTTCGCTGACATTTTGTTGCTCCAGCTTTCAATGTCGCGTTACTAATCGCTGGCAGACTGAGTGGGGCATGCACACACACACACACACGTACACATACCAACACACACACATTCACACATATGTTTGTAGCTTAGCTCAAGGATTGCTTTTGGGTCCTCCATAATATGACACAGATACAGCTAAAGATTGCCTTTTTGGCGCGCCCTCGTCACGTCTCTTTAGCTGGTTTGTTCCACGCTCTTTGGCCATAAATTCGTGGTTCGTTTTTCGGCCTTGAATGATTCTTCTGTCGTTGGCATTTTTGCAGTTCATTTAACTTTAGTGCCAAAGTGCCCTGGCAGGATAATGTTGTCCACTTAGCTAAGTTGGCAAACAGACATTGCAATAATACTCGAAATTATACTAATAGACATTTAATTTATATTTACATATGTATACATTTCATTTATTTATTTCTTTATTTATAAATCCTATTATAAGACAAGCTGTAAAATTGATTCTGCAATTTAATTGAAATCATTTGGAAAAATACAAAAATTCTGCAGAATATTATTATTAAGCTTGCGTGATTTGAATAATAATCATTGAATATCAGCTGTATGAAGCCAGTTTACGCTCGACATTTTTAAATTTACGCACCAAACTGCAAAAAGCTCTCTAATCAGAAATATACTGTATAGCTGCCCTCCCACCGCTCTCCGCAAATAACATAAAATAAAGAAAACAACGTGTAACATTTTGCTGCAATGTTAACAACAGCGAAATTAACATGTTGTCTCAAAAAAGTCCGTTAAATTATATTCTTAACTTAATAAATTTAGATTTCAAAGCGCAAACTATTCAATACTGCTGTGATATTATGAAGATATTATAATTTTTGTATATATTATTTTTAAATAAACACCTATATTTCCTTATTATTGCTGCTGACTAGCTGCAAAATTAGTCACCGTCAAAATGCGTGCAGTGCCACTAGAGCATAACAGCAGCATAACATGTACACATTGAACAGCAGTAGCAATTCATGTAAGCTCTGCCATTTTGAGTATAACATTAGCAGCACTGCAATCAAGGGACAGCCGTTTGAATAATAACAGACCCGTTTGAGCACAACAGAGTAGAACATACGCGTGTAGAAAACGTTAGACAGCCCTGTGTGTAGTGTGTTTTGTGTTGTTGTTCCGGTGCTTGGCGCTCAAAAACTTTTCGGCATTTTAAGCGACAAAAAACCTGTGAAAGTGCAATTGAAATTCATAATTCCCCCAACAAAAAAACCAAAAAAAAAAATAAAAATAAAACAACTTGTGTGTCATAAATCAAAAGACTAGACGGAGAGAGAACAAGCATAGCCTTAAATGTATCAAATCTATCGCACACTCTGCTAAATAGAGAACGAAAGTGAAAATAATGTTTAAACTAATTGTTGCATTTATTAGATGAAAATGCATAAAGACTTGTCCAAAAATAAAACCCGTAAAAAATTGTTGTTGCCAAACGAGAGTGCATGTGCTACTGTTGCTAAATCTTTTGTGATATTGAAAATTACAATTAATAAATAAATCTATATGCATTATTTATTAATTAATTATCATTAGCCAATGTAACGGGTATCTAGAGACTAAAGAAAATCCACACATTTTTGTAAAGCATTAAATCGAAAACTTGAAAGTGCCATAGGGAAATTACTAATTTGTTGCTGTGCGAGCAAAAGAATTCAAGTGATAATAATTATAAATAATAGAGTTACAATTATACACATATACACTATCAATCCAACAATCAATCAATCAGTTGATATATTTAAATTAGGCAATAGCGTTTTGAAATTAAATACTTACGTAAAAACATGACTGTGGGAAGTCGGGAGGATCTGTTTGCTCAGGCCAAGCATATCGATGATACGGAGCGTTTAATCGGCAGAGTCTTAGCTGGTGAGTGAGGGGAAGTCAATGGACAGCAAAAAAACTGTCTAATTTCATATCATTAGATCATTAATTTGCGCTGCTTCCAAACAAATTTCGCTTTCTATCGCACTGTTGCTGCCACTGCGGTCATTGAACTCATTAACCCAAATTTTTTGCGTGCAAATCAACAAGAGAGATTCGAAACGCGTCATAGCGTTGCCGCACAGATTCTGTTTGCCTGAATACCCTGTACTGAAATGGGGACTCACAATGATTTGTAGGGATGCAAAAGTTAACTCTTCTGAACTTTTAAACCATTTAACTGTTTTTGAACTCGTAAACTTTTTGCAAAATCTGTCAAAGTTCAAAAGGTTTCTACTGCACCCATGTCGTATACTTAATATTTGCTTGACAGTCGCCGCTTAATTACCAAAAATAACTCATACGCCGCATTGTCATAAATATTATTTATATATATACATATATATATATGTGTATTTGAAGCAAGTAAATATCATATCAATAAAAATGCGTAGCAAATGTCTGAGAAACGAGCGTGAAACGAGCGACAAATCGGCAAATCTAAATGCAGAGCCGAGAGAAGTCATGAAGCTAACGCACGAAAGTAAAAGCAACAAATACATGCAAAAACATACACACACACACACACACACACACACACACACATAGAACACAGACAACGACAACGACGACGATATCAACGTTTTTGTTGTCAAATCTAGGCCATGGACTTGTGCGGTCGTTGAACTTGGCAAACGCTATTGGCGGTTTATACTTAGATAGAGGAACGTTGCGGGGGCCTTAGGGGAAAGGGGAAAGCAGAAATTCACTTTCAATTGATAGCCAGACTCATTAGTCAGAGAACGAGAGAGAGAGCGAGTGCAGAACTCAAAATGTGATGCGATAAACTCGTTAAGTTGCAACCTTTCAAATATTGCACATACGCCACGTTGGTTGCTGCTGCTGCTGCTGCTGCTGCTGTGTTGCAAGCATTGCAATTTTATGACCGCCCGACTGGTTCCGCTCACAAATATTTGCATGTGTCTGTGTCACACACGTGTAGTCACAGCTCGTAACTCAAAATATTTAGGGCATTTGTTGACATTTGTGGCATTTGAAACTACAACTATTTCATTTGATATTTTTCCTTTTTGCCGAGTTTCTGTTTCTGTTTGCCTCAATGGTATTAGATAATTGACAGATGCAAAATGATTAATAGACTGAGCTGAGTTCTATTTAGCTCTAATTGAATGCCCTTATTCACATATTTGGCAGTCCGAACATTTATAGCTCGCTTCCTTCCCCTTGTTTAGTGGCCCAACTATCTTTGCAGTATTAGTATTTCGCTGAAAACTTAATACTTCATATAGATGTGATAAGATAAGGCAATATTATTTGGTTCTATTTATTATTATTATTTTTTTTTTTTTTGTCAACCACTTGAAACTCTTGTCAAAAGGTTCCACAATGCTCAATAACACAATATGCCACAATATACTCTCTCCTTTATGGCTTTTGCCTAGTTCAACTTGTTCTGCTAGCGCTTAGGCGCTCTTTCACTATCTAAAGTGCTTGCTTTCTCTCTCTTTCTCTGTGTATATATATATATATATATATATATGTCTCTCTCTCTCTCAGTCTCTCTTGGTTTTTGGGGTTCTATGCGCCGTGGCTTTGGCCTTGGAATTGCTTTGAATAACTGCCTCGTTCATTGACCTGCGAATCGCGAATTGTGCTCATATCTATGTCTATGTATGCGTGTGTGTGTGTGTGTGTGTGTGTACTTCTGTGTGTTTGTGTGCTTGTGTTTATTTCCATTATCACCATAGTCGATGTACGCGGCGATATGAATCCCCTTGCGGTGCCAGCTCGCCAAGCTTGCCAGTCTCATGACCCAATAAAATTTGCCTGCTGTGTGCGTTGGTTGCAGGGCGAGCAGGGAGGCAGTGAGAGGGTGGCGATTGGCTTTTGGGCGCTGTAAACGAAATGCGATTTCAATTGAAACAGCAGCCAGCGATTTACAGGGCGTATACGCAATATACAAAAAATACAGTATTACGCATACGTCTAGTTGTACAAATAACTTTGAATTTAGATTAAGTTTCTTAAACAATATTTTACCATGCTAATTTCCAAATAATTTGTATTTCATTACAGGTAAGTTCTTGAGGACATTTCACGCACTCTCATCGAATCGTAAGTAAGAGAATTCATATTTGAAAACGTAACTCGAATGTCATTAGAGGTTTTTCACCTGGCATGTGTGCTTGCCAGCTACCGAGCGAGCGAGCGAGCTTGCAACCTTGCAGCGAAGAAAAATCTGAGTCAAATAACTCATAAAAATAAATGTCTACTTATTAATGCACTCGACCATTTTGTGTTTGCCATGTCCCAAGCTGCAGCCCACACTATTTGCATATTGCAATTGAAAATAGACAAAAAAAAACATACACACATCAAGTGCTCTGAGCGGGGGAAAGAGAGCACGCGAGAGAGTGAGAGAGCATACGCTTTGTGCAGTCGTTCGTTCTATGCAATAAATAAATTCAACATAATTTTTCTTAATGTCATTTTTGCTTTTTTTTGCGTTGTCTAAGCAAACGGCAAAACTGCAACCGAGAGTTGAATGCACGGGCAGCATTGTAAAGCAATAACCTCGATCTAAATTTACACACAGATACGCAAGTACACTCACACACACACACACACGCACAGTTGCAACAAAGTTATAGTTGCTGCTGTGTCTGTGTTGAACTTGCACTCAATTTGTGTTCTCAACAAACAGCACAGTGCAACAACATTACAACGAAACCGTCTCGATGCGAGAAGCTTTCGCAGAGCTTTTTGCTCGTTATATTCAAAATGCCAAACGGAAATGACCAAATAGTAAATTGAATTCTTTCTAAAATTGCATTATTAAATATTATAAATTATTTGATTGTAATACAACTACAATTATAAATTAATTCCTATGCAAAGCGAGCGCATTTCGAGCACTAAGAGAGCGTGAATTGTTCTCCCACCATTTGGGCTCATAACTATATGTATTGCAACGTTTTAGAGGTTATTGCGAAGCGGGTCAATTCAGTTCATTCGCCTGTGTGTATATTGTAATCTGCACGTGACCTCGTTGCAGGCAGTCGGCAGCCTATTTGTTGCTGCTGCTGTCGCTGTTGCTGCTGCTGTCGCTGTTGCTGCTGCTGTTTCTGTCGGCACCGCAAATGTATTTGCTTTGTAAGTTTGTTGATACTTGCATGTGTATGCTGTCTATGTGTGCGTTCATTTTATGCACATTTTTCTAGTCGCAGAGCAAATTGAAGTCGACAAACGTTCATGAACTCAATTCGGTTTTTCCTTCAAACGTGCAATGTGTGCAATGACGTCAAAGAGCAACTGTAAATTTTATTTGCCTGCCCAGAGCTTTTAACACTATTGAGCCTATTGCGTTATTACATTACACATTTTGTATGTCTATTGTCTGTTACTATTATTATTATAAGTCTTCCAACTTATTTATTTTCTAATGTAGTTGCAATTTGGAAAATATATTCAAAATATTGAAAAATTTTATGTAAAATAAATTCTGTAGCATACTTTTTGGCATATTTGAAGTGTAGTTTGCTAATTTAGGCGCAGATGGCGCTACACAAAATAAACGGTGTTGTAATGGTGAGCTAATGAAAGCACCATCTATCGGTAGCATCTGGCAACTATTTGTATGAGTACAAAGTGCTGGGCAATCGTTATACATTTTTAGCTGTAGGTGGCGCTACGTTTTTGCGCTTTCTATTTGCCAGAATTTGAAGCTTTTTAGACTATGAACTAAAAGTTCAAAGTCTATTAGGTTTGACGAAGGCGAAATGTGCGTAACAGGCAGAAGGAGGCGTGGCAGACCCTATAAAGTATATATATTCTTGATCAGCATCAACAGCCGAGACGATATAGCCATGTCCGTCTGACCGTCTGTCCGTCTGTCCGTCTGTATGAACACCTAGATCTCAGAGACTATAAGAGCTAGAGTAACCAAATTTGGTGACAACACGTGTATTGTTTGCAGGCAGATCAAGTTTGTTTTAGATTTTTGCCACGCCCTCTTACGCCCCCGCAAATCGAAAAAAACGTATTACTGAAGCTACCGACTTTAGATTTAATTCAGATTTGGCACATATGGAGGATGTCCTATTTCGGACGTTTTCTGAAAATTTAAGCACGATCGGTTCATAAACATAGAAGATATTAAGGAATGAATGATCAGCAGGTTCATGGCACCTCTGCGGCCAAAATTGCTTTAGTTAGAACAACAACAACAAGAAACGCCGCAAAGGCGCGAGTTCGAATCCCACTGCTGACAATTCCAAAATACATTTTTTAATAACTATAAATTAATTACTTTTATTTTATATATACATATAATATTAATTTTGCCATATTTGTCAGAAAATGTTGAGAATTCAAGAGAAAGCAATAACCAAATTTCTTTAGAAATTCGTATATATATATATATATATATGACAAATGCAAAAACTCGTGCTGTAGTTCAGAGTCTCCCACAGTCGTACCCCGACTGTAGCTTCCTGACTTGTTTATTTAACTTTTTGCGCGGGAAGATCGTTTAAAATGTAAAATAACGAATGCTGAAATATGTATTTAAATGTTTGACAAATGTATTAAAGAGAGATTTTTGCTAAGTTTACGTAATCTTAAGTGTAATATTTGCAATTGATTTGTTAGATTCCACAAATCATGCACTTATGAAGTTACGTTTTTATTTACACACCCTTAGAATTAATTTGTTTTTAAACACTTTCTAAGGATTCAGTGTTGTCTTGCATACATTTAATCTTTGCATAAATAGATCAGTTATTATTATGCATTCGCAGCTCGCTATCAATCTCTGCATAATCTACAATTTAGATTGCCCTTAGATGCGTTGCAAATAATTAAAGCACAACTATAAGCAGAAGATTATGCGCATTACAAATTTTAGATAGCCCTTCTCAATACATTCTCCGTCTCTTCTCTGCACCTCTCTCTCTCTCTCTCACTCGCTTTCTGCAGCTCTGTGTCTCGCTCTGTCCTCCCTTATGTTTCATCGCTTTGCTGGCTTTTCTCCTCTGACTGCTTTCAAGGTTGTTCGGACATTGACATTTTCATTACTTTTTGGGCAAAACAGAAGAACAAAAAAAAAGTTTTGTTATTTCCTTTATTTTTTTTTTTCTTTTTTGGTGCGTATGTGTGCGTTTCTTCAGGTTCGCTCTTTGACTCTGTTTTGCGTAGCTTGTTGATACTCTGTAGCCAATAAAAAGCAGCAGAAAGGGTATCATAATAATGGCAGCAGCAGACTGCTTGCGACCTTTGAGCAGCTATCAAATGACATAGATCAGTTTAATTACGCTGCTTTCATTATTATTTTAGAGATCAACACTTAACTGATCTTTCTGTGTTCTACATTTGTTAACAATCAAAGTACAGGGTAACTGCTAGTCAGGCACTTTTCACTAGCCTTGTCTTACTGCCCGCATAAAGTTGAACTAAACATTCTTAAGCGACATGGTGTTGAAAAGTTATTTCATTGCCTTTCATTTCTCTTTCTTTGGCCTGATGGTGCGGTGGCTCAGTGGTTCAGTGGGCACCCTGTGGCTCCCTGTGGCTCCCGCTGGCTGCCCAAATGGCGCAGTAACAGCCCACACATATTGACCGAAAATCTAGGCAATCAAAAATGCTTAACACGTTCGTTCAACGAGCCCTTGGCTTTGAAACAGTTGAGGAGGAATCGCTTCCTTGCCGAAGTTCAAGTTCAGTTTACGCATTTTAAATGCCGACTCCGTTGTGCATATCATTTAAATATATGTATATTTTTTGTTATTGTTGTTCTTGTTGTTGCAATTCGTAATCGACACTTGCGTATGCCCAGCACACAGAAATGCCCAAAATGTTGGACTTGCGTTTGACTCTAGGCCGAAGTTTTGTCTGCCGCTTGGCAACCGAGCCGTGACTTGGCCAAAAAGTAGCTTGAACTCGTCGTTGTCTAATAATGCCAGCTATACAATTACTTTATGACTGGCAAAATTGGTAGGCCAGGCAGACAGCCTGCAAGCAGATACCCTGTAAAATTTGTTAAGCAATTAAAGTTCTGCTTAAAACTTGCCTTTTTTGCCAATTAGATTAAGCTGTTTGTATATATATATATTTATTTTGTATATATACCCTATATTTACAACGTACAGGGTATATAATACAAAGTTCTCATAGGCACATTTAATAGGTTTTGGCATTAGAACTTCAGCTTTAGCTTCAACCAGTCAATGACATCAGCCAACCTTGCCAGAGCCTACAACAATTTAATTGTTA
Organism: Drosophila macrospina; assembly: GCA_035042075.1. NCBI lineage: Eukaryota > Metazoa > Arthropoda > Insecta > Diptera > Drosophilidae > Drosophila > Drosophila macrospina. The sequence continues at coordinate 1,688,999 of JAWNLW010000591.1, forward strand.
ATAACATTAATCATAGGCATTTGAAACAAAACTAAAAAAAACCGTCATTATTAACATAATAGCAAACTTTTAAGCATTGTTTATAATGATTACTTAACAAATGTTGATCATTTGTTGAGGCAAGTTGGAGTTTTGCTTCCCCCTAAAAAAAATAGTAAGAATTTTACGCATAAATGAAAGTATTAAAATTCTAAGTCATAGAATTTTAAGTAAACTTAATTAAAAGCAAAGAAAATACATTTATAATTAATTAGTTTTCACTTAAATTTTTAACTTGGCATAAAACTCCTACTAAATTCAAGTTTTTATTAGTGTTCTATATAATTAACAATGAAATACTTCAAAATTTTAGCTTCTAAATTTACAATTAATTTTACATAAATATAAATCCACAAATCTTTCACATCGAATGCTTAGAATATTTAATATTTAAGCTATATAAATATATAAATTTCCAACCTAATACTTTCTTATACAACTCAAATAATAAAATGTTTCTTTAGCTAACTTTTTATTGATTCTATTTTATATATTTCTCTATATAGAAATTTACATATATAATATAAATATTCTTTAATATTTCTCTAGATTATTTTTGTCATATTTACTTTTCAAATACTGTATTTTTCTTGGCCTTACACGTTGCATTTCAATTTCAAGTCAATGTCCATTAACCTATTTTTATTGAGCCAAAAAAGAGCATGGCCAAAAGCAGGCCATGGCCACAGCGCGTGTATTACATAAAACTCGAGCAGGTAGACAGCGAGTGAGAAAGCGAGCGAGGAAGAAATGTAGAGAGAGAGAGTGAGAACAAAAGAAAGCAAGCACAAAAGAAAGCGCTGCACAAAAGAAAGTTGCCGTGAGGCGAAGAGAGAGAGAGACAGCAATAAGAGTTGCTCTCTCTCAGAACTTTGAGCAACGACTTTTGATTTCAAAATCAAGTGAAAATTTAATTAAGCATAAGTATTTGTTGCTTGTTCCTATGCCGTAATTGTAAATTACTAAGGAAACTAGTTAATAAGTTGAATAACTGTGTAAATTTCTGAAATATCTTAGAGATAAGTAAAACTATATGTGAATTATCGGGAGATAAGCTGTTAGCACATTCGAATAGATGAATGTAGGTATGTATAATAAACATACATATATGTACATATATGCACAGGCTTTTGTACATCTAATAACAGCGCTGACCTTCGTTGCGTGCTTTGACCCAGGGCTTTTAGTTTAAGCCATTGTTTTGATTAAATTTTATAATATTTTTTATAGCTAGCTGATTAATTTTTTTTTATGTTTGAACAAGTTTTTCAACAGTTGCGCTTAGAATGGCCAAATTTTTTGGTTGATTAATGAAAGTCGTAGATGTGAACCGGTTACCTCGACACATTCGATCATCATTCTAAGATATATACAAAACTAAAATAAATATAAATATAAAAAAGCCATCAGCTTAGAGTCTATTAATGTTACTGGAGCGAAGAAAACCCCCCGCACGCATTAGAAATATCTTTAAATTATGTTTATTTATTTCACACCCGCAACAATTGAAATGTTCTGAAGCGCGATCCATCCAATAGAACGAACTATTCCACACTCGAAAGTATTTTTGTATACTCTCTAGCTAAGCAGTTTAGAAAGGGCATCATAACTTTGAGCTCACTTATGCAACAGGGGAAAGAACTCAGATAATATCAAGGACGAAAAACATAGAAACATAGAATTCATAATTTACACAAGTTATTATAATAATGAAACCATAAGCAATTGTTTTGTGAAATATTAAATCTATGTATGATATAGCTTTTTGATTTACACGTGCGACGTTCTTTATCAAACCTGTAATATTGATAGCAAGCGGTTAATGAACGCGGAAGTTATTCAAAAAAAAAAAACAACCAATTTTCATGGTTCCAACTAACGCGTGTTTAGATAAGCTGCTAAATTAAGGTTGTTTGCACGTGAGTGCGTGTAAATATGAGTATATATCTTAGAGAGTATTTCGTAGTCGAGCACTCTCAACCTGCCTTTTTGCTTTTGCACTTCCCTACGATCTATCTGCGGAGCAACAAAGCCGCTCAGCTCATTTCGAATTCGTTCTAGTTTTCATTAAAGTGTAACAAGAGAGGCAGTAGGCAAAGAGCGCAAGAGAGGATAAACGTCAAAGAGAGAGCAAGGCAACGCTCAGTTGATCGCTTCTATGCGTGTTCGTGTTTGTAAGAGTGAGCGAGTGTGTGTGTGTGTGTGTTTATCTTTCATTTGTATCACCATGTGTAGAGCCGAATGTTTGCCCGGCTGCCTCGGAGCACTGCGTGTGCGCTGCGGCCGTCGTCGACGTCGGCGTTCCCATTGTGCGTGTGCGTAGCAAGTTTACTGACCTTGAACTTCGAAATAATTTTTGTTGCTTTTGTGCGCCGAAAATTCGACCAGCGAAGCAACACATAAATTTTAAATTGAGAAACATCAAAAGTTTATGTATGCATACGTACGCATATATAAATTTACGTATGTGTGTGTGTATGTAAGTATAATTATGTGCTCTCTTTAAAGCTTATGCCTGTCTGTGACTTTGTATTGGGCCCAACCCTCTGACCACGATCTGCTTTTTCTATGCCTGATTGTTATGTTTTTTTTAGTAATGGATAAGCAGACATACGTACATACATACATGCATACATATTCATGTACTTAGTTGCTCCCTGCTGCGCAATGTCTGGAGTTCAACGCAGTTCGATTTGGAAGTAACCTTCACTGTTCGCATAGATAAAGATAGTCAAGTCTATTATATAGTGTCATATTTATTGTAGCTTGTTGGCGTTCAGTTCACGTGTGTTTTAATGATAAGATAAGCACTGCGGAGCATTTACCTATGAACCATCCTCTAAAAGTGAACTCTGGCAAGGGCTTTTGTTCGAGGTCTACCAAATGTTTTATTATTATGTTTAATATAATACATAAAAAAAAAGTATTCTTTCTATTTGTATGTAAAGGTGTTCACTTGACACGCACAGTTATCGTTTTGACCGTTTTCTAGGCTAGTTTTTTGTTGTTGTCTAATTCGAAAGCAGGTACCACAAAATAGGGCTGTAAACAGACTTACAAACTGACAGTTCATTCATCAAATGACCCTTTCTGCTTCGTCTGCCTTTGCTCATCATAAAAAAAGGGCCTAGACTTTAGAACCATAACCTAACGCACAAGTTCAACTTGGAATTCAGAATAGAACGGCAACATCCAGTGTTGGTTACCTCTATAATTATAAAATCTCATTTAAATGTGTTTCTCACACAGCTCAACTGAAACACAAAATTGTGTTTAGTTAATCATCATTAGAAACATAATAGCTATGGAACTTATAGAATGGAAGATTAATATTAGTATGCAAAGTCTAATAATAATAATTTGAAAGTAATAATTAATAATAATTTTCGTTAATAACATGCTTATTATATAAATAAAATGAATTATATAAATTGAATGAAATATTATAGAATAATATTTGAGTAAATATTATATTTAAATTGTTATAGTTAAACAAAACTATTTAAACAGAATTGCTTATGTTTGCATATTTTTTTATATTTATAATAAAAGAAATAATAACTTTGATTCATGAAAGTATTTCCAATCGAAGTATAATATTAGAATCGATCAAAAAATGCTTATCTTCATCACAAATCTGAATAAACGATAGTTAGAAGCTCTATTGTGAATTGTAAGCTGTATCAAGTTCACAATTGCTCAGGTAGGTAAGGCAAGCCAAACGACAAAGTGTCATTCACACTGTGCCATGAAAAACAACCGTACAAAAAGTGCCGAAAAGAAAATGGCGATCGGCGTCGAAGTCGAAAAGAAAAAGTCTTTGCCAAAAGGGAATTCGAAACACCAAAAGAAGAAAACATAAAGTAAAAAAAAATAAAAATAAAAACAACAGAATAAAACAACAACAACAAGAAGAACTACAATACTGGGTACTGTTCGTACTGTCTGTTCTCCGAGTCGACGCCACGAATCTAGGTTATTACGCCGAAAATAATTAAAAATACAACTTTGCCCGCGGGCTCCATGTGCAAATCATGCAAATGCTTACGATATATGTATGTATATGTCCCCCCATTCCCTACATTCCCTCTCAGCGAATGTGGTAGTTAAGCAACAGAGCGACAAAAGTTTTGCATCATAATATAAGCATTACGCTTCCTAGCCAGTCTTGACCAGAATGGCCAACATGGCCAGAATGTGGCGCAAACTCTTTCATATGCATGACGCGTGTTTCAAGTTCATTGCCAAATATACATATACACTTCTTTTAGCCAACAGCAGCAGAAAAAAACAGGTAGAAGCAGAGCAATGAACGACTCGCAAGCTACCCTAGTTTTGTGTAGAACAATTTAAATTATAAATATAAAATGGTTCAAAAACTTTTAAAGAACCGTTTTAGATGAAGATTATTGTAATATTGATTCTGTAACTTAATTATAGTTTATTATATTAGAAGAAATTAATGTATTTTCAATTTGATAAGCTTTTGAATTTGACCTTTTTATAAGTAATGTAGTAACTTGTTTTTATTTACTAACTAATATTCTAATTGTATTATAATTTTGTCGAAATTGTTTAAAAATGTATACAAATGTTTATAATCTTTGGCAAGCAGCAACTAATTAAGTTTTACATCTTCTACATATTACACTACTACGATCAGTTTTCCAGATCCAAAAAGCTTACTATATTTATAGATACAGTATCCTTTTAAAGTCAAAGAATATTGTGTTAACTGAAATACTTGTTTATTCTCGCAGATAACTCGACTAACCTTAACCAATTTCAAGCTTAAACAAATCTTTATTTAATTAAATCATTCATTTAATCAGAAACAGTAGAATATATATGAAGAAGCTGAAATATCAGCCAAAGATTAAAGAAAATCAAACTTTTCTTCTGCCAAACTACAAATTAATTTTATCATAATAAACTGTAATTTATAAACAATAATAAATAACTTCTATATAATATCCCTAGCAGGGTTATCAGTCTTCGGTGAGCTTTCTTTCTTCACTCTATCTAAAAGTTCCTTGACATTCTCATTCATTGCTTGGCTTTAAGTCAGCCTTAGATTCGGCAGCCCTACGCCTTTCAGTGGCATGAAGAGCATTCATAACTGCAAAGCTAATAACAATCATTTGTGGCTGAGCATAAATGTGAACTGGATCAACAATGGAAGCGTCAACAAAGTTGCCTCCACTTAAGCTCTGTGCTGTGTGATCTTCAACTGCCGCTGCGGCCGCAGCCTCGTTGCGATCATTGCACTTTGCGTCTCAGTCGCAGCTTCGGTCTCGCGGCATGTTGCAAATTGTTGTTGTTTTGCTGTAAAACCTGTTTGGCATTCAAGTCCTAGCCCGTTGGCGCAACATGTACCGAGACGAGCCCGAGTGGAGATCGAGTTCGTGACGAAGAAGGCGACGTAGAGAGAGAGAGAGCGAGAGAGAGAGAGAGAGGGAGGGAGAGGTTGAGCGATCATGCGGCGTCTGTGTTGCAACTTGCATGGCCGCATCGATCGTCGGCTGTTGGTGTGGCTTCGCCTCTGGTCGGTCAATGGTTCTCTGGTTCATTGCCATCGCGCTGGAGGTAACTAACCCAACACAGCTGAGTCAAATCGCTATCGAAGGAAATGCCATGCCAAATACAAGCGTACAAGAGCAACAATGTGTGTATACTTAACAACCAACACTTTTGCAACGTCACTGTTGCTGTTGTTGTTGCTGCTGTTGTTAACTGAAGCAAGGACGTCGACTATGACTGTCGCCGCTGTCGCCGCTTTTGCCGCTTTCGAATGTGTGCAGAAAACCCGTCGATAGACCAAGTTAATGAACATTTTGCGGCACATAAGTTGTTGGTTTTCGTTCGCTTGGTTCGTTGACTTACAAATGGTGTGCGAACATGTGGGCTTATGACTTTGCCAATAGATCTGATCTTTGGATTGTCGTTGTCGTTCATTAAATACCCTTGCAATTGCTTGCTACAGCGGCTATTTCAACTTTGTTGTCAGATGTAGATCAGAAATAGTAGTAGGACAATGATACTGTTTGCAATACAGATGCAGTAACGATCTGTTATTATAATAAGATCAGAGAGTCATCAGAAATATATATAATACACCTTCTACAAATTGCGTTATAAAAATAACCCAGTAAGTGGTATATTCACTGTAGAATTACTGAACTCTGTGCGGTATATATAATAAAATCAGATGAACATCAGCAATAAATACAAACCTATATTACTTCAATATATATAACCCTACTAAAAATACCTGTGACAGTGGTAAGTTGATAGCCGTCGAACTGATCTACATATGTATATAATATTCAGATCAGTTGGTCATCAGCAGTTTAAATGTATACTTAAGATTTCATTATATCAATGCGTTCTACAATTTGTTTGAATATAATTACCCTGCATAGAGAGTGTTTGCATCGATCAATGCATACAGCAAAGAGAATAATACAATATAATACAACTTGACTGATAACGCGTTTATTTCATGACTCAATTATATGAAAGTTGCAATGCATTTTTCGACAATCACAATGTCAGCTTCCACAGCATTAACGAGAAGAAGACGCAGAAGAAGAAGCAGAAGAAGCGAAGTGCGAGAAAATCAGAGCAGATTTCATACTTATTTCAATTGCAGCTCGAGGGCATTTCAATTCATTTCTCATATTGAGTTTGTTCTGCTTTGCAACGGTCAGCGGCTTTTGCGTCACGATTGTATAATCGTGTCATTATACACACAAGTACATATGTACATATGTGCGAGTGTGAGTATCTTTTGGATGCATTCGTCAGCGTTTCACACACTTCGAAAAGAAAAAAATAAAAAGCAAAATAAAAACAAAACAAAACATAAGAAACAGCAACAACAATAACTAAAAACAAACAATCACTGACAAATTAAATTTCACGAGCAACAAGCAAACAGGCGCAGAGGCAATTGACCGCTTGGCAAATACAAATACAAACACAAATCCTGATGACATTCACCCCGTTACGACCACCGAGTAAGCAGTAACGGCAACAACAACTACAACAGCCACAGCAACAACAACAACAGCCATAACAACAACAGCAGCATGTGCAAAAAAAGCACAAAGCAAACGGCAACGATTGCAATACAACAACAATTGCAATGCTTTGCACAGTGGCGTCTCACAAAGGGGGATAATTCGGCATGAGATCGAAAAATTGCTAAATTGTATTAATTGTATGCAGAGCTAATAATTTAATTACCGAAGTATGTTAATTACTGCAAGATCCCCTTTTCGATACGCCACTGTCTGTCCCACAAGTCACTGACTCTCTCTTTCAGTCACTCAGCCTCTTTTTGTTTCAGTGTTCTCTCGCCTCTTCTTGATTCGCTTGCAGCGAGTATTCCAATTTTGTCAAGCAATGTGTAATGTGGAAAAGAGGGCGTGTCTGGAATTGGTGAGGTGGCTGTTCAATTGTACATTATTGGTCTTTAAATTAGCTGCAGTTGCTTAATAATCTATGTAATAAAATTAAAAATAGTAATAATAAAATGTATAAAATATATAATAATTATAATTAAACAATAATAATATAATTTAGATAAATAAACATGATTCTCAAAGTGTTTTAAATCAAATGAACAATACTATTTAAAAATTTTGTTATTAAGTAATTAAACTTCATTTAATATATCCAAAGAAAGCGTATTCAAACTTCGCTATATCAAGTTTAGCCTTACACCGAACAGAGTCCCTGCTCTTGTTTCTCTTTTAATAAACTTGAAAGTACGCTTAAATGCCTTCCGTAATGCTTGAAGAAGAGCAAAAGTAAAGCAGACGATCGATTGTTGTTGTTACGCGTATTGATAAAGCGGCAGCCAAAAGGAAGTTAATTTTGTTTTTTGGCAGTTAAGAATTTGAACCTGACTCTCATATAAGTTACATGCTTATTTGGTGCGTCGATACCTGGCCTGATTGTTGCCCAGTTGCTGTTGTTCTCGTTTCGCCTTTTGAGTGGTTTTCAGACGATCCTTTTAGGCCACACGCGCCTTTAATTGGCCGTAACGCTGATGGCATCAAAATTACAAATTCATTTGTTTTCTTTAAGAAGTTTCTTGGCATCTTCTGCTGTTATCGCATAACAAATTTCAATTTGCATTGCCCAAACTGAATATACATATATAGTAATATTATAAAAGTATTTGTTAACTGTTTTCCTTGCAGATCGCATACAAATAAATTTAAATTTAGTATACGCATATTTTCAACATACATTATAAATAAGCTGAAAACTTTCCTAAATATTATAAAAGTCGAAATTTTTAGGAAACATGTCTGTAGTTGTCAGACTATAGGGTATATCATAGTTCCGCTTATTTGTTAATGTTTTTTTTGCGAATTTTCCAGAATTGTCGACAGGTCTTTTGAGCTGCTTTAACTAAATACCGTTAATTGTGTCTGCGGCTAAGATTGGGTAGTGCGCTTTTGACCAAACTTGTTTTGATTACCAAAGAACTAATCAAGCTGCCAGGCAACAGCAAAAAAAAAAACTTAACCATAAGAAATATTTCATAAATGCCAAAAACAACTCATTACCCTGAAGCCTCCGGTGAAGTCTCAACACGTTCCTCTATTGTTTCTAGCTTTCTTTGCCGCTTCTACGGTTGATGGGGGGCAACAAAAAGTAGAAAGTCATTAAATAAGCAAACGTCGCAAAAAGAACAACCTAAAAACCGAAATGAAGACAACAACAGCAAAAACAACAAAAACACCAAAAAACAAAAGTTGTAAACAAATATGAGCGTAAAGGAAAATGAAAATCAAGCCAAGCGCTATTATTACAGCAAGTCTGTCTATCTGTCTATCTGTCTCTGTGTCAGACAGTCAGATCGTCGTTGGATCTTGCCATAGAATTTGTTTTTTTTTTTTTGTTTTTTCCAACTTGCCAGTGAACTTGTCCCAAATAAACAAAATTCCACTGCCCAAAAGTCAGTTAGGTAATGTTGTTTTCTTTCTATCGTTCGTTTTCTACTTCTCTCTTCTTTCTTCTTACTTCTTTCACATTCTATGCTCTCTCGACTTACGAAACGCCGCCATTTTCAGCGCTTGTTATTGTTATTGTTAGCTACTATTACGTTAGTTCCTATATACTTACATTTATTTTGTTTGTATGCTTTGAAAGGTGTTGGGGGCTATTTTTTTGTTTTTATACCCTGTGCGGGGGTATAATAGGTATGTGGAAATGTATGTAAACAAGTAGATTTGTTATCAAGTATATTTTCACAATATAAATTCAAATTTTACAACATTTATATGCAGATTGAAATTTATTATAAAGAAACATATTAGATACACACATAATTGTAAAATATGTACAAATATGTGTGTGCAAATACGTTTTTGTGTATCTAATTGCCTGAACGCAGGGTATTTCATAGTCATGCATACCCTTCCTAAGCGCTCTTACTTGATTATTTGATATTTCGCAGAAATTGAAGTCTAAGCAGTTCTTAGGCCAGATTGACTCATTCCCTGTGACAATTTCAACAGAGCGTATTTCTCTATAGAAAACTGATTGTGCTGACTGATTGAGTACCGTTAGAGCTAGTCTTAGCAAAAGTAGGTGGAATTTTGATAAATGTCAGTCTCAAGGCTGGGAAATATGTGAAAATGTGTATAATAAATGCAACTCAATTATCTATATCTATGTATATCTATCTCTATCTGTATCTGCATCTGTATCTGTATCTGTATCTGTATCTGTATCTGCATCTGTATCTGTATCTGTATATGTATCTGTAAATGTATCTGTATCTGTATCTGTAAATGTATCTGTATCTGTATCTGTATCTGAATGTGTATCTCTATCTCTATCTCTACCTCTATCTCTATCTCTATCTCTATCTCTATCTCTATCTCTATCTCTATCTCTATCTCTATCTCTATTTCTATCTCTATCTCTATCTCTATCTCTATCTCTCTCTCTCTCTCTATCTCTATCTCTATCTCTATTTCTCTCTCTCTATCTCTATCCCTATCTCTATCTCTATCTCTATATCTCTCTCTCTATCTCTATATCTCTCTCTCTATCTCTATCTCTATCTCTATCTCTATCTCTATCTCTATCTCTATCTCTATTTCTCTCTCTATGTCTATCTCTATCTCTATCTCTATCTCTATCTCTATATCTATCTCTATCTCTATCTCTATCTCTATCTCTATCTCTATCTCTATCTCTATCTCTATCTCTATCTCTATCTCAATGTCTATCTCTATCTCTATCTCTATCTCTATCTCTATCTCTATATCTCTCTCTATTTCCATCTCTATCTCTATATCTCTCTCTATATCTATCCCTATCTCTATCTCTTTCTCTATCTCTATCTCTATCTCTATCTCTATCTCTATCTCTATCTCTATCTCTATCTCTATCTCTATCTCTATCTCTATCTCTATATCTACTCCTATCTTTCTCCCTTTCTCTCTCCACTTCTCTCTCTATCTCTATCTCTATCTCTATCACTATCTCCATCTCTACCGATATCTATATCTAAATTAGCTCATTATAGTCTTAAATTTCCACAATTTTCCACATTATTTCCTTCACTTCACTTATTCAGTTGCATTTAATGTTCTGCACTTTGTTGTTGTTGCTTCGATTGTTGCTGTTCGACTTTCACTGCCACCCACGGCATTTGCATGACCTCCAAAAATAGAAGAAGCAGAAAAATCAAGATAGAAACAAAAACAAAACAAAAACAACAAAAAAAAATCGTTTTGGCCAAGTAACTAAAAGCAAGCAATCAGATGGCAATAGACGTTTGGCTTTCCAGTCGTTGCACTCGCTCTATAAAGTTAATAAACTATAAATTACACACAAAATGCCGAAAAAACTTTCACAACAACGAAAATGATTGTGCGAATTGCTGTTGTTGTTGTTGGTGTTGTTGTTGTTGTTGTTATTGGTGTTGTCGCTATTGCTGTTGCGCCAATTTTCCCATTGGCTTTTGTGCAACACGTGGAAATTCCCAATTCCCGAGAGTCTCTTGCTCATCGACTTTGAGACTCTCTGCGCCCAACAATTTCACTTTGCTTGGGTTAAAGTCCTGCCAGCTCGAGTGTCAGTCAACTTTCATAGTTGTTGCTGTTGTTGTTGCTGTTGCAGTTGTTGTTGTTGTTGTTAGTATCACTAGCATAGTTGCCCAGCAAACTCACTCGAATGCTCCACTGAATGCAACTGCGCTCCAAAAGTGCAGCGACCTGCGATCAACACACACACACACACACACACACACACACACACACACACACACATTGACAACTGCAAATGCCAGGCGGGCCCGTTGCCAGTTCATGTCCCTCTTCTCTCATGCTTACCCCTTTCTCCCTCCTCTCCCGCTCGCACACTCACTGCCTCTGTCTCTCTGAGCCTGAACTATTTGACGTGGCAGCAGCGGCATCAGCTGTTGTTGTTTGGCAGCAAAGCGTTGACTCTGTTGCTGTTGTTGTTGCAGTTGCTGTTGTTGCAGTTGCACATACCAGTTTTTTGCCTCTTTGTGTTGTTGTTTTTGCTACGCTATTTTGCATGCCACTTGCGGCGGGCATGCCACATGTGGTAGAAAGTGCCGATGGACCGACTGCGACTGTGACTGTGACTCTAACTCTGACTGTGACTGTGACTGTGACTCTGACTGTGACTCCGAGTGGACTGACTGGCTTGGGTTGAGGTAGTAATGACCTCTATGCACGGGGTGCTTGACTTATGCACCCGTCGTTGGGCCTGATCGCCTGGCTCTCTACTCTGTCTGAATTTCGATTGAAAGTGCATGCCAAAATGTTATCGGATATTCGATATTTGCATTTTGGTTGAATGTCTTATGCAAATGCAATCAAAAGTTGCAATTTTAAGAGAATATCCCTAAGACATCGAATAAGGCTAAAAGATTAGTTTAATAAATCGCCGAAAATATATTATATAAATATTATCTTCAATATATCTTGAACTTAATTACAATATCTCTGATTGTTTAATAAAATAACAAAATTTAAAGATTAAATATATAAATTGAATTATATTAAATTATATTAAATATATTTGTATATAAATTATTCAGTTTTAATTTAAATTGAATTATTTTGAAATTATCTGAAATTTGTTTGAATAATAATCTGACTAATAGATTAAATATTAAATGAAATATAAATGCTTAAATATTCAAATGAATTAACATATTTGTATAATAATTGTACAGTTGCTTCTAAATTTATAATATTATTATAATAATTACAAATATCAAATTTTGATCAATTTCGTTTGATAAAACGAATAAATTCTTATAAATTATCTATTTGCTGTATAAAAATATCTTAAAAAATTCGGAAAACACTTTAAATTAAGTGTTTAATTATCAATCAAATAAATCTGTATAATAAATTGTTGAAAGCTTAAAAAAATAATAGAATTTATAGCTTAAATTCAATTTAAATGTGTGAATGACAAGCAAAAATCAACTATATAAAAGATTAAAATCTATTAATGAAAGCTTCCAATTTGATTTAAATAACAATTCAAATTTAGCTGGTCTAAGAAATAATAGAACAATCAACTGAACTATTTAAAAAATTAATAGAAAAATTACCTGAGTTATTTAAAAGCTTATATAATTAGTAGAAAATATCAATTTCCATTAATATTTTATGCATTTAGAGCACTTTGCCGGTTTATTCGTATAGTTTACAAATATATTATAATTTACTGCCAAATATATACATATTTAATAATAAAATTGTTATTTATTTATGTTAATTTTTGTTCGATTTGGTGAAGCTTAAAAGATAAACGGAATAATTAAAAAAATATCAATAATAATAATTTATTTCGCAGTTTAATATATTAATATAATATTTCAGTAGATTATTTAATAACAATAATATATAAAATAAAATGCAATGCTTAATTTTAAATAATTCTAAAAACAATAGACTTATTTATAAACATTATATTTAAATGCTAAAAACAAATGCTACAAAAACAAATAAATGCTCAGCATGCGTAAGTTAATTAAACTAATTAAACAAATATCTCACAATGGAAAGTTAAATTCGTTTATGTATTTTTCTTTTCCACAAATCTCTAGCTAATTTAGTCGATCAAACTTCCCTTTCGTGTTAGTTCTTACACACAATTTAGCACGACAACTCTTCCTGTTTGCCAATCTACATTCTACATGGTTAACATTACGTCATCGTTAGCTTGTCGCACCCCCTAAATGCCCCTTAAACAGAGTAAACTAATCGACCTAGAGTCGATCAACGTGTTAGCCTCAACACGAGCTGCCATCAGCTCAGTAGAGTTCAGTTCAGTTGAGTTGAGTTGAGTAAAGACCCCGTCCACCTACCGTTTAAATGCCTGTTTGGCTTTTGGCCCACACGATCTAAGTTGTCTATGCGTTGTTGACTGCGTACATTAAACTCTGGTAAACTTCCTAGTGAGGAGGGCACTGGCGCTACGTTTTAGCTCGCATTCATAAATTATGGCAGTGGCAAACAAATAATAATAATAATAAAAATACAAAAAAACTAAACTGAAATTATGCTAGGCGCATACAAAATTTTTAGCGGCTGTTGCTTGGCGTCGTTTTTCAAACAGGTTTCAAATTCCTGGCCAGGTTGGTCGCGACTTTTGCCTCACCTGACGGGGGCCATAGAACAAAGCCACAAAGCCAAAGCCAGCGAACCAATAAAGCAAAAAACAACAACAAGAGCAAGAACTACAAAAACAACAACAACAACAACAACAAGAAGACGAAGACGAAGAAGAAGAAGACGAAAGAGAAGAAGCAGAAGAAGAAACACATTTCGGGTCCCGGATCGAGTCTGAGCCCAGTTTTGGCTTACTAATTATTATGCTAAGCTTGATATGAACGCAGCTCGAAAGGGTTCATGCGAATTCAAAAGAGACGACGACGACGGCGACGACGACGCATGTTTCTACAGAAGAAACAGCAGCAGCAGCAGCAGCAGCAGCAGCAGAAGCAGCAACAGCAGAAGTAAAAGCTGGCACAAGAGCTTCGAGCTGTGGGGCTTTTGTTCTGGACTCTCGTCTCAATTCTCAGTTGCTGTCGCTTAATGGCGGTTAATGGAGGTCATTCACTTTCGCACGAATTGTAATTTTTGTGCTTTAAGTCAATTCGAACGTTGTTGTTGTTTTTTTTTGCGTTTTGTGTTTTTATTTTTTTTTTTCGGCAATTCAGCGTTAAGTTTCATGCTCCAACTTCTCTTTTTCTGCTGTTCGTCATCTTCCCTGTTTGCTCTTTTCATATCACATAATCTTATTATGTTGCCAAAATGAGTAAGAAAAAAAAATACAAACAAAAACGTCTGCGGCTTCGTTTTGTTATTTGTTATTTTTATGGCTTTCCACACTTATTACAAACATGATCAAAATCTTTTGGCAGCTGGACGCAAGTTGGCCCAAAACACTTATTGAGGTGACACGTTTGATTTGAGTTCAGAATGAATGTGTCTCGTTTTTATATTCACTTATTATAACTCCCTGATTAGGCTTAAGCTTAACTTTACTTCCGCTTTGTTAACATATTTATTATTCTAATAAATCGTAGCCAAGTTGGGGCTTGTGGCAATCAACTACCGTTTGTATCTATTAAATAGCAAAAGCTATAATTTAAGCACACATATCTCAAAAGTACCAGAGACGTGGAGTGGCCAAGTACACTGATTACATGCTTACAGGCGCTATGCGGCAAGTGCAAATTATGTTACCAACTTTCTCAGCTGCTTTCAACAGATGCGATGTGGCTTAAGACTGTTTGGACAGGGCGTTGAAATGCAGCTAACTCCTCTGTAACTGTGTCTGGCCTCTAACACTATCGTTTATGGCGTAATCATAGAAAGCACGTGCGGCAATTTCCAATTTCTGCGGCCAAGTGCATTCAACTTGGCCAACTGTGCACATGCGTGGTCGACAACTAACTGACAAGTCAATAAACTCATTGCAAGTTCGTCCTCTCTCTCTCTCTCTTTCTCTAGTACTCCCTGTCCCTCACTCTATCTAACTATCTATCTCTATCTGTGTGCAGAGCACTCAACTCAGTTGGCTTATCAGACAAACTAAGCACGATCAACGATCATTGGCACCAACTAGCCAACTACCAACTACCAACTTGCAACTACCAACTGGCAACAGGCAGAACCATGACTCTGTCTGTAGCAACTGCAACTGCAAATAACCCTCAATAACAGTTACAAAACTGTATGCAGTCGTAAAAAAGAGAGACAAGATCACAGTCAGAGTCAGAGTCAGAGGAATTGCAGTGCAATGTACGCAACTAGACCTAGGCAAACTCACACACATGCAAAACACACATTCACATAGACAGAACGACGACGACGTCGACGACGACGACGCCGACAGCGAATGAAGAAGAATGTGCAAGAAAATTGCACACACACACACACACGAGAGGCACACATAGCTGCACTCTTGGTGGGGTTGGAAGAAGTGAAGTGAATTGGAATGAAGTTGTGGCCGTTGTTGTTGCTGTTGCTGTTGCTGTTGCTGTTGTTGTCGTTGTCTTCGTCATCAACGGAGTGCATTGCACTGGGGAAAGGGTTAAAGACCCTCAACGATCGCTGCGGTGCGATGCGGTGCAGTGAAATGTGTGCAAAGAAATGTGAGTGGAAAAATCCAAAGCGCAGATGCAGATACAAAATACAACAACAAAAATCTGTGCAGCGGAAAAGCAAAAGTGCAGCAGCCCCATTAGAAATGAAGACAGTCCGAACCTACATCAACTTGCACACACACACACACACACACACACACACACTTGCTTGTATGTTTGTTTGTATGTATATACGGCCACGCTCTCCACAGCGATAGGCTAGCAAACGGGAGAGTTGTATAGTAATGTGAGCGAGAGTGTGCGATGTGCAGAGTGTAGACTAAAGACTCTACAGTGCAGTGGCTTTGAACTTCACACAGTTTGCTGGCGGGAGAGACTGACTCACACTCACACACTCACTACGCACTCTCTTGTAACCGCTAACGCTCTTCGAGTCCCTCTCGCTGCTATTGATAATTGTGATGAACGCGTTGCTTTTGTTGCTTTTCAATGTCGAGTTCACTTTTCAAAACGGGGCATGCACAAGATGCTATTGGAAAAGATCGTTAAGCGTTCGATGCGCCATAGTTGTGTATGTTATGCTGTGCATGTGTGTGTGTGCTTGGGTATCAGTTGCATTCAAGTGGAGGCGTCTGCACTGCACTTTTGATTAATTTTCACTGGGACCGAGGCCGAAGTACATACACTCTCCACTGATAAGCCCTCGCCGCAACTCCATTACAATAAAATGCGTTGCGCTTCCTGCCCTTGCATGTTCACTGATAATAACAATAGACCAGCCACAAGAAAACGAAACACAAGAAAACCCAGAAGAATAGCAAGAACAACAGCATTGAGAATTACATTATACCCCGCATCTATTTGATAAACGATGATCGTCTCACTCTGGAAATTATGGGCAGGCGAAGATATTATTTTTTTTTTTCTTCTTTTGGACAGCAAGAAAACGAGTTCAAGTACATGGAGACTCTGCCTATCACAACAGAATAGTTCTAGAAAGAAGGAGAGAGTGAGAGCGAAGCAGAGAGCAAGTTAGAAATGCAAGAGTAGTTTCGGCAACATACTAAAGAGAAGGCTCCAGAAAATACGTTCCAGCGAATGAAAGCTTTTCCAGATGATTCCACAACAACTCCATTCAGTTTTAGTGACTGGAAGAGTAAATCTCGGAGTATTTTTGGAAATGTATTGCTGGGTTTGCAAAAGTTTTCTTAGGTATATAATATTATATTGATGATATTATAATACCCAAAATGAAGACGGAACACAATTGTAGAATTAACTTGTTAATTATCTAATTTCAGCGACCTTGGCTAATAAAGCTTTCCAACAAAATGAAATACACGATAGTCTTCCGCACTTTCACACTCTCTTCTTCTTTGTAGAGATATTGTGTAATAAGTATGCCGAATCATTAATAGCACGCGCTTCTTGTTATTTGACGTTGGGACCTTGAAAACTCTTATCGAATTTTCACCTTTTGTGCGAAAACTACAAAAACTGTTCATGCGTTGATAAGGAAACTAAGTAAATGGCTGAACGACTGTTGAATGCCCTACATTAAAGTGCGTAAAGTAATGGACTTGCTGAATAATATTTATATATATTTAAAAGTAAATGTAGCGCCATCACTGTGTCGTTGTTGTCGAACCCAGAGTTGTTCCACATGTTCCCCGACTATTTTCCAGCTATTTTTATCAAAGTGACGCGTTTGTTTTGTTGTTCTTGTGTTTATGCTTGTGCGTGTGCTTGTGCTTGTGTTTGTGGGTAAAATAGATAAGCGACCATCGGGAATTTGTGCTGCTGACCTTCATTTTTGCGCTGCTGTCCGCTGATAACGAGCGATAACACCGATAAGCAATTGTATGCGAATGTTTATTATTATTATTTAAGTTTTTATTTAGAACCCCTCCTACATTTAGTTACATATATAAAAGGCGCATGTTATTTTCAATTGCCATTACGACATTATAAACAAACGATTACATCGTGCAATTCCTATTTACGGCATGCGGGTCTTTAAACTAAGGGAACAAAGGCCTATTAACGCTCTACATCAAATATAAATAATAGTATTACATGCTAAAAGATAACATTCTCGTTCAAATAGAGTCTCGAACATGATACGTCTTACAAAAGTTGACGTGAAAAGTCTTTAACAGTTTACGTATTACGTTGTTTTATATAATTAGTTATAGCATTTTTAGACCCGGTATCCAATACGTACAGAGGCTACTTTTGATTATGTTCTATATATTTCTAGAATTGCTTTTCTTTCTCTCTCTCTCTCTCTCTCTCTCTCTCTCTCTCTCTCTCTCTCTCTCTCTCTCTCTCTCTCTTCGCTCTTCAAATAGTTATAGCATATTTAGACCCGGTATCCAATAAGTACGGGTGATACTCTTGATTGTGCTCTAGGGATTTCTATGAATATCTCAACCTTGAACCTACATTTGATTCCCCCAAGAATTGCCGATCTCCTCTCGCTCTTCAAATAGTTATAGCATATTTAGACCCGGTATCCAATACGTACAGGGGCTACTTTTGATTATGCTCTAGGGATTTCTATGAATATCTCAACCTTGAACCTACATTTGATTCCCCCAAGAATTGCCGTTCTCCTCTCGCTCTCTCCGCGTTCTTCTCACTCCGTTCGGTGGGCATGACATCATGAGATATCTGGACAGCCCAAAAATTATGCGTAATCATCAACCCTGCAAAAAGCACACTTAACGTCAAAATCTGGCAAAACATAAAAAATCACGCAAAAAATTAAACTGCTCGAGTACAAAACAAAAATGAATAAAAAGAACGAGAAGCCAGAAGTGCCGATCAGCTGATACTCTTACCAATTAGATGCTTGCAAAGCTTGAACTGACAATAGAAATAGAATGAGAAGCGAGCTAAATAGATAAATATAATAGAAGCTTTAACCATTGAATTTTGATTCTTTCGGCTTAAATATTTAAGAATTGTATTAAAAACTTAATCATTTAATCAGTTGATAAACAGTCTATCAGACAATCGCTTAGTAAATCAGAACAAAGACTTGTTCTTTTGTATAAACGTAATTGTTGACAATATCAAGATACCTCTTGGTAAGTGTAGAACAACGAACTCGAAACCGACAAAAAAAACACACACACACATACGTTTTTTATGCGTACGCCGCAAATTGTTGGCCTTCAAATTGACCGAGTTCATGAACACCACCAAACGAGCCATAGACAGACAGACAGACGGACAGACAGTCAGACGGAGCACGCACCTTCTCATTGTGCGTTAATGATATAGTGAGAGCGAGAGATACAAATACAGATAGAGATACAGATACAGATACAGATACAAATGCAGATACAGCTACAGATACATAGATAACAACAAATATGCTAACATAGAGCAGATGTTAGACGGATAAATATATATATATATATATATAATTTTGGCCAACAAGCAAGTTCAAAAGTTGCGCAATCGTAAAAACTGGTTTTTCAGTTCTAAACTTAATAAAACAAAACAAATTACTTGAGCCCAAATTGTTAACAAGTTATCAAGGAAGTTGATTCGGTCTGTGTCATTCTCCCTCTCTCTCTCTCTTTCTCTCTCTATCTGTCTGTCTCTCAATGAATCGCACAATATTTGCCAAGGAAAAAGTCATCAAGAGTCGTTCAACTTCAGCGGGAGAATCTACAAGAGAGAGAATCGAGAGTGTTAGACAGCGAGCGAGCGAGAGACAGTGACAGTGACAGAGAGAGACAGAGAGAGCGAGAGATTGTGGAAGGTCGATCTGATTAAGCCACAATTATATTGACTATCAACATAACCGATTAACAAGTTCGAGCTGCTGATGATTGACTAACAATGTTGATATGGGTAACTGTGGGAGCAGGGAATATCCGAGCATCCAAAACGGGAGATGCCAATGACATTTGCCAGACGGTACATCCACCTCAGTGATCAACATGGTTCCGTTGTTGCATGCATTGTTGTCATGACGCAGCCAAATCGTTGATCGTGACGTTGCGAATTGCAAACGTTGTTTAACTTTCATCAACATTATCAACAGCATCATCAACATCATCATAATGATGAAAACAAATTAATATTGCATGCGACTTTCAAGCTGCCTAATTTCGCTTGCAGACTGAACTTGACCTCCACTTGAACTGTTCCATGGCCTGCAAAACTTCTTCAGTATTCTATATATGCATCTGTATCTGTATCTGTATCTTTACTGTATCTGTATCTGTATCTGGCACTTTCGTTTTGTCTGTTCATTTATTTTTAAACGAAGTTGTTATTATTGAAATTGCATTAATAAGGAAGTTAAAAGTTTATTTTTGTTTGGTCTTCTCATGTCTGCGACTGTAAGAATTTTGATAAAGCTTTGTGTTTTCTGATCTGGTTTATTGATGACAATAAACGCTCTCTGTATGTGTGTGTGTGTGTAACGGGTATTATCGAATTACACACATGCAATGATTATAGAAATTTGATTCTCTCTGAGCCAAACAATCCTTATATCAATCTCATCATATCGAAATCATCTGTTGTGAATCTGTTGAAAACAAATAACAAATTTAATCATTAATTTAGTGCATTCTCACGCCCACGATTTTCCATTTTCATTTCAAACATAAACACAGGAAAAACAAACCCCCCCTCCTCATCCTATTTAACACCATTGTAAACATGAAAATGCGACGAAAAGCCAAAAATATGTCGAGAAAATAGAATAAATTTCAATCCATGGATATTTTCGTCAGAGAAATTTCGAGCGGCACCCACGTAAACGTTGAGTAGCACAATGGGGAAGCGAGAGAGCATGAGTTTGTAGATTTGTGGAGAGAATGAATCGCCGCCTTAGCCTTGGAAGCGCAGAGGGGCGAGCGATAGCAAACGGAAAGAGAAACGATCAATGGCCACACGTGGCATTTGGTTATTGTTGTTGTTTGCTTCGTTCTCGGAGTTGGTTGTTGCAACAGGAAATATTTTCAACATTGACCTAGGCGGGCCCAACGGGTTGTTCGTCTGTCCATAATGTAAATATTTATTCATTTTTATGTTGTTGTTATTGTTGTTGTTGTAGTTTGCTTGATGTTGCTGTTGGAAATGTCAACGGCACGATGTCAATGACTGTGTGCAGTGGGCAATGCACCTCTACCTCACTCAGTGATATAATTTTAATTATACACGCAACAAGTAGTAATTAAATAAATTACAAAAACAGCAACAGCTTAACTGAAACAGCATTTCACTCAGCGCATGAACTTACTGAAGTTTTATTGAACTTTTCGAATGGCGCCATGAACTAGCAAAAGCAAGTAATGCCCACAGCATGAGTACATACTACATACACACACACACACATATATTGTATGTTGGCAATGGAATTCGCAATCGGAATCGGAATCGAAATCATTGCTAAAAGAGTACAATAACCGCAGACAGCGCTTACCTTGGAAACGCTTCGGCTATCGTTGACATGTGTTTCACTCGGCGAGAGCGCCTGTTGCCAGGGTGGACGACTGAACGAGTGAACGAGGCTGACAAATTGGCTTTTGGGGTGGATAATGGCCAGCCTAATGTTAAATTTGAGTACAAGAATCTAGCAGCAACACCCTCAACTATTCAACACACAGCTGTGGATCTCTCTCACTTACACACGGACACACACACACACAGCCGTCAACTCGCTCATTCGCTCTTGTTGATGTTTTGATTCCATTGCTCGACGCACACATGTTTAATTATTTTCAAGAGCACGTGAGAGCAAACATTGAGCGCTCTCTTTGCGCGCGCTCTCTCAGGGTCGAGTGAATCGACCGGCCGAAAACTGAACAAGATCCAACGCGAATGTTGATTTTCCTTTCATTCAACGTTGAAACATCGCAACGAGCAGATCGTCGTTCCTCCGTAATCGTCGTCGTCATCGTCGTCATCGCATTTGCCGTCGTCGTCGTCGTCGTCATCGTCGTCATCGCTGTTGTCGCTACATTTTCGTTTATTTATACCAACATTGTTCGTGTTTCGCGTTGCGCGTTGAATAAAAAATATCAAAATAACTAATCAAATAATAGAGTATTATTAAGCATATCCGTACAAAAAGGATATGCCAAGTGTGTGGTGCAAGTAAATACATACATATACATATCCACACACACATACATGTTTCACATAAATATACATGTATGTTTGTCCAGTTGTCAGTTCTTAACAAGTGCAAAAACAACAATGCCTGTTTAGGCTTTCAATCACATGATTAAAAGTATTAATTATTAATAAAAAATTAAAAATACAAAAAAATATAGTGAAGTGTTTCCCGAATTGTTGAAGCAAAATGCTTATGTCCGCGGACAGTTCCGATTGTCAGCCCAGCAGTAGCGCCATGGATGCGCCATCAGGCATGGATTCAACAGGCGCCAAGACGTCAGTGATATGCCTGGGACAAGGGGCACAGGTCTCACCATCGAGCACCACCAACAATGCACAGCTTCTCGTGGCAGGTCGATCCCACTTGGAGAACGCCTTGAAATTGCCGCCCAACACGAGCGTCTCCACATATTATCAGCATAGCAAACTGATCGTTGGTCAGCAGGCACAGCAGCCGTGTGGGGCTGGAGGAAGTGCTGTCATCTTTCAGACGGAATATCATCAGCGCCAGGTCGCACCTGTCACAGAAATGGATACTGTGCCGCCCACAGGTGTGCCCATGGCCAGTAAAATGCCCCACAGCAATGTCATCTATGTGAACAAGTCCAGCTCCAGCCTGGTGGTCAGCACCAGCGAGCCACCCCCACAAATGCCCCTCCAGCCGCACTTTGAACCATCACAGGCCGCCCAAGCCCATGCACATCATATGGCCGCCATGTATCATCAACAGAAGGCCGAAGCGGCGGCCAACACACTTGGTTATCCAAATGCTGGACATCATCATCATCATCATTTGGGTGCTGTAGCGGTTCCTGTTCCTGTGGGCCAGCCCAACAATGGGGCCATCGTTGTCATGCCCGCTGATTCGCGTCCTCAGACGCCGGAATATATTAAATCCTACCCAGTTATGGATACAACTGTCGCCAGTTCGGTCAAAGGTGAACCCGAGCTAAATATTGGTAAGTTCAATGTGTTTATCGCAAGCAACAATTGACTTCCGATCTGGCAACCTGGGACGATAGGCCCAAGCTTGCGGGTCACACAATCGGGTTGGCAACAGCGCTCAAGTTGGCAACGCGACAGCTCAGCACGGAAACGTATGGGTGGCTGAGGCTAAGGCTAAGGCTAAGGCCTAATGGGTGTATTGACTTTTTGACGTCATGTTAATTAGCCAGATACGACGAGTAACGCTTCCGAATTGCAGTCAGTGAGTCGTTCATTCACTCAGTCAGCAGTCAACAGTCAACAAGGTCGTTCCGCATACAATAAAAATCAGCCGAAAATACTCACAAATTAAAATATACTTATATATATATACATATATTTATATATACATATATTTATATATTACTCCCCCCGCTTGGGAAGTTCGAGCGAGTTCAATTAACGCGTTGTATATTTATTTATATTGACAAACAAATAACTGTACCAATGTCAGACGTTGCCTTTGCTTCTCTCCTTCGCTTCTCATCTGCTCACTTACTGACGAAAGGAAGTTAATGCACTTTATGATGTCGACAGTTACATACTACATACATCAGACCGGTCGCGTAAAATGTATTTTGTGAACTGTTCATCAATGCTGCGACTCATCGCAGTCAGTTCAAGCCGATGAGTCAAGGTAATGCCCCAATGACGACGCTATTCAGAGGGTGGCAATTGAATGTTGTATTCAATTCAATTAAAGTTCAAGCCAATTCAAGTCTTATTGTTAACAGTTCAGCAGTTCAACTCATTTCTAATAGTTACAAATTGCTTAAATATAAAATTTATTAAATTCACACAGAATTAATAATATTTTTAGCTTACATTTAATGATATATAATTTCTTTTGCCTTTCAATCAGTTATCTACTCATTCTGCAAATTTTAAAGCTATAAAATTATTTAAACAAATTAAATTTAATTTAAATACAAGCTTATACAGAAAACGCTTCAAATTTACTATAATAATATTTAATTTAAGAGACAGAATTTATTTAAATAATGCAAATTTCAAGCTAGTTTATATAACTCAAGGTTAAGGAAGTGGATTTTTTATTTAAAGAGCTCAATAAATTGCAAAATTAATTGAATTTATTAAGATTTTTATAAACATTTATATTAATTACTTTTTTATATTATTATTAATATATTTAAAAAAATAAAATATATATATTTCTTAATATAATAATAATAATATAATTATATTTTTTCTTCTCATTTTATACTCAAAAAAAAACAAATAAAATTTAATTCTATTGCAAATTTTGACCTATAAATGTTTATAAAATATAGCTTTATTATGATATAATTTATGACCTACTTATGGCAGTCTTGTTGTTGTAGTAAATCAAGTCTCTATGATTAATCCGGCAATTAATCAAATACTCAAATCACAATTCGTTGCATTTCTTTCACGCTTTGTCAACGAAAGTGAAATTTTTGTGGCACGTTGTCTATTATGCGTTGTTGCCATTGTTGACGTTATTGTTGTTATTTTATTATATCTCTTAACGAACTTTTATTTATTTATATGTCTGTTGGCGTTGCATTTCTCCAAACAAAAACAAAAAAACAATAAAAAAATAACTGGGCGACCAAATGCATTTGATACGCCAAAAGATTGTGAATGCGCCAAGTTCATTGCTACCCAGCAAAAAGCGAACTGTATATATGTATATATAAATGTATATATATATATATATATATATATATATGTGTGTGTGTGTGTGCTTGTTTCAACACTTTGGCTCTTGGCATTTGTAAGTGCATCCGTTTGCCAAGTTTTTAATTTCAATTGTGAAAACGAAAGTGAAAAGCAAAACGACGAATGCAACTGGAGAAAAATGCACTTTTAGTTTTCACTGCGCATGCGCAGTCAATTTATGGCCAAAACGCAGTCAGCTTAACACAAGTCAAACACCTCTTGCAAGCAAGTATGTGATGTTGGCGGCGGGGGTGGAAGGGGGCTGTGGCTCTAGCTGTTGCTGTTGCTGGTGTTGCACCTTCGATGCCACGCTTAATTTAAATTTGCTGCCAAATTGTCTTTGACATTTTTACTTTGGCAGCGACTCGTCCGTCCGGTTACAGTCCGGTTCGGTTGAGGTCCCTGAAACGAACCCCATGCCCCTTAGCGCCCCCTCGCCATGCCACTCTGCCCCTGCCGCGGCCGCTGCCTTTTGTTGAATGTCGGTGAAAGTCATTGCAACGTCGCGTCGCCTCGCTACAATTGTGCAAAAGAAAAGTTATTTGCTTTTTGCAGTTTTTCGTTTATTTAATGTTTTTTCTGTTTTTTTTTTTTTTAGTTTTGTTTTGTTTTTTGCTGTTTTTATTTTATTTCTTATTTTTCGTAGGCGGCGTTTGAACTTTTGCTTGGAAAGTTTTTCTTACCAACGCCGTCATCTTGTTTATTTTTATTGGCACAATTATTTTGTGCATTTTAGAAATTTATTTAACGGTCAAAGACCCACAAACCCATTCTCAATCCCTCTCTCCATCCCTCTCTCTCTCTCTTTCTTTTTCTGTCTCTCAACATATAGAGAGTGAAAACTGTCGAATTGAAAGTAAAACCCATCATTAAATTGTAAATTCTTGTATTTATTTTATTTCTTTCAATTATGTTTTGTTTACAACTGATATTTATAGTTACTTTTACTTCAAGGGAGTTGAGATGCAGACTAGCGACGATTGTATGACTTATCGATTGTTTCGATTGATGTAATTAGGCGCTCACTTTAGAAGCCTTTATTACTGAGTGTCTGGCAATTGAGCATATTGTTTTTCAACTAAATGCTAATTAAATTAACAGCTTACTTAAGCGGTTTATGCTGTTATCGATAAGATTATACCTACTTAATCTAGTGAGCTGTTATTCTTTAGAAAATGCTAAGAGAAATTCTATTAATTTTAAACAAATCTTTAAGTTAATCTTAAGTGATAAACCGATCATTGTTTGCCGATATCGATAGTACGATAACTTTTATTAACTTAGCTGATCTACTGACCTATTATTACTCATATCTAAAGACATTCCTATTAAAAGACAGACAATTGAATGTAGAACTTAAGCACATAAGTTTCAGTTGATCACATTTGATCATTTATCGATTGTTTGATAAGAGTCCACTCAGGTGAACTTCGCTGTTGAATTTCCGTTTAAATATATCAATGATTCTGATTAGTTAATAAGTGAATCTTACTTATTGCACTCGATCACTTATCGATTGTTCGATAAGTATATTTAACTCACCCAATGTACGCAATGAAAATCATAAAGAAATTCCAATCAATGGAATTGCTTGAATGATTCATACACATCTCTGTCATCACTTGAACTCTGAGGCCCTTGTCGTAATGCCCTGAGAAGTTCCCACGCCGACGCTCAGAAGGCGATCGTTAACCTTCTCCGCGCTGCTCCAGAAAGTGCAAGGCACCCAAAATTCAATAAAAAATAAAAAATAAAGAGGGGAAGTCAATGCACGCATGCTTCGTTTGTGGAACGGTCGTTAGCCGTTCATTAATTTGAATTGAATTAATACAAATGATTGCATAACAGTTGCTCAAAAAGTCAACAGACTTGACAAGCAGATCAATCCATATGCACACGTTTATAAAACGCGAAATGGGCGGCTATCGACGCCCACTTTACAAGGTGGCGCATTTAAATTCGCCTGACCTCAGCTACGTTTTTTGAACTCAATAAAAAACTCAAAAATTGAATTTTATTGCACGACGATACATTGAACTGCCTGCCTCGAAACCTGTACGAACATTTCCGCATTGAGGCATTCGCACTGTGAGCGCAACTGCGAGTGCGACTGCGAGAGCGACTGCGAACGGGAGGCAGAAGTCTTCTCTTCTCTCTGCACGCGCTAAACTTTTATTTATTGATTTAGATTGGTGCGAGCAAGAGAGCTGACGTGCAGTTGATCGAGAGAGACACACGAAATTTCAATGTCAAATTTTAATTTAGTAGAGTTTTTGACTCAGAACATTACCAATATGGCAGGCAGCGCACATACACCAAAGTCTCCCCTCTTCCACACATCGCTCTTCAGTCTCCACTCTCCAACAAACCAATCGTTCTCAGCGTGCGCATGTGTGTGTGTGTATTTCATATGAAGCGAAAAAATTCGGCAAGCTGTCGGAATTAATTTGTTTGTATTGCATACATTCTGTGTAGGTGTGTCAGTGTGTGCGTATCTCTCGCGCTTGCCTACATGTATGCGTCTGTGTATGTGTGTTAGTGTATTTTTTTTGGGGCTGATATTTGTTTGTTTGTAGTTCTTCGGCGTATTTCTAGCTGATAGTGCCGCCTGCCTGCCTGCCTGCCTGCCCGCCTGCCCGCTTTATTCCCTACCTCACCTCGCTGTCTCACCCTCTCTCTCTCTCTCTGGGAGTGTGTGTGTGAAGTGAATGAAACATTCAAGGTCGCCTCGCTTGTGCTTGTGTGCGTATTAGATAATACTAATAGATTTTGACTATAGATTGTCTATTTGCTTAGCCAAAAAAAGCTAACAACGTCCTTGGCTAGACAGAGATTTGCGTAGGTTACCAACATCCATCAAAATAATAGAATGAACTAGTTCCGCTTTTAGATCAGCAAAGCAGTATCGATAACTCGATAAATGCTTGCTAAATAACAAGATGATTAATCAAATAATGATCATATTAAATAGAATCAAGTTAACAATCTTTTTGAATTAAGCAGAAAGCAATTGTTAATCTGTTCATGTTACTCATCTCTGTGGTTGCATAAGTCTCCGATATATTTTTGTATTTCACTGTTCTACATTTCGATAAGCGAGTGAACAGCATCATAATTGAATCAAATCCAAATGACGTCATTAGAGAATGCCACAAACAACAATCAACAGTCGCCACATTGTGTTGTGGCTGAACTATATTCGACTATTTTTGGAAAACTCGCTTTGTAATTGATTAATAAGCGTTTCTACATAAACAAAGCACCCGTTGCGACAAGGTCGATCGTCTTCCCTCTATTCGAGGTACACGATTCACATTTGCTAATCGACGACACGTGGACTGATAAATGTGCCTTGGCTAGTAATACTATATAATGTTTATAAGAACGTTTGTAAGACAGAAAATGAGCAAGGTGTGCAAAGAGAAAGGGGCAAATACTTGAGGAAACTTGGCTAAACTCTGAGCAAATATACATATACGTATGATAAACA
This sequence comes from Drosophila macrospina, assembly GCA_035042075.1. Lineage (NCBI taxonomy): Eukaryota > Metazoa > Arthropoda > Insecta > Diptera > Drosophilidae > Drosophila > Drosophila macrospina. The sequence continues at coordinate 1,716,994 of JAWNLW010000591.1, forward strand.
TTTGTAGAGTGTATTACGAGTTAAAGTAGGCCGGAAAATGTGTAAAAGAGTCCTCTATACTCTATATAATGATCAGCTGTGTTGTTTGTCAATTGTATTATTCAATAAGTTTGTTAACTGCTGTGAATGAAACTTGATACAAATGTGGCTAATAATTGTGTATAACTTATAATACTACAGATTGAATCGGATCATTATAGAAGATCATTGAATAGTAGTAGAAATACGATGTATCTACAAATATTTGATGTATTTAGTTTATATTTATATACATATGTATCTCATGAAAAAACTGAATCAAATAGAAGTTTGCAACATTTCTTGCATATATAGCGCAAAATTTGAACAAAATCTAAGATATATTATCAAAAAAAAAACTGCAAAAACTTTTTTATCAAATGCAATTTTAAGTAAAGTAAAATTACAAGAATATAATATACACAGGAAACCCTCTGCAAGGGTATATAAGCTGCTTCTGCTTGTTCTTCTTCTTGCTGCGATCACTGAAGATTTTATACGCACTCACACACACACAAACATAGCAACACACACTCACACAGACGCAGAGGCAAGATGTTGCTGCAGCAAAAGTGCAACGCTCTGCAGTGCAAAATGTCAGTGAACTTGTTGAGGCGACGACAACAACAGCAGCAACAGCAACAACAACCACAACGCAGCAGCAGCAGCAACAACAACAACAACAAGCGAAGCAACCAACTGCAGAGACAGACGCGCAGCGTGTCTGGCAAAAAGACAACACAACACAGCAACAACTGCATAAGCGCATGTTTACATGTGTATGTGTGAGTTTGTGTGTGTGTCTGCTCCATAATAATAATAATAATGAGCATGATAATGATGATGATGATGGTACGAGTATGATATGATGATAATGATGGCCGTGACAGCGTGAAGATCACGAACATGAAAAACATTTGCAATTGTTTTACTTTGCTAAACGAGAAGACAAAAGCACGATTAAGTCTTCGTTCTCACTGTGACTCGCTCTCTCTCTCTCTCTCTCTTTCTGTCTTAGTGCTATTTGCTGACTTATAAAATAGTATTATTTAATAGTTTCATGCGCGTTTCAAGCAAGATTTGTGGCGTCATGTGAAAGACTTTCTTTTGAGTTGAGCGCAAACTTGTTTCGTCCAAAGAAAGTCTTTCCTCATCAAAGTCGTTTGACTGGTCTCTCTCATTCTCTCTCTTCTCTCTCTCTCTCTCTCTCTTGCTGTCTGTCTGCTCCACTCTGTGATTCTGCCGTGAGATTCGTGTTCTTGTTCTGTTGTGTTTACTTTCTTCGCGTTTGCTTGGCTGCTTTCTTTTACACGTTGCGGTGAAAGTTATGTAACTGCCTGCAATTGTCTCTACCAGCACACACTCTCCGTCTCTCTCTCGCGCTCACACGCTCTGCGCTTGGCCAGAACGAGCTCAAGTTCAACAAGTTGCCCGTTTTGTTTTGCTGCTTTCTTCGCATTTTCGTTGACATTGGCAACGGGTCTTCGTGTGTATTTTCGTCTCTTCGGCTCTGGCAATCTGTAAAGAAAGTATTACGTCTGCGTTTACCGTTTACTTTCATCGACATTGGCTTTCTTCTGGCCATTGAGAGTAAAAGTTGTGCGAGCACTGTCAGTTGCTGCAATTAGAATCAAATGCTGCTCTTTATTGCATTAATATATTATTAATTATGCATTGCTTTAATTAGATTTTGCATTAATTGTGTATTGCATTAATTAATTAATTATTTTTCTTTTTTCTTTGCAGAATTCGATGGCACCACTGTGCTCTGTCGCGTCTGCGGTGATAAGGCCTCCGGTTTCCATTATGGCGTGCATTCCTGCGAGGGCTGCAAGGTAAGTTCCATGCTTGCTACATACATATGTTAGAGTGCAGGGAGGGGGATACGTGTGCCTGCCACGTGCAGTCTGTCTGGCTTTGTGGCATTGCAACCACCAAAGGCTGACATTGAACTCATTTGACCTCGCCAGCGAACAGGGCAACAGGGCAACAGGGTAACATTTGGTGGTGGCAGCTAAAGCGTACAGTGGTGGGTTTCATTCTCCTCTCCTCCTCTGGCATAAAAACCTGCGGCACAGAACGCCTCCATGCAATGTCGCATTGTCCTTGCATAAATTGCGTCGCAATAAAATAAATCAAAAGTATCCTCAGGCCAGCAGCACTAATATGTGGCAGCAACAGCGGCAAACAGTGGTTGCAGCCGCACCACCAGGGCTTCAATGTACCCCTTTTGTGAGTGACATTGAAAATGCGGCAAGTTCATTCGCCTGTCTGCCCCTGCCACTGCTCCTGGCTTATCTGCCTCTCTCTCTCTCTCTCTGTCTCTCTCTCTCTCTGTCTACCTCTCTTCAGATATGAAGTCCAAGTTAAAGTCCAATGCTGATCGTGTGCCCTACAGCGTCAACTCCCCTTGCTCCACTCCCCCCTAGCCTACACTCCATGTTCTTAATCAGTCTCTGCCCGCGCTCTCTCTCTCGCTCACTCTTGCCTCATAACCTTGGCAAAGTAGTTTGCCCTATTCCCTTATATTCTGAACACAGTCGGCAGTCGGGAATAATGTCTCAATGACGTCCTTGAATTAGGTTAACAGCCAGTTTCCAGTTCTCTTACTCTCTGTCTCTCTTGCTCTCTCTCTCTTTCTCACCCTTTCGCTGTTCGTGTCTCTCGCTTGCACGATCCTTCGGCATTTATTTTTATTTGTTTAGCATTGGTTTCTCGTGGGCTCCCGACGTCTGCACGTCTGAAATTTCAAACTTTCAAGTCGTTTATTTTTTCTTCTTTTATTATTATTATTTTAGCCCGTTTTTGCACATTGCTGTTGTTTCTTTTTCTTGTTCTTGTCGTTTTTGCAAATGTCTTTTGGGTTTCTTTTTTTTGGCAAAGTTCATTGACTGTAGCTCTTGACCAAGCGTCCACTCTTTGACTTTGCGTTTCTTGGAACGTTCTTGTTCTGTTCTTTGCTGTTTGACAGTGCGGTTTGGTGGGTTTTCTATACATACAAATATATGTATATAGTATATATAAATTAGCTCTCTTTTGTCACTATTTAAATACACACACAAATGTATAATTAAATTATTTGATCTCTCTGTGTGTGTGTGTCTGACAGGTAGGCCTATTAACAAGCTTCTTACGCGCTTTTTGAAGTTCAAGGTTAATCAATGGCAGGCACTAAAGGGTCCCAGCCTAAAACCTGTCCTGCCTACAGCGCTCTTCACTTCTCTTCTCCTTTACACTCCACAGCGCTGTCTTGCGCTCCCCTCTTTGCGCACGCACTTTTGCGCACAGCGCGTGCGCAACAACAACAGTTTAATGACTGTATGTCTGTCTATCTCGCTCGCTCTTTCACTCACTCATTGTGTAGACTGTAGACCGCCGATTGTAGACTAGAAGTAGGAAGCAAGTTTCAGTGATTTTTTGCCATATTTTGCGTTGCTCATACGCCGCGTCATCATCATCATGAGCATCATGATGATCATCATCGGTACCATTGTTGTTGTTGTCATGTTGTTGATACTTCCGCCCAGGCCAAGTCCAAGTAGCGTGCGGCTCGCACCTGGCCAAAGCAACCTTCATGTTGTCTATTGACCTCTATTTAACAGAAATACAATATACGATTAAAGCTTTTGATTGGAGCAGTAAAAAGCTGTGATTTTGAATTGTTTTAATTGTTATATTTTATTAGTATTTTTATTTATAACCCTATTGTCAATCTGCTTAGCCATTATCTTAGCACATTTGGGCCTATGCCTAATGACCCACTTTATGTGTTCTCGAGCTCGACTTATTGAACGGTCTACAAAAGTTCCAACAAATTAAAGCATAAAAACAAAAACGAAGAAAAAGCAAAGTGAGAAAAATGAAAGAGTGGCATTAATTTATAGGTAAACACACACACACACAGGTGTATATACATACATACGTATATACCTAAATACATACATACGTACATATACATACATACATATATATGTTGACTTTAAGTGTGCAGTGTTATTGTGGTGATTTCCTCTTTTCGGTTCATCATCAGCATTTGCTTTGCTTTCTTTGCTGCGACTGTTATACAATATGTTTGGATTCTTTCACATTATTTAGCATTTTTATTTATTTTTTTGTTGTTTTGTTATTTTGTTATTCTTTTTCTTTTCACACAAACACACATACACATAGAGTGATAGAGGTACGTTTTACTACTTTGCTGTTGCCGTTTTCTGCTGTCTCTTTTCATTTCGCTGCGTGGTCAGTTATTGTTTTTTATGCTTTGCGTAGTTTTCGTGTGCAGTTGTTGTTGTGTATTGAGTTGACTGAGTAAGAGATTGTATAAGTGTGTGTGCACGCGCGTGAGAGTGTGTGTGTGAGTGTGTATCTGTGTAAATGTGAATGAACTCGTTCAATGTCAGCTCTGCGGCGAAGCAGTGTACGCAGCATGGGCCACAACAAGCAGCGACAGCGGCAGCGGCATCGGCAGCAGCTGCAGCAACAACAATGAGCATAACTCAGAGAGCAGGCAGTTAGCTGCTCTCTTGCACATACATACACTCTCACTCGCTCTCTTTGCCCATGCAGCGATTGTGTGCTCTGAACCAAATATGTGCATACATATGTATGTATGTTTGTATGTACATACATATTTATAATTACACCATGCTCGGAAAGTAGTTTCTTGCCTGTTCGCCGTGGAGTTTTCGTTTTTCTTGTTCTAAATTAAATATCGCTCGTCAATTACAATGAGCTGGGGGAATAAACTAAAATTCTGGTAGAATTATCTATGCATCTACATATATATGTACATATGTATGTGTATGTCTGTTTAGAAAATTACAGCATGAAACTCTCTCACAGCCCTAACCTGCATCAATTTTAAAGCGCACATCATCCACAAGATAATGACGTTGCACCCATACAAAGAACCTTACAAATATACTTGATTATCATTTTGTTGTATACCACAAACATACATATTTATAAGTACTTATGTACGTAGGCTAAAAGGAAATTTGTGTAAATAGAAAATGCGTAAGATAAATATAGAAACAACAATATAAAAACGGGAATACTGCTGTTCACTCACGTTCATTTAGATACATTTATTATAAACACACACATTAATAGCAATTAGTCAAACGTAAACACGTTCCGTATTGTTTGCAGACATTGAACATGAATCGATTAGAAATAGAACAATTTGTAGGATAGGATAATAATAACTCTAATTTCAACAACTACTTTCGATCATTTCTAAGAGAGCGCATTCCAAAATTAATAACGATTATAATCTGCGTACGAAATTCATTCGAGATCATTGCGTTCATTGAACACACAGAACTAGATTTAAGAGAGAGTTTTGTCTATAATTGAAGTTCCTCAAATTGTAATTTATTTACATAATTTTCATTAAACAAACAAATGCAAGATTATCTCATTGCATTCAGTCGAGTGAAAGAATTCCATTTCCTTATTTTCTTTCATTACACTTGCTTTTCTCACTTCTTTTGTCAGATTTTGCTATCAGATTTTCTAGTCCCATGCACTTCGAATTGGAAAAGAGACGAAAAGCGGGAGAGTAATAGAAAGAGAGAAGAGAGAGAGTGGCGAATGCAACGCATTGGATGAGAGTTGTGCTCTCACAGAGAGCGAACGCAGAACAAACTGAGCTATGCATGTATTTGTGTTGTGCTAGGACCCAAATTGAGTCACACTTTCATACATAAATACGTAATATGTATAGAAGTTTGTATGTGTGCATGTGTACTGAAAGGTTAATGCTCTGAAATGCACTTGAACGACTGACTTCAACCGTTGTGTGGGAGTGGACAACAACCTCAGATACGCTTGCATGTGGATTGTGTTTGGGTGTGTGGAACACAAGAATGTTCTGGAAATGCATTAAAAGTGTATTTTGTTTGCTGTAGAAAAGATTAAATTTGCAATTAAGAATTGTGATAATAATATTATTAATTTATTTATATAAGTATGTGGTTTTTGCTTATCACTTCAGTGACATAAATACAAATGTGTATTTATACTCATGCCTATTCTCCCACGTGCTCACAATCGCACACACACGCACAGTCACCCTTCCAGTCTGCTCCGCTTTTTGCCCAGAAACAGTTCAATGCACTTTGCAAATTAGGTCAACAACCTCAGCTGTTGGTTTACAAAACAAACAAATTCTGTGCTGCATCCAGGGCAATTTATAACAGTCTAATGTAAATATAATATAATCTAGTAGTTTAATAAATTTCAATAAAATTATTAAATGTAAAATGTACTTAGTTGAGTAAATTATTTTGTTAAGTGTGGAGTAGCCTTGTTGGTCACAAGCGCAGAACGCCATCTAGCGGCTTATATTCGTTTAAATGTGAGCGCGCAAAAGTAGGCAACGAAAAATTCACTCTCCACTCACCTATAGCATTGAGCTTTTGCGTGTGAGCAGCAAATGCGCGCGCATTTTAAAAAGTATTTAACAACAACAAGTGAAAGATAAACAAATGATTGTAAGTATTTACAATTACAATGCCAATTTACAATTCCATTAAAATTTCATTAATTTGCGTGCAAACGATCTATAAGTTTTAAAACGCCATTGCAAGGTCAGTGCTTGTAGAACAATTTAATGTTTTTTTTTTTATGTCTAATTAGTCGTGCCATAAACAATAGATTATTAATAGTTAGAAAAAAATCTAAATTAATGTCTCGCATACGCCCACCTAACAACTGCAACGCGCACTGGGCTTATCTAACAGCATTTGTGCTTGCAACGAACGGCTGGCAAAGAGAACGTGCAGCTGCAACACAACAACAACAACAAGAGCAGCAACAAGAACAAGCAACAACTACATTCGAGTACTACGAGCTACGTAACTGGGGCGAGGGCATAGTGCAATGAACTGGCTAGTCAGCAGCAGCAGCGACAGCAGCAGCAGCGACAGCCGCAGCAGTTGCAATTTGCTGCCTGCCACACACACACACATGCAACACACTTGGGGAAATAAACTACGAGTGATAGTAAAACGTGTAGTATATGCATGTGTGTGTGTGTGTGTGTGTGCATGTGTGTTGCAGCCACCCCCAAAATTGAGGCAAGCTTTTGCAGCAGCTGCTGCCACAAGGGGTTGCTGTGCTTGGAGGTTGCTTCTCACTTATTTGCTTCTGTTTTTTTTGGTGTTGTAGCATCGTCTGCCACTTTTGCTGACCCAGTTAAATGTCATTCGCTGCTGTTGCTGTTGCCGTTGCTGTTGTTGCTGCCACACGTTGTACGGTTGAGGCCACAACGCATTTGCTGCCTTTGCTTTCATTCGAGGTTACTTACCCCTTTTGCCAGGCGCGTGCCCCCTTTTGGGAGGGTGGCTTCTGTGTGTGTGTGTGTGTGTGTAGGTGTGTGTGTGTGTGTGTGTGTGTGTGTGTGTGTGTGTGTGTGTGTGTGTATACGTGTGTGTGCCTGTTTGTGCTTGTGCTTTGGCCTGGCTTTGTTTGTTGCCTTGTTTGCCTTGTGGCTTTGCCTGCTGCGCCTTTTACTTGTTGTGCTTGTTGTGTTTGTCTTTGCCACATTTTGTGGCAATAAATTAAAGCATTTTTCGGCTGACGCTTGTTGACTTTATTGCTAATTAAAAACAATAGCCGCTACAACAAATTCGTGTTTGTTCGCAGCGTTCAAATGTTGCAAATGTTGTTGCTGCTTCTTCTTGCCACATATTAGTGTATGCTTTCTCTTTCTGTGTGGCAACACATTTGTGTTGCACACTGGGGCGCGCGCAACATTCTAGAAACAGTCACAAAGCAAGCAGCGAGAACATTAGCGACAGCCAGCAACGTGCAACAAACGCAGCAACAGCAACAGCAACAACAACTTGCAACAGTTGCGAAACGTCAACGAACTCCGCCGTTTGCTGCAAAATAGTTGCACGCTGACGTTGAGCAATGAAAGTACCGCAACAAAGCTGCACACACACACAACATGCACACACACACACACACACACACACACACACACACACACACACAACACACACACACACACTAATGTGCTGGAAGAGAGCGTGCAGCAAAAGTGCATTGACTTTGCTTTGCTTTCTTTTGCTGCCGCCGTTGCTGCCACCGCTAATGCGGCGGCTGTTGTTGTTGCTGTTGCTATTGCTATTGTTGTTGTTGCTGCTGCCAGTTGCATGCGGCTGTGACTCGAGTGGCGAGTTGAATGCACTTTGCATGCAAATGCCTCGCTTTACACGCTCTTCAACTAGTTGTTGCCCCCGAAGCAACTGGTTGCCGTTGCCGTTGCATTTGCCGCACTTCTTGCCGCACTTCTTGCACCTTCGCTGTCATAAGTCAAAGCATTTGTTGACAGTCTTATGTGCCGCACAATTAAAACAGTGCATTAAATATTTATATATATAGATCTATAGATATTTTCTATTTCGTTTTTATTGTTTTGTGTGCTTGCCACAAGAGCTTGCCACTTGGTTAACTTGGTTAACTTGCAGCGAGTGTACGCCCCTAACTAATTGATTTATGTGGCATTCGACACAACACGAAATACGCCCAAAAGGCACAGCACAACTTGCCACTGCAACAACAACTTGCAACAAGCACACGCAAGTCTCTTTCAAATGGCAATGGGAACTACTGCTTGGCCAGTTAGCTGGCTTGGCCAAAACAGTTTTTGCTGCTTTAACTGATGTTTGTGTTGTTGTTGTTGTTGTTGTGGTTGTTGTTGTTGTTGCTGCAACGTTAACCTCAGACAATAAGCTTTGGTTTCGGCCAGGTTGCGCATTGGGGGCCAAGACTGCAAGCCAAGTTAATGCTCCTGCCTAACGGTTTTTCGGCTGCACTCCAAAAACCGTTCACATACGCGCACCACCGCTGCACCACCGCTGCACCACCGCCCACAGCCAGCAGCGCAACTGGAGCTCAACTTGGTAGTGGCAAGCCACAACAACAACAGCAACAACAACAATCACAACAACAACAACAACAACAACAATCACAACAGTAGTCACTGACTTCTTAGCCTTTGCTGTGCTGCAGCTGAAGCTGAAGCTGGCCATTTGATCACTTGGCCTGGCCCACAGTGTTAACTGTTAACTAGTTGTTTGCTTGGCTTCAACACAACTAAAGACAGTTAGTAAATCATTTATAACGCTAAATAAAACAAATTAAATAACAAATTAATTGCATTAATTAATAACAAATGCAATTTTTATAAATATTTAATATAACTAAAAAAATATTTCTTACTTAAGTCTGCACAGAAACTTTCGTTGCAGCCCTCGCCTCGTGGCGGGCCAATGTGCGTGCAATGCGTGTCTTGGCCAGGCCTAAATGCCGCTGTTGGCCTGCAGGCGTTGCGCCCATTCCCCCCCCCTCTTCCCCTCCCACTTTGAATGTGGCGTCGCTGCAACGTCGCGTTGCTGCCGCATGTTGCATGATAATTATGCAAGCGGCAAAGTCAAATGCAGCATTTAAACCCGGACAAAGAGCTTCGCTAGTTATTTCATATGAATAGCTCTGTCTCTAGCTGCCTCTCTCTCTCTCTCTCCCTCTCTCTCTCTCTCTATCGCTCTCTCTCACACTCTTGCTGCTTTCATGCTCTAGGCCTGGCCAAAACGGCACTAACTCATTTCCGTCACAAATTCTTTGAATGCGCCAAAAACTTCGCCCGTCCTGCTGGCCAAGCGCTTTATGCCTATTTTTATGGTAATTAATGTGGGCCAGAAGCGAGTGTGTGAGTGTGTGAGTGTGTGTCAATGAGTGTGTGGTTGAGTGTGTGTGTGTGTGTGTGTGTGTGTGTGTGTCTGTGTGTCAGTGAGTGTGCGTATGAGTCATGTGTGCTTGCAGTGCGTATGAGTAATATTTGTGGGCATGCATAAATTACAGGGTATACTACGAACACAGCTGCACTTCTAATTATTCTAATTATTAATCTTCTAATTATCTCTCTCTCGCTCTCTTCTCCGCGGACTCTCTACTCTTTAGTTTATTTTCTTATTTATCTAACTTCTTTCTCCTTGTATATCTCCCTCTCTAATCCTCTCTATCTGTATCTCCCCTTCTCTTTCTAGCTTCCTTCTCCCTCTTTCTCTATCTTCTTTCTTTCTCTCATTCTCCTTATCTCCCTCCCTCTATATCTTTTTCTCTTCTTCTATCTCTCCTTCTATGTATTCTTCTATCTCTCTTTCTTTCTCTGCTTCTCTGTGTTCATCATTTCTCCTTCTCTCATTCCTTTTTTGCCTCGCAGCTCCTTTTTTGTGTCTCTGACCTCTCTCTCTCTCTCCTTTTCTCTCTCTCTCTGTCCTCTTTCTCTCTCTCCTTTTCTGTCTCTTTCTCTCTTTTTCTCTCTCTTCTCTCCCTCTCTCCTCTCTCTCTCTCTCTCTCTCCTCTCTCCTCCCTTTCTCACTCCTCTCCCTCTCTCTCTCCTCTCTCTCTCTCCTTTTCTCTCTCTCTCTCTCTTTCTCTCTCTCTCTCTCTCCTTTTCTCTCTCTCCTTTTCTCTCTCTCTCTTTCTCTCTCTCTCTCCTTTTCTCTCTCTCTCCTTTTTCTCTCTCTCTCTCTCTCTCTCCTTCTCTCTCTCTCTCTCTCTCTCTCTCCTTCTCTCTCCTTTTCTCTCATTCTCTCTCTCTCTCTCCTTCTCTCTCTCTCTCTCTCTCTCTCTCTCTCTCTCTTTTTTTCTCTCTCTCTCCTTCTCTCTCTCTCTCCTCTCTCTCTCTCTCTCTCTCTCTCTCTCTCTCTGTCTCCTGCTCTGCCTCTCCTCTTTTTCTGCTTCCCCTTTTCTCATTCTCTCTCTCTCTATCTTCTTCTTTCCTCTATCTCCCCTTTCCCTATCACCATTCTCTTCTCATTCTCCTTCGCTCTACTCCTTTCCATCACCCCTTCTCTCTCCTTGTTTTGCTTCTCATCTTCGCCATCTCTCTTTCTCTTTCTCTCTCCTCCTTCTCTTTCCTCCTTCTCTAACCTCCTTCTCTCTCCTCCTTCTCCTTCTCTTCCCCCTTTCCCCCTCTCTCCCATTAGCCCGCCTGACTCTTGGCATTCTCCATGCGAAACTCCCTTTTGGGGCAATCAACATTTGAATGGTGTCGCTGCCGTTGCCGTCGTGTCGCCTCTCAAATGTTTGTCATAACCTCAAACATTTTGGTGGCATGCCACAAAAAAAAATGCATTGACAGCCTGCCACGTTGTCAGCGCAAATGTCAAAGCAAAGCAAAGCAAAGCAAAGCAAAGCGCAAAAGAAACTTTTGTGAACTCTGTGTGAAAATTAAGCGACTTGTAATTTATGTTGACTCTGAGACAAGCACAAAGCAACAACAGCAACAACAACAATGATAACAACAATCGAATGTAACTCAATTTGAAATAGATTTGCGCCTCGTTGTTGTTGTTGTTGTTGTTGTGGATGTTGTTAGCTGCTTGCAACGTGTTGGTAAACTCGTTCTGCAGCCTTCAGAAACTGCACGTACTTGTTAAACAGTACAATCACCTCAACTGTTTGTTGTTGTGGTTACTATACTTGTTGTTGTTAGAGTTGTTGTTATTGTTGTCTCGCCTCGCAGGCTCAGAGATCGCACAGATCTCACAAGTCTCAGCGCTCGCAATTCTCGCAGTTCTCATTTCGACTAGACCAACAAAAAAAAAAAGAATAAGAAGAAGAAGAAGTAGAAAAAGCAAAAGAAGAAAAAGTATTAAACGTGACTCGACCGCAACTCGAGCCCAACATTTCAAGTCTATATGGAATTGCATTTAATGGGCGCAACAGAAACCAATTTTTTTTGCTGCTGCTGTCCAGGCACTAAAGTTGTTCAAGTTGTTTGAGTTGCTGCTGTTGTTGTAGTTGTTGTTGTAGTTGTAGTTGTTGTTGTTACAGCGACCACAGCCTTTACAATTCAAATTCAAATTCACAATTCGCAATTGATTTTCTTCTTTTGCTTGTACTTCTTATAGTTGTTGTTGTTGTTTCTGCTGCTGCTGCTGCTGCTCTTGTTGTTGTTGTAGTTGCTGCTCTTGTTGTTGCTGCTTTGCTTGTTATGTGGTCGCCTTTGTTTTGGGAATCACTGTTACATTGATATTTGAATTTCAGTCTGGCATCAATCCATACACATTAACCGAGCACTCAGAATGAAAATTGTTTAGATTTTCTATAAAAAAAAAATGCGTAGTAACTTGCAACGAGCAGCTCAACAACAGAGCAACAAATCTACAGATCTACAAATCTACAGATCTACAAATCTACAGATCAATAGTTCGACAAGTCATTCAACCTATCAAAAGCATCTCAGACTCTGAATTGAGTTCAATTGTGTAAAGTTTTAGATTAGTTCTTATTTAGAATCTTTTAATATTTAGTTGTTAAACTAATTAAACGAAGTGAGAGTTTAATTAGTTCAACAACTAAATTAGCAGCTTTATTAATATATTAATATATTTTAAGTTATTTATAAACTAAACCCAATTCCCCTATTTAACTGCCTACAACTTTAAAATGAGCTTAAATTTTAATTTCGCATGATTTACAATTCTTTTTGCTGCTATTTATTTAATAAACAATTTTAAAATATTTAATATACAAGAAACTTATTATAATTTATTTATTATTTATTTATTCTGCTATTTATTTAATAAACAATTTTAAAATGATTAATATACAAGAAACTAATTATAAAAAACATTTAAATAAATATTTCAATTCATTTTAATATTATGGTAAAATTGTATAGGCAATTTATTATATTAATAATATAATTGCAAATTTGAATAACTTTTAACTTTAATAACCCATTTGGCATATTAAATAATTGTAGTTTATTTAAATCAACTTTAATAATTTTAATATAATTTTTATATAATAATTATTTTAATAATTAATTGAATTTTAATAACCTTTTCTAATTACAATATTTCTTAAATATTAAATAATTTAAACACTTATATTTAATCTCCACAATATTTTAATTTTGTTTGCTCTAATAAATATAAATAAAAAAATGTGTAAATTAATATAAATTTCTTTAAATTAAATTTAATTTTGAGTTTGAGTCTGAGGAATTAAAAAAAGCATTAATTTTATATATTCTTATATATTTGCTACTAATTTACTACTACTATATTCATAATCTTACTAAATTTATAGTTTTATCTATTCATTTTAACTAAATACTTTTATAAAAAGAGAATAGAACTTTTTGCGCTACTTTTTTTTAAATATTATTTGCAAATTTTGTGAGCTGCGAGCTAGTTCCACTTATTTTTTATAGCTTCGCAGCCAATCCCAAATATGCTTAACCCATTTCGGTTACCAAAAATAAGTGCCGTAATTTGTCGCCTTTTCGAAAATGAAAATAAAAGCTAAAAGGCAACAGTTTTTCACAATTTGCAGTTGTACGCATTTTCTGCGTTGTCCAACATAAATTTGGTCTAATAATAAAAGGCGACGCTTTTCAAATGCCTTAAATTTTGTGTTTCCGTCAGAACTGTCAAGCCCAGAGAGTAGCAAACGAAGAAGAGCATGAAGAAGGGGAAAATATAGAAATTGAAACTGAAACTAAAACTAAAACTACAACTACAACTACAACTACAACTACAACAACAAGTACAACTGAAATGAACTGAACTGAACAGAACTGAAATGAACGGCGACTGTCAGGAATTCACTTGCGAGGCGAAGCTATTTTTAATTGCTTTTAATTAACAGAACCTACAAAATTTTACGTGACAAGTATCATTATTTTTTCTGCTATTTTTTCGGCTATTTTCTATATTTCTCTATTTTTCTGCATTTTCTTTTTAATTTTTCAATTATTTTTTTTGCGTTTTTAGTGTGTTTTTGTCATTAATGCAATTATTTCGACACAAAACTGCAAACGGTGCCAAAAAGTGGCAAAGTTTCGACTGCAGGAAAGAAAGGAGATGAGCAGTAGAAGAAAGAGGCAGAGTAAGAGAGCAGTGAAGAACACTGTAGAAGAAAGATTTTATTGAGGGGTTCAAACTTCGATAACAGCTCAGAAAGTGGAGAAAAATCAAACGAAAAATAAAAGAATAAATAAAATAGGAAAAGAAAAATGAACAGCGTAAAGTAAAAGGCAGCCACAAAACGTGCCAAAAAGATTGCTTGGAACAGTCAAACCGTAAGAGTGGTGGAGAAAGAGAGAAAGAGGTAGATTAATGCAAAATATGCCGCTATGCGAAGTGCAATGAACTCAACACGGTGGGGACACAACAAACCAAGTCAAGCAAGTTCTAGTTGAGGCAGTCGCGCAGTCCAGAGAAACACCGAGAATCAGAAAACTGCAGATAGGAGAGATAGAAAGAGTGAGAGAGACGAGACACGAATGCTAAGACTGCTAGCATGCATGTCATTATGGCAGCTAAAAGTATCGTTCTGCCTACGTGCGAGTGTGCATGTGTATGCGATTGTGTGCGTGTGTGTGTTTGTTTGTTTGCATTGCGTTTGTTGGATTAGGCATAAGATTTACAGCTAATCTATATATTTGTAAATTCTTATTTAACTCAAGTTGCATACAATTAAAACGCACTGTAGATAGACTGAGCGCTCCTGCCGCTACCCTGCTGCACCGCAGGGCCCCATCACTTGGTGCGTGCCATCCATAAAATGACGATTGCCCGACGTCAGGCGTCCGTCGTTCGTCGTTCTTCGTTCCTCGTTCGTCGTTCCTCGCCGCCGTCGTCATCGTTGTTGTTGTCGTTTTGCTTTGGGTTATTGAACTCGACGCGTTTGGTTTCTGAATTGGGTTAGCGTAGGTTAGCTTAGGTTAGGTTAGTTACTTGACTAGGCCTGTGTTTCTCACTCTACGCTCTACACTCTACTCTCTACTCTCCACTCTTTCGCTTGCTCTTGCTCTTCTTCTCCTTTTGCTTGTGTGTGTGTGTGTGTAACGACTGCAAACTGTAGACTAAATTGTGCAGACCTGTGCTTTGATTCAGTTTAATTGCCTGCCCCAAAAGCAAAGAAAAAATGCTAACTATTTGTTAGCCAGTTTATTGCTTAGGGCTTGTTGAGGATCTGCAGTAAAGTATTGCAATGCTTCGTTATGGTCTGAAGTGGAAGTGTTGTCTACTTGAGTTTGTTTGAGTAGTTTTTGGCCAGATTACACTTAAGTTTCTAATTGAGATTTGCGTATGAAAAGTCATTGATAAATAATAATTATTTTAAAATTAATTAATTATTGTTGAAGCAGCAAATCTTAAGTATCTTTGCTTAAATATGATTTCAGTTTCTAAATTATCAGCTTGACTTTGTTTAAAACTTTGTGAAAAAGATTTCCAATTCAAAGTTGCGTTTTCTATAAATAAAATCAATTTAAAACTAATCTTTAATATGTGAACTAAGAGTCATAATAGTATATAATTATATTGTCTATAATTTAACTTAAATATAAATATAATCTCTACAACTGTCTAGCTTTAATCTACATTCAATGATTTAGATTTACTCTACATTTACTTTGACTTTTACTAATTGGTTATTCTCCGCATTTCATTTCGTTTCAGGTATGTTTCCATCAATTAATTGCTTTACACCATTTGCAATTTGTCCCTATTCCCCCAAAACCCCCCACCCCACCACGACTACAATCAACATCGAGGCACACTGAGTAAGTCATTGCAATAGAATGCGTTAGGCATAGAAACGGGTCAGACCCATTCGCAGTTCCCTAACGATTCCCATACCCAATGCGGTGTTCTTCTATAGGGTATACACTCTATGCTCGTGTAGAATGCGACTCTTTCCCCGTGAAAGCAATGCCCAATTATCAGCAAGGAGAGGCGGGCCGAGGGAGGTGCGACAGACGATTAGTGCGAGTCGGCGGCGTTGCCAAGTGCCACACACACACACACACACAGATGCACACGCACACGCATGACATGCCACATGAGTGTGCACAGTTGTTGTTGTTGCTGTTGTGGTTGTTGCTATGCGCCAACGTCGCCCGTTTCTTTGCTGTTGCTGTTGCTGCAATTGCGTAGCTAAACTCAATGCTCGAGGTTATTGAACGGCAGCGACCTCACTTTGCATGAGCCACAACAACAACAACAACAGCAACAGCTACAACTACAGCCATTGCAATTGCAACAACTACAACTGCCACAGAGATTGCTGTGTAATTTTCTCGTTGCTCTTGTCAGACAAATGCAATTTCAAAATTAATAAAATAAATTATTATTAGACAGCATTTGAGTGCCGTCGTCGTTGTTGTTGTTGTTCTTGTCGACGCTGTCAACATTTGATAAAGACTCGCAAGTTTATAAACATTTGTGCGTTGTGCAACACTTCTGTTTATTCGAATTGAGGCTTATGTGCATGTAATAAGTGTATAAGTGTGTGCATGTGTGTGTGCACACACTTAACACACTTTAGCCCATAGACAAGCAAATACAACAAACTTAACTAACTGGACTTTCCGTAGTAACCCCAAAATTATTAGTGCTGATAAATCAACAAATTCATTACGTTCGTTTGGAAAGTTCTCGCAACAATTTCTGTATTAACAATGCGCTGCAACAAATTATTAAGATTTATTTAGGGAATGAGAATCACAAACGTAGACAACATGCAAAGGAAGCAGGAAGGGGAAATATTTGAAAACTTTTAGTATTATTTCAAGTAAATATTAAAAGCAGCAACTGCTCTAAAGTAAATGAGCTTGAATATTGAATTTAAAATAATGAAATTAATATTATAAATAATTAAATATATATATATATATAAAATCAAAATAACAAATAAATTATAATGCTGCTTAAAGTTATAAAGAGCTGCAAATGTTTTTAAATTAAAAAAAAGTAAAATTTAAAAACATATTAATATATTGATCTCCAAATATATAAAAATATATATAAAAGTTATTGAAAAATATAAATGAAAATATAAAAAGTGTAAATATATATAAATATATGTTGATAAAGAAAAAACATTGATAAATATATTAATAATTAAAAATGTTATTATTCTTCACCCATCTAAACATATATAAAAGTTTAAAAATATATATGATATAATAAATTATTAATAATATATTTATATATTTATTTATAATTATATAATATATATTATTATATTTATTATAATTATACATTAAATGCATTAAATTTATATTAATAATAATATATATAAATATATTCAATATTTATCTATAAATTGATAAAAATATATCTTAAAGAACTAAACAAATAATATATTATTTAATAAATTATTAATTAATATATTAAAAAAATTTCTTAGTAATCTATAAACTAAAGATACTCATGATAAATGAAAAAACAGTAAATAAATATAATATAATATAAATATATTAAAGAAATTATTAAAAATAATTGCTAAAAGTTATGAAATATATTTTTTATTAAGAATTCATATTAATTCTTTTATATTAAAACAAAAACTTTGCATAAACAAAAAAGAAACTGTATAGAAGAATCTTTCTAAATATTCCTTCTTTTAAAGTACAAATTGCAGTATTATAATATTATTATTATATTATAAATAAAATATAAAAATTTGCATTTCAAACACTTAATTATCCGTGATGGCTTTCAAAATCAAATCTGTTGAATCAGCTTAATCTAATCGCTTATAAATCAGTTAAGTTTTGTGCAAATTAAGTGAATTATAGGAATTGTGGGTAAGAACGGTTTCATATGGCCACCAACATTCCCGACTTTAGCCATAAATTCAAGCAACAACAAAAACTGAGAGACAGAAATTCGAGTGCAATTGCATAATTGGACAAACGGCAATTGCAGCTGCAGCTGCCAGCCCACTGACAAATGCAGTGAGATTTCATGCGTTTCGGCAGCGACTTGAGATCAAAATGAAATAAATAAATAAATTAAGAAAAACAAAAAGACGGACGCCCATATAAAGGCAGCGCTGGAGGCACGTGAGCTGGATTTGTGGAGGAGAAAATGAAACGGGTGGGTGAGTCATTAAAAGCACCGCCGAAAACCGCCGAACAATTTATATGACAGTTCTTAATGTTGCTGTTGTTGTTGCTGTTGTAATTGTTGCTGTTGTTGTAATTGTTGCTGTTGCTGTTGTTCGGGGCGTCATTAAGAGTCCAAGCGTTTCCCAAATAAGGCAACAACAAAAGCAACAACAACAACAACCACAGAGATTGAAATTACATTAATGGTGGGTGAACCAGCCACGGTTTGGCTGTTGGCTTTGGCTTGTTGGCCACAAAGTTCACTGCACTCTAACGTCACCTGCCTGCTGTCTCTTTCTGTCGCTCGCACGCCTCTTCGCTCCCTCTCTCTCTCACTCTTCGTCGCTCTCTCGCTCGGCAAATGGCATGCCAACGACCTGCGCAGAACTGCAGTTAGATTTGTTGTAGCTGTTGTTCTTGTTGTTGTTGTTGTTGTTGCTGCTGCTGCTGTTGCTGTTGTTGTTGTTGCTATTGCATTTGCACGCAAAAGACCTTGCGTCTTCTATGTTTGAGTATAAGCCACATTGCGCTTTGGGCCACATTCATTTCGTCTCTGCTAAAAACTCGTTTTTCTTTCTCCCTCTCTCCCTCTCTCCCTCTCTCTCTCGCTCTTGCAGCTGTTTTAATATTTGCGTCAAGCCGTGACGCCAATGGCCCAACTTGGATTAGATTTGCTGTCTCTGTGTGTGTGTGTACTTGGCTTACACACACACACACACACACACACACACACACACGCATACAGTTTTCTGGCCAAATAATGACTTATAATTGTGTTCCAAACAGTCGCTTGTTGTTGTCAGTTGGTAACACAATCCAGTGTAAGCAGTGTAAGCAATTTGGCCAAATTATGACATTTTGTTTGGAATTGCAAATTTTTAATTATAGTTTGTAATTACCACCCAGGGGGGTTGTTTCAATATAATTCATTTTAAATATTCTTTTATTTCTTTTGCAAAGCCTTCAAAAATGCATTGCAAATACTTCTATAGCAAATAAACAAGTTTGAAGCGACTACTTTCCACCCAGGGGTATGCGTTTGCCTAGGGTGGGAATTTCTGCTGCTGCTAGTTAAATAATTATCTGATAGTTTATCAATTAGAGCCTTAGAAATGTAGTTGAAACTGAATTTGTTTTGCTTTCCTCTCAACTGCTTTCCACTTAGGGGTATTAATTTGATATTTAATTATTAAAATTTTCTATTTATCAAAAAATATGTTTAGAAAGCGCTCTATTTTATTTAGGAACTTGTAAATGCTTTTTAAAAATGGTTTCCTCTGCTTTCCTCCTAACTGCTTTCCACTTGGGGTGGCTTTTTATTTATATATTATTTAATAAATTAAACACAAATTATAAATACTTTTAATATCAATATTAACAAGCATTTTTCGAATTTATCTACAATTTCAATGCCCCAAAATCAATAGAAAAAACTATACAAAAGCTTTTCCATTTTCCTGCTTGGGCGTAGTATTTCGGAAATTCCCCTCGCATTGTCAATCAGCCATTCAATCAGCATTGCGCGAGTTGCGAGTATTTGTAATTCAACTTGCGGCTTTTAAGCAATTTCCTCTTGAGTTTAGTTGTCTTTTGGACACACACACACGCACACACACCACGCACACGCATGCATAGAACTATTGAAAAGGCATAAACCGACTGAGAAGATAAGCGCGAAATAATTGCGTGGAGTTCAATGAACTCACGCAATGGCATAAAGGCAAAATAAATATAAATAAATGAAGCAAAATAACAAAAAAAAAAAAAGTACGAAAAACTAATACAGAACCTCAGCGAATGGAGAAACGAGTCGACATGTGTAGATAAAAATATGCAAACACAGATACCGATTTATATATATATATATATATCTTTATATATATATATATATAAATATATATATATATATATCTTTAGTCTTTTATATATATAAATATGTCTAGAGAAAATTGGAACACAGTCGAGTGTATTTAAATTTGACTTCAATGCTTAGCAATGATTAGCAATGCTTTTATTTTAACTGCTTGACCAACTGGCTAGAAGAGTGAGAGAGTGAGAGAGAGATAGAGAGAGAGAGAGAGAGGTATACACACACACACACACACACACAGTTGCAAATTGCAAATTGCATTTCGCCTGCAAGTTTATCCTTCAACTTTGTCGAGCTGCGGTCATTGCTCCAGCTGCAGAGCTCCAACTGTGGCAGCGTCACATGACCAGCAACAGCAGCAGTGGCAATAGTGAAGGGTTCAACAGCGGGGGGACTGGCAGCAGCAGCAGCAGCAGTTGCAGAGGAAGCCAGCCAGCCAGCCAGCCAGTCATTTTTAAGGTTAACATTGCTGCAGCGCCACCTAGCGGGTGGTTAAACACTTTCATTCCCATATAGCAAGCAAATATACACACATATATATATACACACAGCTCGTAACCCCTAAATTGTTGTGCGATACACACACACACACACACACACACACACACACACACACACACACAGTGTAGCAACCCCCAACCCAGAGCTTAGCATATAACCTGAGCTCTCTCATCATCCGGGGCGCTGCAAAAGTTCAATGCACGTTATGTGGGTCAAAGCAAAGTGGACTACCCCCTGTCACCGCAATAGCAACCCCCTCCCCTCCCCCTCCGACTGTTTCTCCTCGTAACACTCAGTACAACAATCAGAAGCAACAGCAGCAAAAGTGAAACGTTTTCCGAGTTGTTTTTCTTTTTTGGTAGCACTACGTGCTAGGTGATGGGCAATTCGATGGGGATGGGGGGGTGGCATCTATATATTCTGGTCTGTTCTTTTTGCCTGACATGGCACAGGTGTCTTCCATTGCGAGCGCGCCAATTTTAGCACCACATTCAATGTGGCACGTTGACAGTCTCTTGCCTCGGCACGCTTTGAGTTCATTGGACTGGTTAAAGGACAATTTGATTGTTGAAGTCCGAGAAGGCAGAAGGTTGAGTGTGTGCTGTGGATGCTGTGGATGTTGTGGATGCTGTGGATGCTGCAGATGTGCAGAGAGTTATGTGGACGAAATAACTGGAATAGATCATAGTAATTATTAGTAGATTATAACTAGTTTATGCCAAATGCAATTGAAGGTCTCGAAAGCTGTTTTAATAGACTTTTAGATCAAATTACAGGGTATTTTTAAACTAAATTATAATAATATATAAATTTGAATTCTATTTAGGCTATTCTAAAAGCATTTATGATCATTTTAATTATCTTAGAGCTGAATTAAGCTGAAGTAAATTATAATTTACAGCTTACGTCAAAAGCACATTAAAGCTAAACCAAGAGCTTTTGTAAAACATGCAGCAGATTAAAGTAAAATGAAAAGAATATTTGAAATATTTATAAAGCTGTTGTCTAGTTTTTATTATGTTTTCAAAAGTTCAGCTAAAGCTTCTACTAATCATTCAATTTAAAATTCAAGAGCTTTACATGCAATAATTAAAAACAATATTTTTAATTATTGCTAACTCACATTTAAGCTCATTTTAATAAGCGTAGCATTCTAAAAATCAGCTTATTTGCAAGAATAAATTTAAATGGAATTAAATGCAAAATTTCTAATGTGTTTCAAAGCACATTAAAGCTTTACAAACTGCAACATATGGTAAATAAATTTATAAGTTTATATACTTATTAATATTTGAAATAATTAATAAAACTAAAAGAGAATGAGTATATAAAAAACTAAAAAAAAGCACATTAAAGCTTAGATTAAAGCTTAGTAATCAAAGAAACTAATTCAGTTGATTTTTTTGTAGACTGCAATCAATTGGATTTAGCGAATTGATCAACTTAACATAGCTAGTTTATGCAAAAGCACATTAAAGCTTTGACAAACGCTAAGCAAATATATAAATAATCAAAGTAAATTGCATATATTTAAGACTGCAATGTATTGCAATACAGAGTATATAAAATTAACATTGCTAATTTAAACAAAAGCACATTAAGGCTTTCCCAAGCAATTAGAAATATTGCAGAGTTCAAATATTGGCGACTGTGTAAACTGGAAGCGCATTAAAGCCACAAAAGCAAATCATTCAAACATTTATCAGCTGCCTAATCGGGCACTTCATTTGCTCAGTTGTCAACTTTTACCTCCCACCATAGAGAAATAGTAGCACACACACGCACACACACACACACCACACACACACACACACAGAAAACACTCAGTGCATTGTACACACACATATTGGCCAATTAAATACATTGCATTTCCTTCCTGAGGTCATTTCCTCTGCCCACGATTCGCAGTTGTAGCTGGAGCTGGAGCTGGAGCTGAAGCTTTTCTAACTGTACAAATTCATGACACACTCGCCAATTCCTAGGCATAGCACACACACACACACACACACACACACATTGCTGCCTCTCTTCTCACCCCTCACTCCACCTTCGCACGCTTTGTGCTTATGCAAAAAAATGGTGGGGGGGAAAAGTTCTTTGGAGCAAACAGAGTTTGCTGTGCGCCAAGTCAAAGTGCTCTCCGCTGGGATGGCAAGCGCGCGCTCTCTCTCTCTCTCTCTCTCTAACTAACTGTCTCTCTCTCTCTCTCTCTCTCTCTCTGTGTCGCTCTTTCTGATTCTGATTCAGCCTGTGCTGTTTCTTTAAGGTTATTTCAGTGCAATGTCCCCAATCGACAGTCTCCTTGGTTGTAGCTCACGTTGCTCTTGTTGTTGTTGTTGCTGTTGTTGTTGCATAGCAAAAGTTAATTTTGGGAGCTCAGCTGCTGCATGCAACGGCTGCTCCAATGTCCCTGGCAGGATAATCATTTTAGCCATGTTCTTGTTGTTGTCTTTGCTGCCCTTCGCTGAGAATTCTTTTTTTTCTTCTTTCACTTTTTTTTGGCTATAATCCTTAGGGATTTGTTGAGGCTACATTTGTTTATTAACTTGTTCAAGAATAATGCATAAACAATTGTCCTTAATTATTTATTTACTGGCTCTAATTGCTTATTTATCGATTAGTTATCGAATGGAAGTTGCTGATTAATGACAATGCCGAATTTCCTGTGCCGCAAGTTTCATAGAACTGAAGCAAAGGGCGTAACAATGTTCCGCTCCACTCCCCTGCCCCGGCGCCCACCTCTGCCCTGTGGCCCTGCAGCACATGCAACATAGCGACCATGAGGCATGTTGTGAGTTGAACGAACTGAGCCGAGACAGCAGCAGCGGCAGCAGTGGCAGCAACTGCAAAAGTGACGTCAATAAGCGCGAGGCCAAAAGGGAAATACTTCGCATGGGGTTGAGTTTTGTGGGGTGTGGGTGGGTAGAGCGGGTAGCGGGGGTTTGCCTACGTGCGGCTGAACACGATAACACGAGCACAATGCGCAGAAGGAGCAGGCAGAGCAGGCGGAGCAGGCAGAGGCAAAGACACTTCAGCGGTTTGGTCAGGCAAGGCAAATATCCTTGCATAGGGCATTGAACTTTGACCTGAATAGGACTCAACTGGACGCGGCTCGTCTCGAACTCACTTCGACACGTAATTTAGACAACAATTATTTATTGTACATTTTGGTTTGTCAACTAATTGCTTTGGTCTTGTGTCTATAACCAATTCGCATTCTGGCCAAGTTAACAGCGGCATAACTCATGTGCGCTCACGTCATATTAAATCAAGAACTCAACGAACATGACGAATGCTTGAATGAACCGTAAAGCGCCATGAGGTTCCGGGGTTTTGTCTGTTGTTGTTGTCGTTGTTGTATGCCCCATCATGAGTCGGACAGCGTTTAGGCACGTGCTAATTGCTGACGCATCTGACAAGCCCAAAGAAAGAAGAAGCAAGCAAGGAATAAGAAAAACAACAACAAATCTTGAGCTTTGTGAAGTTTTTTTAATGCGCTTTAAAAGTTCAATTAATAAGCTGCTTATGAGTGCCTCAAAAGTGTTGAAGAGATTAAAGATAAAGAAGAAGTAGATAGAGAGAGAGAGAGAGAGAGAGACAGAGAGAGAACTAATTTAGGCTCTTTGAAGAAAGATGTCGTCTGATTAGCATTTCTCTAGAACATTTTGTTGCCAGGTTGTAAAAACTAAAAAAAAAGACAAAAAAAAATTAATTTATGAGAATATTTTAAGAACAAATAATATGCAGAATGATCGAGAATAAGATAAAGCTAGAAGAAAGAGCTTGCCTCCAACAGTAGACCATAAAAGCACTTGAGTCAAGCACACAAATGCGGGTCAAGTATTTGTACAATTGGTATAAACAGGTAGACAATATTAGCCTATAACTTGAGGGATCACTGTAGCTTTCATTCATAAGTTTTGACTGATCCCAAGTGATCGCCATTGAGATTTTCCAAATGCCCCAAAAAATCATTTAACAAACAAACAATGAACTATATTGCTTGTAATGCTCATGGTTCAGCCGATGACGATGCTCAACATTGGATCATTTAAGCGAGGGGAGTGAGGCTTGAGGGAGAACGTCATTGCTTGGCTGCTTTGTGGGTGTACGCAGCACACTTCCACACTCACTCACACAAGCGCAAATACAGTCATGCAAGCATGCATTGACACATACACATACACGCACACAAGCAGAGGGCGAATGAGCTAGACGAATGTGTGTGTGTGTGTGCTCGTAACGTGAAATGCTCTCACTTTCCTTTGAAACTTGTTATTCGCATTGCAGCTGCCAGCAGAGTTCATTCACATTTAGCATAGCAGCCAAGCTGAGAGAGAGTCAGAGAGTGCGAGCACGACACACACACACACACACAGCAAGGCAGAGCACTCATGCAGGTAATAGCGAAAGAGAGCAGGAGAGCAGCAGTGGTTCGTTCGAAACGGGCACAGCTGTTCCCGAAAGTTCTTCGTCGCGAGTTGCAAAAAAAAGAAAAGCTTGACTTGAACTGTAGCTCGTTTTTGCGGGGGCTGCGAGGCATTGAAATGAGTGCAAATTGTCGTTGAGTGAATGCTGAGTGCATTGAACTCTCGCCTCGCTCACTGATGAGGCTTGAGTTTCGTTTTGTTAAATTAGTATTTATAGTTTTCAATTATATAATGAAGCTACGGTCGTATCTCTGTGGCACTTCAATGCTGCTGTTGGCTGATGTAACTTTTGCGGGCTTATTCCAAAATTTTAAGCGTGCTGCATTGCCAAAGATTTCCTTGAACGCATTTTAGCCATGTTGCCGCCGTTGCAATTGCCGTTGCCGTTGCCGTTGCCGTTGCCACTGCACACCCCCAGGCCAAGCCCATAACCATGCAGTTGTCCGTCTGAGGTTTCTGTGTCGTTGACCGACCGCCAGCTCAAATGAACTCCAAGCAACAACAAAAAACAGCTTAAGTAAAGGCTTGCAAACTGCAGCAGCAGCAGCAACAACAACAAATTCACATGCAAATGCACTGAGAGAGCGCTAAGCAATTGAGAGCGCCGCACCAATGCACAAATGTTCGGCCTTTCGGTCGTTCGGTCGCTCGTTCGTTCGGTCGTTCGGTCGTTCGGTCGCTTGTTCGTTCGTGTTTGCTCACTCGTTCGGCGGTCGTCTCTGGCGCGCTCAACAGCTCCACATTTGGAGGTATTTGACCGAAAAGTAGGTCACGACAATGGCGGGGTTCGTTGAACTGAACTGCCAGTCAGCCAACCTCTGCTGACGTCGTCGTATTATGTTGACGTCGTCGACGTCGCCGTCACCGTAGTAGTTGTTGTTGTTGTTTGGGGCTTTTTGGTTACGTAGCCTTCCAGCATGGGCGAGAGAAAAAGAGAGACAGCTGCGGCTCTGCTATTGTTGCCTTTACGTTTTGTGTGGCCTCAAAAGACAGAAAAGAAAAAGAAAAATAAAAACAACTTGCAACGAAATATTATTTAATATTATTAATAACGAGGCGTTAAATTTTGTAGTCTATTATTTGTGTTGAGCACACAGCGAAACAATGGTCGCTGTTAAATAATCGGGCTATCTCCCCTGACTAGCTGTAAAATTAGGGCAACATAATTGTGACAGATTTATAAATATCGATATCAGCTAAAGTTTTAATGATTAATAGGTTAAGTTGGGCCTCGTAATCCCTAAAACACGACACTCTCCAGAAGTTTCCTTCAATTCTAATTCTAATCTAAGCACACTGCCCACAAAAATAGTTCAGACATGTTAAGAGGCGTTCCAGATCTCAGATCCTCTTATGGCTGTCATATTTATTGATAGCCCTGCCCCTGCCTCCGCCCCCATCAACATCCCTCCACTCAATATCAATTAATCTTATTTGTCACTCATTTTTCAAAACAAGCACACACAAAAAGAAAGAATAAGAAACAAACACAAACAAATAATTGAACTAAGCCAAAGCATCAAATAACTTCATCCACCTACATAGATATTTATGTATTTGTAAGTGTGTTAGCGTGTAAGTATTGTTGTTGTTGCTGTTGCTGTTATCAAACAAAGCTGATCAGTCAGGTGGCAGTAGCAGAAGCTACCTAAAATCAGCGTCGCGTAGGTGTTCCAAGAATTGTTTACAAGAAAATAAATAAAGGGAAAAAAGCGCCCCCACCAAATGCAGCGACAGTAGTAGCAGCGCAGAGCGCAGCAGAGGCAGTAGCAGCGCCAGCGGCGTCTATTGTTAGCTGCTCGCGTCGACGTCGACGATAGCGTTGGAGTGAATGTCCTCAGTTGGTACATAAAAACAAAAACAATATGTGGCGCGAGGTTGGCACTGCTGAGCGAGCGACAAGTGAGAGAGCGTTAGCGCGAGAGCAGAGAGAGAGCGAGAGAGAGAGGCAACCGACGTATGCCGAGCTTGAGCCGAAGCCCATCGAGCAGCCATTAGTTGTTGGAGCTGTTGGCGCTGCTTTCATTCGCAAATTGCTCGTCGTTGGCAGCGGTTGTGCAGAGCAAGAAAAGCGCGCGAAACAGATAAATCTGATATTGAAAAATAAAAAAAAAACGGCAAAAAAGAGCACACAGAACACGTTACAAAAGCTAACAACAAATAGTTTAAATAATCATAAATATATATAAATCGTATATTATTTTTATTGGTGCCAGTGAAGTGCAACAAGAGAAAGAAGAAGAAGAAGAGCGAGAGAGATCATAAAAAAAGACTTCCATTTCCGCTACTAATGCCCCAAAAGCGTTAACAAAGTATTTTGGCGCTAAAATAAAAATCATTGGTGAAGTGAATTCTGAAATTAAGTTTCAATTGGATATCAGCGAAAAGCAAACATAATGTTCCTTATTAGCAAATTTTAGAGCAAAATCAAGAGGAGTCAACAGCAAGTGTCATTTGTGGTACCAAATAATAAATAGAGAGCAAAAAGTTTAAGTTATAGCCAAAATGGTTTGTGCAATGGAACAACAGCAGCAGCAGCAGCAACAGCAGCAACAGCAGCAACAACAGTCATCACAGCAGCAGCAGCATGGCACAACAATTGTGCTGCTGACAGCCGGCAACAGCAATGTGCACATTGTCAGTGCACCGCAGCAGCAGCAACATCCACAGCAGCAGCAGCAGCACCAGCAGCAACAGCAGCAACAGATGAAAAGTCAGCAGCTGAAGCAGCAACATTCGGCATTGGTTAAACTGTTAGAGTCTGCACCGCTCAGTAAGCAGCAGCAGCAGCAACAACAGCAACAGCAGCAACCCAGACAAATTGTTTACCTGCAACAACAGCAACATCAACAGCAACGCAAAAGACTGAAAAACGAAACATTGCTGATACAAGAACAGCAACACCAACAGCAACAGCAAACACCTGCAACACTAGTAAAGACAACCACCAATCAGACAACAACAACAACAACAAATAGTATTAGTCAGCAGCAACAGCAGATTGTATTGTTGCTGCAACAGCCCACAGCGATTGCAACTGCCACTGCAACAGCAACAACAACAACAACAGCAACAGCAACACCAAAGCCATGTGCCGATCTGACCGCCAAAAATGATAGCGAATCGGGCATTGATGAGGATTGTGCAAACAGCGACGATGAATTGCCAGCCAAAGGCAATGCCACTGGCACAGCGGCAACAGTTGCTGCTGTCGATGATGACAGCGGTTATGAGCAATATCAATGCCCTTGGAAGAAAATACGTTATGCACGTGAGCTGAAACAGCGGGAGCTGGAGCAAACGTCCATGGCAAGGCAGCAACATGATGAAAAGCATGCCACAGAAGCTGCAATCGTTGCTGTCACAACGGCAACAACAACGGCAACGAGACCCACCTGCAATAGCAACAAGCTCAATCAACTGCATTGTGATAGTCCTTTTTCCGCGCAAACTCACAAAGAAATTGCCAATTTATTGTTGCAACAAACCCAGCAGCAGCAGCAGCAGCAACAACAACAACAGCAGCAGCAGCACCAGCAGCAACAACTACAGCAGCAACAACAACGACGCGACAGCTCTGACAGCAATTGCTCGCTGCTGAGCAACTCGAGTACGCAGTCGCTAACAAATGGCATTGGCAATTATTGCACTTGCAACAGCAGCAGCAGCGATGAGGAGCAACAGCAGCAACATATCGAGGATATGGATGCCCAGGACTCGGGCTGTGATGATGAGCTTTGCGAGCAGCATCATCAGCGCCTCGAGGCATCACAGCTGAATTATTTGTGTCAAAAGTTTGACGAAAAGTTGGACACGGCATTGAGCAACAGCAGCAGCAGCAGCAACAACAACAATAACAACAACAACTCAGCTGCTGCCAAACTGACAGCAGCAATTGAGGATGCCAGTGCCGATGTAGGTGCAATCTAAGTGATAAAATAAATGAATTATTGCATATATTACGCTACAAGTTATTTATCATTTAAATATATTAATTATTGCAATTCTAATCTCTTTATTTCATCTATTTCTAATTGCAGGGCTTCTTCCGTCGCTCCATACAGCAAAAGATACAATATCGCCCGTGCACCAAAAATCAACAGTGCAGCATTTTGAGGATCAACCGCAATCGTTGTCAATATTGTCGGCTGAAAAAGTGCATTGCCGTTGGCATGAGTCGTGATGGTGAGTATCGTAGCTGTAACTCTTATATTTAGTATATCCTAGCATGCTCTTTATCCCCTGTCCCAAAATGCGAAAGACAACAACAACAGTAAAAGAGAGTCAAGCTCAAAATGCAAAAACAACAAGCATAACGAAACTAAACTAAACGAAACGAAAAGAAGCGAACTAAAATGAAATGAAACACGAGCGACAAACGGCAAAAGGCAAACGGCAAACGACCAGCGACAAACGACGAGTTCATTGACCAGCCATGAACGAAATTTTAGCTTTGACGTGTATGTGTGTGTGTGTGTGCGCGCGTGTGTGTGTTTGTGTTTGTAGGTTTGTGTGCATTGCAACATTTGTGTGAGGCGCGCGCGCGATTTCACGGCAAAGTAAAAGTTGTTAGCTGCCTGTTAAGCAAAGCAAACTCAAGCACACAAGCACATGCATACATACATACATATGTATGTAAATTTGTTTAAACAAATTTCCAACACCCGCATGATAAATGGGAGCAGCAGCAACAACAACTGTGCGCCATTTCGAAATTGTGTTAAAGTTGAATGAACGCACTTAACCCAAATTCATTCACCAACAATATGATGCCTTCTCTCTCGCTCTCTTCACTGCCCTCATTGTGAATGGCTGAAGTCTTTTGGCTTTATTAAATATTGTAATAATTTGTTTAAATTTAACGCAAGCCCGGAACATTTTTACAGGAAATGCCCAACGTTCGTATTGATTATGAAAGCAAACAAAATAATAATAAAAATGCATAAAAAACACATAAACACATAAAAAGACAACACACACACGCATAGACTGAGACAGGGAGACAGTGAGACAGTGAGACAGACACACACACTCACCGTTCATTGACTTTTGCCAGTCGCTGACTCTTCTTCTTTTGTACAATGGCGGCCATGTTGCTGTCGAAAACGAAAGTGGTTCATGCTGCGTGCTTGTGAAGAGAGAGAGAGAGAATGAGAGAAAAGAAAGAGCGAGTGCTGGCGAGACGTTTCAGTATCTGCTTTGTAGGCAGCACGCAGGCGCAGCGTGTGTTAAATAATACATATGTATGTATTGTAGTAGCTGTTGTTGTTGCTGTTGCTGTTGCTGTTATTATTATTGCTGCTTGCTACTCATATGTGTATGTTGTAATTGATGGATTAGATTTTGTAGGTTTGTGGGGAGCTTAGTGCATGACAAGCGGGAGAAATGCAGAGCAGCTAATGATAAATACTTAAGTATTATTAATATTATAGTTTTAGTATTTGTGAGATACTTTCGCAAGATAAATTAATCAACCTAACAATTGGCAAATCCTTGAACTAGTTCTACACAATATACTAATGCCAAAAATTAGCGATGAGAACCCAAAAAAAATCTCAATAAACGACCGCCATCAAAATAAACAGCAGCGAACTCGAACTCGGCAACAGCAACATCAACATCAGCAGCAGCAATAGCAAAAAAAAAAAAGCACATTCGAATTGTTTATAATAAAAATGACCGTGTGCTATTTAAGCACAGTCGCAGTCGCTGCTGGCGTTGACGTCGACTGTGCTGCATTGGCTTGCCTTATCTTTCAAGGAAAATGATATGTACCCATACACATACATGCATACATACACTTACACATACATGCATATGTGGGCTGTTGTTGGATATTTACAGTTACGTGACCTAGAAATTGTTGCTGCCGAATATGTTAAATTTATATCATTTAGTACATCTTCGTATGCATTATAATATGCACACACTTTCACTTTTCCGTTGGCCATTTCGAAACACTTTCTTTTTTGCGGCTTTCATAATTTCTTTTCACATGTAGTAATATTATTAGGCGCCATTTTGTTTGTGTTTGCCTATTGCAAAGACACGAAAATAAACGCAAGACGCCGTCAAAATGAAAACGAAACCGAAATTTAGCGCACACATACACACACACACACAAGCACACTCTCCCATGGATAGAGCGCCCCCCAAAAAAGAAAAAAAAAAGTAACAACAACAAGCATACACGAACCAGGCGACACCCGCTGCCCGCTCTCAGTTTCTCCCTCACAAAACATTCAGCCTCGACAGCAGCGCTCAGTTCATTGACCGACGAAACTGGGTCACCCAAAGCAGCGACGCAGCTGAGCAGCTGAGTGGCAACAGCAGCAGTGAAGGTGCTTGAGTGTGTGTGTGTATGCGCGCGCGCGTTTGTGTGTGTGTGTGTAAGTTAACTTGATAGTAAACAAGCTTTTTTACTCATTTTATTCGTTGTCGTCGTCCCGCTGCTCATTTTGCATTTGTTATATATTTTTTTATTTTATTTTATATTTTTAGTTGTCGCACAGCAGGCATAGAAATGTTTGCAGTTATTTTTTGTAGATATTTTTTTTTATATTAGTTTTCACATGCAACACATTACATACATACATACATATGTATGCAGTATGTTTATTTTAATTGAAATGAACTTAAATTAGCGCGAGGTTAAGTAAATTGAAAGTAAATATGCAATAAAATCAAACAGAATCACGAGACGAGCGAAAAGACAAAGAGAACAGCAATTGAGTTATGTTACAGTTATGACGCTCGAAAGAGAAACAACAATGAAGAGCAAGGAAGGTAAAGGGTTGGCAATTTGCAAATGATTGAAATGAATTAAATACAAAAGTAAATTCAGCTGTGAAATTAAGTAAATATTTTTGTATCACAAACTAAAATCAAGCAACAACTAACAAATGCTATACAATTATCTTTGTAGTTGCGGCAAAAGCATATAAAAATAATCAGACAATTGTCAATTATCGGAGGCAAAAGTTTTTTATTTTTTTGTGTAGTTAAATATGAATGTGTGCGATATATATACGTGTGTGTGTGTGTGTAAGAGTGAGCAGCAACTACGAACAGTAGCAATGACGCTGTTGTTGTAGCTTTTGTTGTTGTCGCAATCATTATTATTTTGAGGCTACACACATACTAAAACAACTTGCATGTAGATTTCGCCTTGCTGTCGCCGTTGTTGCTGCTGCGAGTGTTTTGAACTTTATTCAGGTCAATTACAAATACATTAAAATGCCACTGCTACACACACACACAAACACACACTCACACACACATGCACACACACATATGCCAGTCGAGGTGTTGACTAAAATAATATTGGAGGCTACTACACACATTACGTACAACAACGATTGGCCTAGGGTCGCATTGGCTTATGGGCTTGGTCTCGCCTACTCTATGGGGGAGGGGTGAGGCGTTCTGTTAGCTCAATCGGAGCACTTGAGAAGCCCTGGGTGCGGGGGTCAAAGCTTCAAGTACAACACACCAATGATGATGCTCATAATGAGCAATGCAATGAGATAAATGTGGGAGAGGTTCCTCCTCCTTCTCAATGCAATTACTGCGACTGAGTTGTCTAAGGTGTGAGCTCAGCTATTAGAAGGTTAATGCATAAATTATAGAGATACAACAACGTTTGTATGCACATATTTGTACTTATGTTTGCACTTATGCATTATTATACAATTTTTGTTTTGCTTCTCGTCATCAGTGAAATCATTTAACGCGTGACACGCATCATCAAAACAATTCAAGCAACGACAAGTTTTGTATATCTTTTCGCTGCTTTTCCGCGGCCTCTGCTGCTGTCGCTGCTATCGCTGCTGTCGCTGCTGCTTTTGTTACATAAAGACGAGACGTGCGTCGTGTGAGCTTCACCTGCCTTACAAATGGTAGTTGTTGCTTATTCGGTTTAACGGTGAAATTGCAAAGAAAAAAGCGCGAAACAAAACTGTCGAAAGCAATAACAGCAGCAGCAGCAGCAGCAGTAACAGCAACGTAACAAACTTGTTTTACACGGCAAGCGCTGACGTCTATGTCGACGACGACGTCGACTTCGACGTTAGCGTCGCCTACTACGCAAGTTGAACCTTCAAAAGGTTCATTTACCTCGTTGAGCGAGCGTCAAACGAGCGCCAAGCGAACGAACAGACGCCAATCCCACGAGCGCAAACGAAACGAACGCCACATCAGCCAGCGACGGGCAGCAGAAAAATGTACTTTCGCTTTTTCAATGCCTCGGCACCAAACTAGTTTCAAGCTTCAAGTGGAGCCGAGCCGAGCCACAGCCAACATTGCTGCAATGCCTACGATTTTGGTGTCGGCTTCGGCATCGGCATCAGCGTTGTTAGCGTTTTGGGGCACAGTTAAACGACCGACACACGCTGGAGTTCAACGACTCTTGTAAAATTTCTCGAAGGTTTCGCATTGCAACATCAGCGTCGCAACTTGTTCGACTGCAGCAGTAGCAGTAGCAGCAGCGACAGCAGCAGCAGCAGCAGCAGCACTGCATTTGCATAGGCTCCCACTCTTTAGCTCGCTCTCTCTCTCTCGCTCTCTGCCTCTCTCGATATTTTGTGCATGCATGCGTTTGTGCTCTCTTGCCATTGCATGTATGTATGTGTGAGTGTGCTGAATGCTGTTCATTGCACTCGGCCTCATTTTGACTGCGCGCTGCGCTTTTTCTTGCTGCAATTTTGTTTTTGCACGATGACGATGACGACGACGACGTCGTCAACGAGTGCGAGCGAGCAAACGAAATGAATGAGTAAGCGAGCGAGCAGGCATTTGTCGCCTTTGTTAGCGAGTGCAGCGACTTTTATTTAGGTCAGGCACGGTCATTCGCCTCAGTTGCAGCGCTGCTGCAGCTACTAACGCTGCTGCTGCGCTGCGTCGTTCGACTTTGCGTTCGCATTGCAATTTGCAATTTGCAATTGGCGGTTGCCTTGGCGCGCATTTATTTGAAAATAATTATGAGCAACAACAACGAAAACAACAACAGCTAGCGAGGTGCTCGCTTGGCATTCCCTTGATGTCTTGCATACATAGTATAAGTATGTAATGTTGCCTAAAATTTCACTCAAGCTAATAAGCTTGCCCCCCTTTGCGCCCCCTACCCATCATACACATCATACAAACAAATTACGTAGCCGATGCGTTGCACAAAAAGAAATACAAAAGAAAGAAAGAAAAAAACAACAAACAAGAAATGATTGCTGGACTCTTTTGTTGTTGAGGTTTGCCTTTGTTTCTGTTTCGGTTTATTGATGAATCTATAAGAATGTGCATGTGTGTGTGTGTGTGTGTGTGTGTTTACAGACAACTGATGAGCGTGACCTTTTTTTTATTTTTATGTAATGTGAAATTCAAAATTGTAATACTCGTATATGGCACAGGGTCCCCAATGAATGATTTCAATATTATTAATACTATTATTATTATTATTATTGGCTCTGTTGCCTTCGCTGTCTGACCTCCTCCTCCGCCTCCGTCCCGTCGGCATGTGTTTCATTGAGAGTTTTCGTGACCCACAAATTAAAATACACATTACAAATATGCAACAGACAAACAATGCTTTCTTTTGTGACAAACGACACACACGAAACACAACTTGGAAATAAACACTTATGATGTCTTTATATTTTGTTGTTATTTGTAGTTTTCTGTTCCCCCTTTTAACTTCTGTTTCTTCGTTCATTGCTTTCTTCTTGTCTTGCACAAAACATTTCGTTTGGTTTCTTCATTTTTTGTTGTTGCCTTTCCGCATTTCTCGATCATATTGTAAACAACTTACGCAAGCGCCAGCAACAACAACAACAACAGCAGCAACAACAACAACAACAACAGCTACAACATTTGTGTCGCGTTTACGTAAAACAACGCATTGACGCTGTGAATCACCCAACTTACAACCGAAAGTAGGCCCAGCACTCTGTCTCTGTCTCTGTCTCTCTCCTCTCTCTCGCTCTTTCTCTTACGCACTTCCTCTTATCGCACTTGCCACACCTCGGCTTCTGCTCATTAGCCAATTCATTAGCCGGTGCATTGAACTTTGCTTTGGCGCTTGACTCATAAAAACGAAGAGAAAACATAAACAAATGTTTTTTTCATGTGTTGCTGCTGCTGCTTCTTCTTCTGCTGCTGCTGCTCAAACAACAATTAGCGCTTGCCGTAATACGGGAAGCCGTAACGCCATATAACATAACATCATAATAGTAATAACAATAACAATACCAATAACAATAATAATAATAACAATAACAATTGCTATTCAATTTGCAAATGCTTAGAGAGAAAGCAACGAGTGCTCGACACTCGCTAAACAAATCGCTCGCTGTCAAAACTGTCATTGCTTTGAGGTTAGACTCGTTGCAAGCGGAGCAGAGCAAAAGAGAGAGAAAGAGAGAGAGACAGAGAGAGAGTGAAAGTGATGTTGAAATGTGGCTGGAAACTTGTTAATTGGCTTTTAATTGTTCACAATATGATGAGCTTGTTATTATGACACTATTTTCCAACGGGTTTTAAAGCTATAAACAATTGATGTTTATAATTGTGTGTGTGTGTGTGTGTGTGTGTGTGTGCGTGTGTGTGTGTGTCTTTCTAAAAAGATACTCTTTCGAATATTCCAGTATCTGTTGTTGCTTTTGATTATGCAATGAATCCCCCCTGCGCCCTGCGCCAGCTGACGCTGTCACTCAACAAGTTTATAGGCCTATTTACTACCTGCTTGGCCAACATTGTTGTTGTTGTTGTTGTTGCTGCCCATTTGTCTTCCCCGCACAAACCAAAAATTTCTACCCGAAATGCGCATTCACTTTCACTTTTACTTTCGTGCGTACAACTTG
The DNA here is from genome assembly GCA_035042075.1 of Drosophila macrospina. Taxonomy (NCBI): domain Eukaryota; kingdom Metazoa; phylum Arthropoda; class Insecta; order Diptera; family Drosophilidae; genus Drosophila; species Drosophila macrospina. The sequence goes on from JAWNLW010000591.1 coordinate 1,752,592, forward strand.
TGAGGCAATGACGTTGCAACAACAACAAGAGTCGCTTCAACTTATTATTATTAAATTGGTTTTTGTTTTTGTTGTTTTTGTTGCTTTTTGTATTATTTATTATTTATTTGTTTCTCTTTTTTCGTGGCTTTCGTTGTTGTCGCCATTGTTTGCTTTTGGCCTCATTTCGAACATAAAGTTCGATGACCGTCGACTGCCCCCACCATCTGTCCCTCTGCCCCTCTGTCCCTCTGTCGGTCTGTCTGTTTGCTGCTCCTTCAAGTGGTTGCTTTATAACGTGCGAAACGCGATGACGTTTTAAAGTTGAACTGGCATTAGTTTGCATATAATTTGAATAATCAAATTGCTCTCTTATGACTCAAAAAAGCAACACAAACAACACAAACAATTGACTCAGCAAACGAGTCGCGAGAGTTGACCTCAATAATACACACACACACACACTCACACACACACATGTGTGTGTATCTATTTCTGAGATATCTCGAATTTGATTGAATGTTTTGTTTGTTATCGCATTGTGTATGATCTGGAATCAGTACATCATTTATGTTTTTGCCCTTGACATAGCAATTACAACTAGTTACACCAACTTTACACTCACTAAATGACTCAACACTATCTTTCTCTCTCTTTTATACACTCACTCACGCTATGCGCCGAGACGGGGCCAGCGTAGTCATAAATTAAACGAGCGTCAAATCGTAAATGACAAAAAATTCATTTTAACGACACTCTAAACAAATCTCATTACAAAGCTGCATGCAAATGGGGATAACATGTGGCATGCGGCAGCCTTCGTTCTCAAGTTTCCAGCCTCCAATTAGACAATTTGTCATCCATGCATGCGTATGCGTGATCCGCTTTTGCTCGTTACAAATGCTACACAAATGTTGCTAAAAAAGCTCTACAAAAGCTTTGCGTTGGCTCTCTTAGTTGGCGCGAAACTCAACACACTGCTGTCTGGTGTGTTGAAAAGCTCAGCCAGCGAAAGAGCTTTGCAAGAGAGCCAACAGCTAAGAGCACCACCAGATGCGTTTCTCTTTCGTTCAGTTCTCTTAAGTTCTCTCTCTTTTATTCTATTTGTTTTTGGCGCCACGAGCATTGAACTTTCATTGTGATAGATAAGCTAAAGATAAAGAGCTGTGGATGAAGCTTGTGTTGCAAGCTTATCAGTGCTTGAACTTGCCTTGCGGTTTAATGTTCTTAATGATGACTGACAGAGTTTATGTAAATGTGATTAATAATCTCAACACTTGCAAAATATATATTTTATTATTTCTACAATTTAATATATTTATGTATACATATTAAGACATTTATTATTTATATTTATAATTTATAATCCATAATTAATTTGCCTCTTCAATGTGTGATTAACCCAGCTCCGCTTTGTGCTTATCACAGTTTAATCAAAGAGCAGCTGCTTCTTGGTTTGTTGCCCCTGCAATTACTCACAGAGCTTTATCACAACAACCAGCTGGAATGGTGGTGGCTCTCTTATGAGCATTCGCTCGCCCTCTCTCTCTCTCTTTGTTTCGTTTGGCGCTCTTTGAAACATTGCGTTGGTCGTTGCCTCTACCGCTTTTTACGCTTTGTCAGCAGCGTCGGCGGCGGCGGCTTTTTCAGTTTCTGTTTCTGTTTCTGTTGTTGCTCGACTGCTCAGGCCGCTTTAGTCTCAGTCTCGGTCTCAGTCTTGCTGCTACCTTTGGGTATATTCGTAACGTGCTTTTGCTTTTACAGTTAGTCGCGTTCGAGACCTTGTCGAGTTTTGTCATGTTAGCGAATTATTTGAAGAGAAACCAAACTAAGCTATACTACGATTTATGTGTTTCAACGTTGTTCTTCTTATCGTCGCTTCAAACAAATATTACCAAGTAAAGTAACAAAACAAAACAAAACACAGCAAAACGCATTATAAACATATTAAATAAATTATAATAATTATATTACAATTCCTAATGTGCAACTGTTGTTAATGTGAAGAAAAATCGACCAGTCTCATATCTTAAGCTACAGTTCCAGAACCTTACACACGCTTCTTGGATTACGCGGCAAAAATATTAAGAAGTTTAACCCAAAACATCAAAATGAGCAATTCCAAAAATTATTGTTATAACTAAATATTTAAATATTTACAACAAATTTTAAAATTAAACAAAAACAAAAGCAAACAAAGTTCCTGCATTGATAACAAAAAAATATATATATAAATATATATTTAGAAAAGATAAAGTGCAAATATTTAAAGCAAAAATTGAAAAAGAGTAAAGAAAATAAAATAAATTAAAATATTGTACAACACAAAAGAAACTGAAGAAAATATTTTTGCAATTATCTGCTAAAGTACCTGAGTTACAAGTTGAAGGAATTTAACTAAATCCCAGCAAGAAAATACTTAACCAAAGTTGAAATTGTGTGTGCCAAAAGAAACCAAATTAAAGTTTAATGGAAGTCTAAAAAAAACAACAACAAATTCAATGCGCCCAGTGTGCAGTACAGAGAATCTTAAGTCTCTCAGTGTATGTGTATATGTGCATATGTGTGTTGTGTGCCAACTATTCAATTAAATTAGAAAAATATATAAACAAAATTACAAAAAACCACAAACCAAAAACACAAATCACATAAAAATGGGCGAAGAATTACCAATATTAAAAGGCATACTCAAAGGCAACGTTAACTATCACAATGCGCGTAAGTTGAGAAGATGCTCAGAAAAAAATAATAGAAAAGCAACAAGGAATAGAGTAAATGCATTCACATGCATACAATAGATACAAATACATTTGACTATCAGTTGAAGATTGCAAACTCCAAAGCGCAGGCTAAACTCTCTCAAAACATGACACAAATTCGCTTCCAAGCGACTCGCTTTCAGTTTCCAACAACAATATGCAAAAGCTCCAATTTCTTACGCGGCGAAATGCAGAAGGCAAAAGCAGCCAATGGGATGCTGTTGCTGCTGCTGCTATTGCTGCGACTAAGACAACAACAACAAAAATATAACTATTTTTACTTTGACAGCGCCGTTTTTGACTTTGATTTGCTTTTTCGTTTTGTTTACCTTTTTGTTGTTGTTTCGTTTTCTTCGGCAAAGCAAGCTAACGCTTTAAGCGCCATTGAAGTATTGACCTCGTTTATACGCACACAACAATAATACTCAGTTTTTTTTTATTTCTTCATCATTTTTGGTTTGCGGCCGCGGAAGAGCTTTAAACTTGAAATGAAACTCTAGCAGCATACGTCGATGTCGACGTCACAGTCGACGTCGCCACTTGTACTGCTTTTGCTATTTTCTAAAAAGCAACAACAAGAAGAGCTGCTGATGCTCTCTTCATGTTTGACCAACTTTGAAGCGTCGAAAGTTGCCGCGGCGCAGTCGCAGGCGTCATTGTCGCTGTCGCTGCTCACGCTTGCGCTGTTGCTCGCTGTGTTTGTGCTTGTGCTTGTTGTTTTGTACGCTCACTCGCTCTAATTTCTACGCGCAGTCGCAGCAGCTGCGTTCATTTTCCATTTCGTTTGACCTGAATTTCGCTGCCTGGCAAGTGGGTCATTCATTCATTCGTTCAGTCAGTCAGTCAGTCACTCAGTTAGTTGGTTGGTGAGGCGATTTCTCGATTGCGACTGCGACGGCGATGGCAACGGCAACGGCGACTGCGGCTTCGGCTGCTGTGGAAAAAGTAGTAGAAAAATCTGCAAAGCGCCCCGTTTTTTTGCTGTTTGCTGTTGCTGCTGTTGTTGTTGTTGTTCATGTTTCACTTTTGTTACTGATTTTGTTGTTTAGTGTGCCAGTTTTAGCCGTGTGAGTGAAATTGTAGAAATTGCATTGCTTTTGACATTGAAAAGTTGGCCAAGATAGTATGTTTAAGGCCTAAATGGTTTTAGAGTGTCGGCAATTTAGGGCTAAGCTATAAAATTGCATTGCTTTTAGCTCAGTTTGTAAACTAGTTTAAACACTTTACGCCTTTACAATTAGCGCCTGCAACTCTTGGCCCAGTCAAAAGCCAACATTGATCTGTAAAACGTGACCAGAAACGTGTGTCTCCCCCTCTCTCTCTCTCTCTTTCCTCTCTTCTGGTGAAATGTGAAAGTTCACCCACATACAAATTCGTTAGTGCAAATTAAAATCTACAAAATGAAAGAAAAAAAAAGAGAAAGTATAGCAAGTAAAAGAAGAACAAGTCGATGAAATGAGAAAAAACAGAGTTGAACGACAGCTGAGAGCAGCGCAGAGTCAGGCAATGACCCAGTTTAAAGGGTCTCTCAACTTGTTGTTGTTGCTGCTGCTGCTGCTGCTGTTGGCCATAAATTACAGTGTAAAGGCCTGACAACTTCCTGCGTGACAAACAGCAACAACAACAACAAAGGGAACAGCAGCTGTCGAGCCCAAGTCCTTGCACCTGTTCACCCAAGCGTATATTAACTCGTAACCTCTACTACTCTCGCCCTCCCCGCAATAGACCCTGACTGTTGCGTACTGTAGTTTAAGTTTTGCTTACAAGGTCTTAACCTGGTCTTAATGCTCTTCTCCCCTCTTGCGTTCATATCATTGCAGCTGTGCGTTTTGGTCGCGTGCCGAAGCGTGAGAAGGCGCGCATTTTGGCCGCCATGCAGCAGAGCACACAGAATCGTGGCCAACAGCGAGCGCTTGCCACAGAATTGGACGATCAGCCACGCCTGCTGGCTGCCGTTCTACGCGCCCATCTCGAGACATGCGAGTTCACAAAGGAGAAGGTCTCCGCAATGCGACAGCGTGCCCGTGAATGTCCATCGTACTCAATGCCAACCTTGCTGGTAAGTTAATGCAATCTTTATTATCAACTTTAGCAACAACAACAGCCACAGCAATAACAATAACAAGCTGATATCAATCTTTGTCTGTGAGTCGATTTCCATTTGAGATCTACATATGTACATAGTTGGGTCTATAAGCGATGGTAAAAGGTTGCCGTGTAGGCGAATGTCAAGCACATTTCCGGGCACATTTATTGGCATGCATAGATCAACAACAACAACAATAAACAACAACAAACTAGTTACTGGCATGTTACTCATACGCCAAGGTGAACCTGTTTGCATGATTCTAAACCAGGAAATCAACGGCATCGCACGTAGACGCGTCTACAACTGTCTGACTGTCTGTCCGTCTATCTTTACTGTTCTGTTATGCGGCAAGAGACCTCCGATATGGTCAGCAAGCCAGCTGCTACTGCTGCTGGGGCATTGAAATGTTGCCAGCGTTTCAGGTCAAGTTCTTGATGGCCCTAAACACATTTTCGACTTTGGCCAAAAGTTGTCAATGTCAAAATAAAAACTACGTTGACGAACTGACAGAATGACAAACAATGATAAATGAGTTGTAAATTCTTAATGTTTATATTATAAATAACTCTGTGCATTTGTTTATATTTCTAATTACAACTGACGTCACTTAAGTAGCAGAGATCCTTAGAGAGGATCACAGTGTGGCAAAAATCCCCAAATTGTAGAATTATCAGTGTGTGAGCGATAAGGAAATTGAAACCAAAGCTATACGAGAAACGTGTTTCGACAACAACAAAAGCAAAAGCAGAAAAAAAAACATTTCTAAAGCTCAAGGTCAAGCGTAGCGTCATTATAAATGAAAAAACAAATAAACACACGCTACATGGAAATAGAGAGAGAGAGAGAGAGATTGAAAGTGAGTGGAAAAAAGGATGATTAAGAATAAGTAGATTATGGCAGGGGGGCAACGAGGGGAGCCTATAGGCATACACATGTGGCGGCTGTTTAAATAAATTAAAGATTATATACATATATTTAAAACAACAAAAAGTCAAATGACATATGTATGTACAAAGTTTTTTTGCGGGGAGGGAGACGCCTTGTTTCTATCAGCATTTTTTTCGGCTAATTATCAAGCAGTTGACTTAATGAATGCGTCGATAAGGTGTGCGAATAGAGAGGGCGATAGTAAACAATGTGTGGCCATTGTCAAAGTCAAGTGCAAGGCTAAAGGGGGCAGAGCAGCACAGCAACAGAGACAGTGTAAGCTTTTACAACTGAGAGAAATTCCAAAAAACAAGCAGTTAGACAGAGCGAAAGCAATAAAAGAGAGCGTGCTTGTGACGTTTAACTGAGAGAGCGATCAGCGCTATCGCCGAAAGAATAATTTGCACATGTCTGCAGCGTAGAATCACACAGCACACACACACACACACACATGCTTAGAATGCTCGCATGCGAGTCGCGAGACGACCTTGTGGCGAGTTATTTTTTAACCTTGGAATGAATGAAATGACTGTACACATGTACGTGTGTGTGTGTGTAGGTTCTTGCATATGTATTTGATATGATTATACAAATGAATGTACATACGTATTTAGAACTGCTTATGTACTTTGTACATAATAATTAATATAAGAAAGGAAAAATAAATTACGCAAAACAACAAAAATTACATATACAAAAATGCAAATATATTTAGTACTGACCCCCGCGTCGCCCACTCGTGCACACTCTTAAATGTCAGCAGTATGAGGAAGTAAAGCTCCGAAGCAAGTCAGACAATAACAGGCAACGGCACTTTTACGTCGTCAAAGAGAGCCAATTACAACAACGATCATTACGAGAGATTTGCCCAATGCGAGAGCGTCAGCGTCATCGTTAGCGAGAGCATGAGCGAGAGCGCAAATGTTGTGAAGGGAAGCTGCAGCCAAGTAGAGCAATAGTGCAAGCGAGAGAGCAAGCATAATGAGCGAGGCGATGGCGCGCAATTCATTTAATAGTCAGGTGGTTACACTTAAATGCTTATAAGGAAGCGCATTCTATGTTAAATTCTATTGAGTTATGACGAGACGGAAGCGTGTTAGTGCAAGGTGAGAAGGGGTTTGGCAATGTGACAGGTGCAATTGGTGTGCTTAAATTACATGTACATAACTGTGTATTATACACTGCACATTCTTCAGTCTTGATTAGACTTGAAATTCTTTTTATTTTAATTTATTTGGGTATTTTCTTAGTTTCTTTTTTTTGGCACTATCAGCTACAAGAACTTGAGGCATCATTTTGCCAGCCAAAAATTTGAAATTGAAGGTCTTGTGATACGCATGTCGCGCCGAAACAAATGACCAGAATGGCGGGGGGATGGTGATTGGGTGTCATACAGAAAGCATATAAAAATACATTAACATCAAATAGAATTCACATAAACACACACACTCTCATTAGTATATTTGCAAACTATTTCCGCTTTTGCGCAAATGAAACGCAAATTCGAAAATATATGTATATATTTATAAAATAAATACGAGCGAATCTAAAACCGAATGAAATTCTATGGCGACGTCAAAGCGCCGGCGAAAAGGTGTAGAAAATAGAAAGAAATTTGTTATCGTTGTTGTTTTTGTTGTTGTTGCTCTGCCGGTTGTATGCCGGCATATATATATGTACATATATTGTTGTTGCTTTTGCTTGCACTTGACGAAGGCCAGCAAAGCAAAGCGAAGAGCGGCGAATTGGGGCGGCTAAAGACGATGCCGGCATTTTGGTGGAAGGGGTGGGGCGAACGATTTTCAAGGTTAATCATACAAATTTCAGACGAAGATTTCAACGTGTGCAAACATGAAATGAAACATGAATTTTCCAACATTGAATTGTCATAAAGAGCGTGAGGAAAGGGGAGCACGTTCGCATGTATGTAACTCAAAACCCGGAAAGCAAAATGACACAATAACATGAACAATGCTGCAAATAGACAAAACAATGACAACAGCCAAAGCAATAGGGTCAAAATCAGTAACCCCCACCCAAGCTACCTCCCTGCCTGCCCGCCCGCCTGCCTGCCTGCCTGCCTGCCACAAGCGACAATCTGAAAGCCCCTAGCGAGCTAGCACACGCGCAACGATAACAGCAACAACAACAGCAGCAGCAACAACAACAACAACCCGGAACCTTGAACTCTGGTTCGTCGACCTTGGTGCTAATGTCAGCGACAGGCGACGAAAGCACAAAGCAATATAAAAAAAGAACTGCTTTAGAGAAAGGGAGAGAGGGGCCAGGGAAAGAAAGAGTGGGGCAGCGAGAGCGACAGAGAGAGAGAGGTAGAACAAAACCGCCCCTAGAAACTACAAACTAGCGAGGCGAGCTGACGTAGTTGTCGCTGGGTAAGCTTTTGTGCTGCTGCTGCTGCTGTTGTTGTTGTTGTAATAAAAAGCTTCCAGCGACAAGGAAATGCGACATTTGACAAGCGCGAGAGCGGCAGCAAGAAAGGGACAGAGCTAGTGCAGGCGTTGAGGGGTGAATGAGTAAGTGTGTGTATGCATGTGTGTGTGAGTGTGGGAGTGTGCGGAAGTACAAATAGTTATGATTATTGATTGCAATGCTACAGAGAGAGAGAGAGAGACAAGTACAGGCAGCAGTTCGGTGACCTTCGCGTGAATAGAACCGTTAGAGGAGGGAATGCAACAGTTAGTGGTGGCAACCTTTGCTATAGTTTATTATTATTAACAATTAACATTTGTTTTCGTTTTTTCTTTGCTTCACTTGCAGGCCTGTCCATTAAATCCCGCGCCCGAGCTACAGTCAGAGCAGGAATTCTCACAGAGATTCGCGCACGTCATACGCGGAGTTATCGACTTTGCGGGCATGATACCCGGCTTCCAGTTGCTCACCCAGGATGATAAGTTCACGTTGCTCAAGGCGGGACTCTTCGATGCGCTGTTTGTGCGTCTCATTTGCATGTTCGACTCGTCAATCAATTCGATCATCTGCCTCAATGGCCAAGTGATGCGTCGCGATGCGATCCAGAATGGCGCCAATGCCCGTTTCCTGGTTGATTCCACATTCAATTTTGCGGAACGCATGAATTCAATGAATTTAACAGATGCCGAAATTGGTCTATTCTGCGCCATTGTCCTGATAACGCCCGATCGTCCTGGTCTGCGCAATCTCGAGCTCATTGAGAAGATGTACAGCCGCCTGAAGGGTTGTCTGCAGTGCATCGTCTCCCAGAATCGCCCCGATCAGCCCGATTTTCTTGCTAAGCTGCTGGACACAATGCCAGATCTGCGTACGCTCAGCACTCTGCATACCGAGAAGCTTGTCGTATTCCGCACTGAGCACAAGGAGCTGTTGCGCCAACAGATGTGGAGCATGGAGGAGGGGGACGCGGCTAGCAAGAGTCCCGCTGCCAGCTGGGATGCCATGGATGTGGAGGCAGCCAAGAGTCCACTTGGCTCCGTTTCCAGCACCGAATCCGCCGATCTCGATTACGGATCGCCGAGCAGCACACAGTTGCAACAACAGGCACCAGCTGCAGCCCAATCGCATCTGCATAATGGCACACCCTCCTCGCTGGCCAGCTCGGCGCCTCTGCTCGCTGCCACCCTCTCTGGTGGCTGTCCGCTGCGCAATCGCGCCAACTCCGGCTCCAGCGGAGACTCGGGTGCTGCCGATATGGACATTGTGGGTTCGCATGCGCATCTCACCCAGAATGGTCTGACAATCACGCCCATTGTGCGCCACCAGCATCCGCACCAACACCAGCAGCAGCAGCAGCAGCAACAGCAGCAGCATCAGCAGCAGCAGCAGCAGCAGCAGCCACAGCAGGTGAATCACCATCAGCAGCATCCGCAGTTGCATCATCATCTGACCTCGGGTGCCACACGCTACCGCAAGCTGGACTCGCCCACAGATTCGGGCATTGAGTCGGGCAACGAGAAGAACGAATGCAAAGCGGTCAGCTCCGGCGGCAGCAGCTCCTGTTCCAGTCCCCGCTCCAGTGTCGATGATGCCCTCGATTGCAGTGATGCCGCCCAAGCAGCCTCCGCCGTTGGCGTGGCCCAGCTTAGTGTCTCCGTGTCCCCAGTTCGCTCACCGCAACCCTCCAGCAGCGCCAATCTCAAGCGTCAGATTGTCGAGGATATGCCCGTGCTGAAGCGTGTGCTCCAGGCGCCTCCACTCTACGATACGAACTCCTTGATGGACGAGGCCTATAAGCCGCACAAGAAATTCCGCGCATTGCGTCACCGCGAGGTCGAGACCGCCGAGGCCGATGCCAGCAGCTCGACAAGCATGCCAGCTCACAGTCCTCGCCAGAGTCCCACGCCCCACACAGCCCACATCAGCGTGGTGCAGACTCCGCCGCCGGCAGGAGCAGTATCAGCAGGAGCAGCAGCGGCAACCAGTCAACTGCACATGCATCTAACGCGCAACAGTCCCAGCCAACATCAGCAGCAGCAGCAGCAGCAGCAGCAGCAACAGTTGCATCAACAGCAGCACCAGCATCAGCAGCAGCAACAGCAGCAGCAGCAACAACAACAGCAGTTGGGCTCCATGGCCAGCACACACTCGGTTCTGGCCAAATCCTTGATGGCCGAGCCACGCATGACGCCCGAGCAGATCAAGCGCTCGGACATCATACAAAACTATTTGATGCGCGAGCCGGCAACAGCTGCCAGCAGCACCACCGGTGGTGGACGCAGTCCGAGCAATCATTGTCCCTCACCCTCGACAAGTTCCCCGCCGCCTTCCCAGCAACATACCCAACAACAACAGCAACAGCAGCAGCAACAACAGCAGCAGCAGCAGGCACGTTGGGCCACCACAAGCTGTCAGCAGCGGCAGCAATCGGTGTCGCCACACAGCAATGGCAGCAGTTCCAGCTCCAGCTCCAGCTCATCCAGCTCCACCTCCAGCAACAGCAGCAGCAACAGCAGCTGTCAGTATTTCCAGTCGCCGCATTCGACCAGCAACAGCAGCAGCAACTCCGCCACCTCATCGACGGCAACATCCACATGCATAGTGACGCCACCGCCGAGGCCGTCGCCCATGTTGGAGTTGCAGGTGGAGATCGCTGATCCAGCGCAGCCGTTGAATCTGTCCAAGAAATCGCCGACGCCGCCGCCAAGTAAATTGCATGCATTAGTTGCTGCGGCCAATGCTGTGCAGCGTTATCCAACACTGTCCGCCGATGTCACCGTCACAGCGGCCAGCAATGCAGCTGTTTCCACAGCCACGCCCAGTGTCGCGCCGCCCACAAGCAGCAGCAGCAACAACAACAGCAGCAGCAGCAACAACAACAACAGCAACAGCAACAACAGTGCAACAACTGCAGGTGTTCCGACTGTGCACAAAGTCATGTTAGAGGCGTAAATCGCTTAAGAGCTGAGAGACTGAGTGACTGAGAGAAGGAGAGGGGGAAGGGAGAGATGAGGGAGAGGTTGAGTTGAGAGGTAGGCGGGGTGGTACAGATTTTCCTTAACACTGGCAGCAACCCCTCGCAAGCAGAAAGCCAGCAAAACAGAAAATACAAATAAAAAAAAATCGTAAAAATTAAATTAAATTATTTTTAACTTTAAAGAACTTCACAAATAATGAAAAGCAAACAAAAAAAAATATATATATATATTAAAAAATAAAAGAATTAAATATTTAAAAAGAAAACAAAACAATGAGCAAGTGTACAAAGTTTCAAAATGCATGCAATTTAAATATTTAAAACTACAAGTTAATGAAAATAATAACAAAAGCAAAAACAAAAGCCGATAAAATTGGACAACAAAAGCTTCGTTGTCGTCGAGGTATTAAAACGTGGGCAAGGCAACACAACAGTGCATATAAACCATATAATTTAGCAGTTAAACTCAACACAACAACAACAGACACACACATAAAGAAGCGTAAATTATTAATTAATTTCCCATTGCTTTTATGGCAGCCCCATAACAATTCTGTTGAGATTGCCAATCGGAATTTCGATTCTAATTTCAAATTCTACGCGAATTTCCGCATAACTTTTGATTGTTTTTTAAGTTTTAAGCGATTTGTTGTACATATTATTACAATTACATTTAACACACTATTATTAATTATTTCTATTATACACAAGCAATGCGTTCAACTACTTGCTTTTTGAAATGTTTTTTGAAAAAACTGCAATTTAATGTTGTCTAATTCATTTATTTGATCAATTTTTTTTTTATATAATTCTCCCCACTCTGAAAAAAAAATGGTTTGAACTTTTTTTTTGTGCGATCTCCGTTAAGTGAAGAAGAAAATAATAAAAAATAATTGCTGTTTTTTATTCTTTATTATTATTGAACATTGAGAACATGCGATGAAAAATTCAACTATAATTAAGTTCAAATAAAATTCAGTTTTTATGAATTGCAAAATTATCTAAACTTTTAAGCGTTTAATATTATTGTTTTCTAATTTTAAATAAAATAAAATATGAAAAAAAAAAACACCACACAAAACAAAAGGAAAAAAATGCATTAAATAATATAAAATAAAATATGAAAGAACATATACTTATACATATATGAAGAATTAAATCAAACAAAAATTGCTTAAGAGTTTTAGCAGCAAAAAAACCCAACGTTAAAATATTTGTTGTGTAAATAGTTAAATGTTAAATTACAATTAAAAAATTACAATTACAATTACAAACGTAAAAACCAACGTATTTAAAATATGAATTATATGCTTAAACGATTTAATGTTTAATTGGCATAAGATCAACAAACAAACAAAACAAAAAAAAAAACAACTTAGCAGCAAAAAATACAAAAACAAACAAAAAAAAAAAAACAAAAGAAAAACAAAAAAGATTATTGATGATGATATATTAATATATTATTTAAAAAGTAAATTACACTTGCGGTAGCAAAAAACTATTACATTAATTATATTATAATTAATTATGCAGTACTATTATGATTATTCTAATTCTTATGATTAATTAACTACTATTTCTTGTGGTAAGCAACAACAAAAAACAACAACAACAACAACAAAAACAACAAAGAAAAAACCGGCGCAGAAATTTGTATGTCAAATCAATAAAATGAAAATTGTTAAAAAAATATTTCAAAAAAAATCTTCAGTTTTTTTATTTATTTTCAACATTTTCACTTTATCTTTAGTTTTTCAGTTAATTTCTTAATTTTAAAGGAGCGACAAGCCGATGAATGGAAATCAAAATTGAAATTAAAATCTTCATCTTAATTTAAATATGTTTTCTTCTTCTTCTTGTTTTCTTGCTGAAACTACCGCGTTGAAGAACTCAAAACATTATATAATCTAATAATTTTTAACGTTTTGCATATTGTATTATGTGTGTAGAGCAGCGAACAACAACAACAACAACAAAGACAGTTCACTTGAGGATTGACAAATGCAAAAGAAAACAAAACAAAATTTAAAAAAAAGCAAAATAAAAAATAAAACAATAAGCATAAAATAATGAAATCTAAGATACATACACATACATATACATATACATACATATATTATAAATATATTCTTTTAAAATTTATGCAAACGTGCTTACAAAATGAGATGAAGAAGCAACGTCAAATATTATAAACAGAGGGGAGACGAAGGTTATGACAAAAAGGTTATAACTAATTAAATATCACACTTCAATAATTATATATATATATGTGTATATTTATATATATATACATACATGTGTGTGTAACAATTTTTTGCGTGTGTGTGTAAAATTGTCCGTAATTTTTAGCAAGCAAATAAAATATAAAAAAAAGTAAATAAATAAAAAATAAACAAATATTGTATTAAAACTGAATATTTTATGTAAAAACAAAGTAAAGAAAACACTGTGTATTGTAGTGCGATAGCAGCCAGCTTGAGTCTGGCTTTAGAATTTATGTTGAAACTGTCTAACGATAGCGATAAAGAAGACGATAGAATTTTAGTGAGTGGGAGGAGGACAGAAACGGTAACCGAAACAATGAAATGACGACAATTAAGCAAAAAACAAAAAGAGAAAATACAAAACGAATACCGTAAAGCGTAAATCGTAAAGCGTAATTCGTAAATCGTATATCGTAAAACGTAACTCGTAAAGCGTAAATGTTAAACGTAATAGGAACTAACGTAACTGAGCTGAAATCCAACTGAGCAGGCAAATAGAATATGATACTTGGCAGAGCGAGTACATATATATATATATATATGTATGTATATACACGTATATGTATAAGTAAATACGAAACGCGTAAGTATATGTATATGTACACACACACACACACACACAGACAAACCACACACACACACACACACATATATATGTATATTTTCATCAGTCACAACTTGTGAATTGAGGCAAAAACAATTTTTAAAAGAACAACGGGCAAAGTACATATGTACACGAATGTATGTACATATATTCTGACAGATCAGATATATGTATAGCGTATCTGATGATACCAAGAGAAACTCGACACAGAAGAACGAAATTTGTATTTGTGAAATAACATAATATTGCAGTTTGTTTTAAAAAGGAAAAAAGAAAAAGAAAAACCAGAATGGAATATGTGAATAAAATATGAAAATAAGTATTTAAAATATATCAAAACAAAATTACAACAACAACAAAAAACGAAATATGCATTGTTTTTATTTGATTTTGGAAATTCTAGGATGGCAAAACAACTGAATGTGTCATATAATACCACATTATTAGGGCTTCTGCTTCTTTCTGCTCTCCTCTCTGCCTTCTGCTTCTGCTTCTGCTTCTGCTGCTTCTTCATCGCATGCCCGACGATAATTTTCAATGTCGCCGCCTGTGTATTTTGGAATTTTGCTCGTGACCTTGAGCGATAAGTGTCGCAAAATGAATTTACCGAAATAATCAAATAAGCATTGTCTCGATTGGCAGCGAGACGCAGCGCGGCGCATTGGGGAAGAGGAGCGTGAGTGCCGCATATACTCGCTAAGATAACGCGCAGTCAGATAGCGCCAGGCCCAGGCTCACACCAGGGAGCGCAGCATTGGGGGAGGAGTCGCGTTGCCCGTGTATTATTTGAAATATATTCTAAATTTAAATAAAGAGCATACAGACATGTGCGGGAGAGCAAGAGAGCGATAGACTGGCAGGGTGGGATAGGCGGGGAGGAAACACACTCAGATCTGTTATCTTCAAAGTCAATGTCAAAGCTATGGCAGAAAGAGACAGCATTTGATAGAGAGTGTGAAATGTGTAGATAGATAAGGCAACAGTCCAACAGCGCAACAAATTAATAAACTGTACAATGTGGCGTATGAGTAATGCGTGCCAAATGGCAAGTAGCAAATGCAATAAATAGTAACAAAATCGATAAACGGAAAATCGATGGCTGTCAATCGAAGTATGTATTAACATATTGAAGCACGGAACTATTAAATTGCAAGTAAGTTAGAAGTAATATTCCTTAATAGAATATACTTATTATTCTTTTTTGTTCACATTGAAGGAAAGAACATCCAGTGATAAAAGAGTAACTAAAGAGAAGGAGTAAAAACTCTGTAGCCTTATGAAATTTCCTTACATTACTTGTCTGTATGTATATTTATTTATTAGGTAGCTTCTTATATATTTGCGTATTTCACCTTGAAACCGAGCAAGCCTCAAATAAATTAATACACACAAATCGCGCAAATTCCGCGGCAACAAATAAAATACAAATACAACAACAACGACAACAACAACGACAACAACAACAGCAACAACAAATTGTATATGTATTTAGAAACAAGAACAAATACCGGGGGAGAGAAAAAAACAAAATTTCAAGGTTAACTGATTAGACGAAATTAGCGAATTTCTAGCAGATGATTGAACGAGCCAAAGAGTAGGGGTGGTGGGTTGCGCAGTGGGCGGCAGTGGGGAACGGGTGATGAGAGCACGCGCTAAAAAAAAGGCCCACGCAACGCGTTTCGGTTTTCGGATTGTGCGTGTGCGTGCCGAATCAAAGCCGAAGTGCGGCAATGTTAACCCGAAGTGTAGCAAGCCGAACTCTCGCACACGCATGTTAACTTCCCACTCCACCTGCTTTACCCCCTTCCACTACCAGCTCTAGATTCTCAAGCAATAGCAATTCACCACAAAGCATTGCCGTCGCAGTTAGCGCGATAGGCCTAAGTATTTCACCACCGATTCTTGAGTGTGGTGTAATTGTGTGAAATTCAGCATTAGACATTGATCTCGTAAGTCGTAATCGTAATTAAATTAAGCGAATTCAGGAAAATTCCTATCTATCGTTCGCTTTGATGCCCAAAATAAATCAAAGATATATTTACAGCTAAAAACCCAAAATTAGCCAAGGCAGCAGCAAAGTAAGTACAATAAAAAGTAAATTGTACTATAAACAAAAAGTTTTTACGCTTTTGCCATAAGGTAAATATAATAATACACACACACACATGCGCACACATGCACACATACAGCTGCTGATACAAATACAAAGCAAAATGCGCTTGACATTGAACTTGAACTGCAGTGCAATCGACGACGTTTACGTCAGCGTCGCCGTCGCCGTCGCTGTAGTCGTCTACATCGACGTCGGCATCAGCGTCAGCGTCAGCGTTGTCTGTGTCATAGCAGAGAGCTGATAGCAGAATCAACAGCAGTTGTTGTTGTTGCTGCTGCTGCTGCTTTGATGAGCAACTGAAATGGGACAAGCAACAATGAGAGAACTATTAAGAATTTAACAAAAGCCCAAGCTGAACTACAAATTTATATTTATAAAAGGCAAATTGCATTTATTTATAAATATAAGAAATTACATCGCATCAAATGAAATAATAGACTAACAGATGAATAACTTTTTGACGCATCCAAATCAATGTGAAACGTCTGAGTCAGATCTCTATAGGTTGACAGAGAAACCATTAAAAGGGATTTTTTGTTAGCATTTCTTATGGATATGAGAAAAGTTCTATATTTATAATGGGAAGCACGGGAAATGTTAGTAGTTAAATAGTTATATAATGAAAATAAATACTGCTTTCGTTAGCTGGAAATTTACACTAATTTGAAGTTAACGCCAACGCTGTATTGGCCCCTAAGGACAGGGCCAACAAGTCGTCAGTTTGATGAGCCGTAAAACGAGAATGTGATAAAGGATAAAAGCTGCACTTCACTAGACGAATAGTGTATATACTTAACAATATTTATATAAGTAAAATCAAGTTGGTAATTGTCACAAGTAAATTATAAACAAATAGCATTTAAATATACAGTCTTATTTGGAAAACTAAGTGTTTATTTATTATAATTTATAAATTTTATTCAATTACTCTCAAGTGAGATAACTTAAATGCTCTTTAGAGTATTGTAAATGCGTTGAGTCCACAAAAAAATATGCTAAAAGTACAAATTACGTGCACGGGCAAAACTCGGGGTGTAATATAAGAAGGGCGGCGGAAAGGGCTGGGCAGGGGGATAATGTCTGCTAGCATTGGCAGCAACCAAGGTCACATTGACAAGTGTTGCACGCGCCTGCGATTGACAAAATGTGTTGTGCGGCATTTTGTGGATGGCGCGTGTGGAGTGTGGCGGCAGAGGGGATTGGGTATTTTTGGGGGGGTAGTGCGTGTGTGTGTGCGTGTGGGCTTGGAAGATGCGTAAGCTCTGCTTTTGGCACTTGTCGTTTGTATTGCTGTCGTTCTTGTTTGCTTTTACCTCTACAACTTGCTGCTTGCTTTTTCACTTGATTAGTGACACGCGCCTGCCACACGCGCTCTCTTGCTGTCTCTGTCTCTCTCTCTCTCTCTCTCTCTCTCTCTCCTTCTCACTCTCTCCCTCCTCTGTTGGGAAACTGCTTTGTGATTGTTTCTAACGAAACGAAACAGAAATGTACTCGATTCATCAGAAGCACAAAGTCAACAGAGTTTGATAAGTTCTGCTTTGGAAAATGCTCGGAAAACACATCATATTTCTAACGGTAAAACTCTTTATCGCTTGTGCATTTGCGATAGTTGCTTTGACTATGATTTGCGTTAAGCAAAGCTGCTCCCTTTTGTCTAATCTCAGATCTATTTGGCTTATACACTGCAAGTTGTGCTTTGGAGGCCTAAACAAACTTACGCTTGGCCATAAAATAAAAATCTTCTTCAGAAAGGTCAAAAGCGTGTGGATGCTGGCGCAAGACGACAGCAGAGAGAATGGAAGTGGAGTGGAGCGCAGAGGCAGTGGGAGTTGGGGGTGCGGGTGCGGGTGCGGGTGCGGGTGCGAGTGCGGGTGGAGTAGGACAACGACGCGTGTGTTGTATTGAAATGTCCTTGACAATAACATTGCATGCCATCAGGTCGCTGGGTCGCTGGGTCGTTGGTTTGCTTGGCTCTTTGGGTTTGGGTTTGGTTGGGTTTGGCTGACTTGGCTCGGCTCGTTCAGTCGCTGGCTTTGTTGAGCCAATATGGCGCGTGAAAACCGTATTCAAGGACCGTGTTGAATGGCGTGTGGAAGCTCTAAATTTCCGTGGAAATGCCATGTCGCAGCAGGCTTGATTTGCTTATTTACACGTGGCATTGCAGATGGGAATACCCCCCCTCTCGCCTTCTGCTGCTGCTGCTGCCATTTTGAATGCTTTGCAGTCAAATGAACTGAGCTATACTTTAATTTGGCTAATTAAGCGCTGTTTTTGGCTAATAGCTGTTGTCTACTAATTTTACAAAATTATTAAATAAATATAGGCGTAAATGGCAGCCCTTTGCTAACGATATGAAACACCCCCGCCCCTTGAACTACTTGAGTGAACTGAGTTTTTGGTTGCGTTGTTGGCCTGGTCGGGTGCCAAGGCAAACAACCGCACAAAATACACGCGCTGCTTACCCCACAAGCCAATAACCTAGAGCCATTTTGCTATTTACACAATTACAACAACACAATATTTACCCTGCCAGCCCCCCCCCCTTCCTTCACCCCCTGCTCATCATAACAGATCTGGCAACCCCTCATCAACTGAAAGCGAAACGAAATTGCGTCGAAAATGTTTTGTGCGAACATTTAATAATGTTGTTGGAGTGGGAAGGGGTAGGAGGAGGGAGAGGGGAGCGGAATGTTGAGTGCGGGGGCAGAAACTTTTACGAAAATTATATTGTGTTTTCCCTTCGAAAGCTTTGCACCATCCCTAAAAGCATTGTGGCTGCTGCTGCTTCTTCTTCGGTTTCGGCTTCGGCTTCACTTTATTTTGGTTAACATTCAAGGTCAAAGTTGAGCGCTGGTCGTAAAGACAAAAGCTGCACGCCTGACAAGCGCTGAACGAATGCGAAATACCCTATAAAATGGCATAGTAGTTGTCTATTATTACTACTACTACATATGCATAGTTGTTAATGAGAAATCAAGTGAAAAACTGCGCTTCGCTTTCAGCTAAATGAACTTTTAGGCAGGGTATGCCACACTTTTAAAGGGTATATGCTTACAGAGTGTAAGGTAGTGCGCCGAATCGCCTATTGTTGGCAGAATGGAGGAGCAGCAAGAGCAACATCCCTCAATCTATACAATAACTTTGAAGTTTGTTGTTGACCCAAATCAAAAAAGTTCTTCAACATAAATTTCAAAAAGGCGACATTTTGTTTAATTGTCTAATTAAAATCAGGAACAAACGCTGAGCTCTGCAATTGACAGGGGATCTGCTTGAATCGGACACGAACTCGCATGAATAATGAATAATGAATAATGAATCTGCATATGTTATCGGAGCACTCAATGCAAAGCGAGGAAGTGAAGTGAAGTTGGACTGCTGGACGTCAAGTGTCCTCGTCGATTGGGATGATGGCATAAGCCGTGTAATAAAAGCGGCCTAAGACCACTTCAAGGACCAGTCTATGATGCTGACGTGGACATGGCCAGAGCAGGCAGCGTAGGCGTCAACTTGTTCGACTCTTTAAGCATCTTGAATTTCAATCAAGTCAGCAAATGAGACAGCTTCTCTGAGCTCACAATGAGCATGTAAAAGAATTCAATTTGTAAGCCAATTTGTGTGTGTGTGGCGAGACTGAAGGCAATTGTCGATTACAGCATATGGAAACGCAAAGCAAATATAAATATTAAAACAAAAAACTCAGGGTAAAGTAAATTGAGATCATCGAGTGATCGATTGATCGTTCGATGAATCAAATTACGCATTACATGTATATATTGATTTGATTTCATTTCATAAACAGCACAGAAGTCAAAACATTCAAGTGTGTTATGTCTGCTCTCGCATTGCATTACATAAATATTTAAATATCTCCTCTCGATACTATTATTACAACAATCATCCGAGGCTTCTCTTTACGTCTCGAGCGTCAAGAACAAATGCTCAGATCACTGTAGTATTGTTTTGCATATAAAGCGAAATCAGAATGGAGGCTAAATTGAATATTATTAAGGTTATTCATATTGTTATTATTATTATAAATTATAAATACATTTGTGGAGGACACATGCAGTACCTCGACCTAAAAGATCTTTTGTTCTTGCAGCTTCTCAATTCGCAGAATTCTCTTTTGCTGATATTGAGATTGATTGAGGATTGCTTAAGGAATTCTGTTCCATTTGTTTGCTTTAGTTCTTTTGCAACTCTTACAGTTTCTTCATTAGCCTAATTTCTTTCTTTTGCTTTGTTTATTCCCAGTTTTTCTCTGTCTATTAAGTTAACTTCTCAGTGATGCTTCGGCAGTACAAGATTCTTAAGTAATAAGGCAATAGGATAGGATTTAGTAGGATAGGATAGGATAGGATAGGATACAATAGGATAAAATAGGATAGGATAGGAAAGGACAGGATAGGATATAATAGGATAGGAGAGGATAGGATAGGATAGGATGGGATAGGATAGGATAGGATAGGATAGAATGGGATAGGATAGAATGGGATAGGATAGGATAGGAAAGGACAGAATAGGAAAGGACAGGATAGGATAGGATAGTATATGGATAGGATAGGATAAGATAGGATAGGATAGGAAAGGACAGGATAGGATAGGATAGTATATTATAGGATAGGATAGGATAGGATAGGATAGGATAGAATGGGATAGGATAGGATAGGATAGGACAGGATAGGATAGGATCGGATAGGATAGGATAGGATAGAATAGGATAGGATAGGATAGGATAGAATAGGATAGGACAGGATAGGATAGGATAGGATAGGATAGGATAGGATAGGATAGGATAGGGTAGGATAGGATAGGAGAGGAGAGGATAGGAAAGGATAGGATAGAATAGGATAGGATAGGATAGGATAGGATAGAATGGGATAGGATAGGATAGAATAGGATAGGACAGGATAGGATAGAATAGGATAGGACTAGGTTGGGATATGATAGGATAAAATAGGATAGGATAGGATAGGATAGGATAGGATAGAATGGGATAGGATATGATAGAATAGGATAGGATAGGATACAATGGGATAGTCTCTACTCTATCCCAAGTTAGCTCAGCTCACAGCTCACAGCTTCCTCTTCAGTTCAATTGCCAATAACTTGTTCAGGAATCTGCTTAAACGTTCTTCATTTTACTCCAATGACTTCTCAATGTAATTTACCTTTTTTCCATAGCTTTTATCTTGCTGAGTCTAAACTCCCATAGTTATTAGTTATATTTCCTATAGTTTTTACCCTATATCTCTTAATAGCGCAGTTAGCTAGTCAGAACTATCTCCTAGTTCCTATTATCAATTGCTTTGAGCGAAGTACTATCTCTTCCAGCGAACTTCTCTGCTTCTCTCGACAAATTTGTGAGTCTCAGTTTACTAGCTTCACAAATGCATTCACTGAAGTTACAGTAACTCTATTTAATGTTACCTTCTTGACAACACTCCCTTGTCTCCCTGACTCTACCTCCTCAAGGATCTATAAGCATTTGAAGACCCTGTACAGTAAGTCTCTTTATATTATCCATCACTATAAGTTGAAGTACCTAGATAGTAGAGTCTGCTAGGCTGTTTGTAGCCCTGCTCTAGCTATATATTTCGCAATTTGCTTTGCCCTGGCTCAGTTCCCAGCCCAACTGGGCTGTCTCCTAGCATCCCCGAGTCCGTTAATGACATGGTCTGACCTCTTTTTATGCTGTAACCAAGTGCGTGTCTGGGAACGGCAATGGCAACCAACTGTTGCCAACGATAAATAGCAGCGTAATGATGGCCACACTGGGCTAGGGGAGGGGCCAGTGAGGGTGGGGCCAGTGGGAGGTCAGTTAAATGACGGCGCCGACTGTCTCCAGTCGCCGCCTGTCAAGGACATCGCACGCATTACAGACCCCAACGAAATGCGCATAAAATTTGTGAGACTGAGGCCTCATTTCTTCAACATTTTTAGACTCTGAACTAAAAGTTCACAGTCTATTAGGTTTGACGAAAGCGAAATGTGCGTAACAGGCAGAAGGAGGCGTGGCAGACCCTATAAAGTATATATATTCTTGATCAGCGTCAACAGCCGAGACGATATAGCCATGTCCGTCTGTCCGTCTGTCCGACTGTCCGTCTGTCCGTCTGTATGAACACCTAGATCTCAGAGACTATAAGAGCTAGAGTAACCAAATTTGGTGACAACACGTGTATTGTTTGCAGGCAGATCAAGTTTGTTTTAGATTTTTGCCACGCCCCCTTCCGCCCCCGCAAATCGAAAAAAACGTATTACTGAAGCTACCGACTTTAGATTTAATTCAGATTTGGCACATATGGAGGATGTCCTATTTCGGACGTTTTCTCAAAATTTCATCACGATCTGTTCATAAACATAGAAGATATTAAGGAATGAATGATCAGCAGGTTCATGGCACCTCTGCGGCCAAAATTGCTTTAGTTAGAACAACAACAACAAGAAACGCCGCAAAGGCGCGAGTTCGAATCCCACTGCTGACAATTCCAAAATACATTTTTTAATAATTATAAATTAATTACTTTTATTTTATATATACATATAATATTAATTTTGCCCTATTTGTCAGAAAATGTTGAGAATTTAAGAGAAAGCAATAACCAAATTTCGTTAGAAATTCGTATATATATATATATATGACAAATGCAAAAACTCGTGCTGTAGTTCAGAGTCTCCCACAGTCGTACCCCGACTGTAGCTTCCTGACTTGTTTATATTGAGATTCTGCTATATTATTGTTGCTGTTGTTGTTGTTGTTGTTGAATGTTTGAACGCGTTTTTGCATTGCAAACTATGGCAAACATTTGGCTGATTTCCAATGTCAGAGATCATTTGGTTCTACACCAAAAATGTTGTCAATTCAGGAAGTTCTGATCGAATATGCACAAACTTTGTTTGCATAATATGAATAACTGTCGATCAGAAAAAACAAACTTTGATCAGCACTTGATCAGCATTTTGGAGATGGGCTTGCTTGGGGAAGCTGCCAACCAGGGGAATGTTTAATGCGATTCAGTGGAGCCGCACAGGAAGCAGACCACGAGAACTGAGTTTAATGTATGTTAGCCATGAAAATAACTGAATATTATGCATATCTTGTGTTATGTGTTGACCTTGTGCTGGCAGCATCTGCTGTTGTTTCTCCCGATCAAATTGTTTAATATGATTTGGAAGCGCTGCATTGCCAGTGTAGAGAAAGGTCCATTACAGACTTGTCGTGTAAACTGGGGGATAATACGTAAAATATGTTAAAATATGGCAAAATGCAAATGTAAATAGGGTAGGCAAATGTAATGGGGCAGACAGAGAGAGAGAGAGAGAGAGAGAGAGAGAGAGAGAGAGAGAGAGAGAGAGAGGGAAGCTTCGAGGCTAAACTGAATGAAATGTTGTGCGCACTTATGTTAATGATGGTAAATGATTATGACTAGAAACCAAAGTCTCAGCCTCCGCCTCAGCCTCTCACTCAGCTAACTGTCGCCTGGCCTCAATTCACGCATGAAATCTGCAATCAAATGTATATAGAAAGCCCATAAGCTTCATTTTATGGCCACATAAAGAAGGGCTTTACAATATTTAGGCCAACTCGCAACTCACAGGACGCGCGCGACAGTTTATGGCGCATTCAGACAACTTCGGCGCTTTCTATTCCTATTTGGGCATGAAACGATGCCAAGGATGTTGGCGGCTAACAGAAATCGTCACGTATACGCCGCATACGCCAGCAATTATGTACAAGCAGAACAACAACACACACACAAGACACACAGTCGAACCGTTGGGGTTGTACAAAAGTTTCATAAAGTTAACCAAAATAAGCCGAAGGTTATGTTATGATAATACGCAGCAACAACAATCACAACAACAGCAACAACAACAACAACAGCAACAGCAACAACTACAGTAGGCCCAAAAAACTGCTACGCAATACGCAAGCAGCTAGCAAAGGGGTTGTAGGCGTATTGCAGAGTACCTAGCTCGGCTTTACGTTTATGTTCGGGCCATAAAATACGAGTATGGCCTAATGACAGGCAAATGAAAAAGCCTTTAGACCCCTTTGTGCATACACACATAACTATGCCTCATCAATCAGCATAGACCATAAACAGTTTGCCTAGCTGTCTGCTTGCCTCTCTCTCTCTCTCTCTCTCTCTCTCTTTCACTCTCTCTACTTTTACCTAGAATTCAAGTTTCTGCTTATCCTGTTTCCACAGCCAACAGCAAAGAGAGTAAATTATTATTAAATGGACTTGCTAACTGCGTCACAGTCTGCGGCTCAGTTCAATAAATACAATAAAGGAAAATATATTTTAGCCGGGTCAATTTTCTGTTGCCGTGGCCTCGACTCGTACTTCTGCCCCTGCTCCTCTCTCTGCTACCCCCGTAATAAGTAAATTGTCAAACTGATAGCATGTAATTAGTATTTAGCGTAGGCGTCTCACAATGTTTACGGCGCCGCAATTTGTGGTGTCTACATTATTGTTATTATTACTATTTGCTATTGCTATTGTTGTTATTGTTGTTGTTGTTAAAGTTTCACAAAAAATTCCTGGAAAACAATTGCCGTCTGTTTGGCTTTAAGCTGAAAATTGACTCCAACCCATCGCAGTTTCAGCAAAAATAAATAAAAATAATAACAGAAAGTGCAGAAATAAAGAAGAGAAAATAAATGCAGTAAACAACTAATTAATAATATTAAATTAATAATAATAAATCAAAAATAAATGCACATCTATAAACTATGTGCTTAATTATGTTTTCAAAATACTTTTCTTCTATAATAATTGGTTGTATTTATGCGTAATTTCACTATAAAAAAATATATATACTTAAGAGAGCTATATTTAATACATTAAAAAATAATTAAGTATATATTTCACTATAATATATATAAATACTTAAGACAAGCACTTTTAATAAATTAAAAAATAA
Organism: Drosophila macrospina; assembly: GCA_035042075.1. NCBI lineage: Eukaryota > Metazoa > Arthropoda > Insecta > Diptera > Drosophilidae > Drosophila > Drosophila macrospina. The sequence continues at coordinate 1,777,668 of JAWNLW010000591.1, forward strand.
TTAACATAATTAACTTTTCATCTATAATAATTGGATGTATTTATGCTAAATTTCACTATAAATATATATATATATATATATATATACTTAAGAGAGCTATATTTAATATATTAACAAATAATTAACATAAATCATTTACAATATTAATTGATTCTTTATTTAAAAAAAGTGCATTTGTAGTATTTATGATTATATTCATTTCATTATTTAAACATTATTAATAGTATTATAATTATAATTATATATATATATATATATATATATATTATATAATATATATTTATATAAAACTATTTATATATATTTCAAATATTATATTTTGTTAACTAGAAAATTAAGATTTTTTAGCTGGAATATACATTTCTTGCTTAAACGAAAGTTTTAGATATTAATTTAATATTAAAGTTATATTAATTATAATCGATTATTGTTAAGCAGATTCTTGATAATTATAGCTGCATATTTTAACTATTTAGTTCACAATTCGCCGTCTAAATGAGTGTTAAAACATTAGCAATAGAAACAGAGACTTAATGTTCCTAATTTGCTTTGAAAGATAATCGATAATTAACATAAATCATTGACAATATTAATTGATTCTTTATTTAAAAAACTGCATGTTTAGTATTTATTATAATTATGATTATATACATTTAATTATATAAACCGCATTATTCTTATTATACAAATACATACATATTTTTTAAACTATTTATATATATTACAAATATTATATTTTGTTAACTAGAAAATTAAGATTTTGTAGCTGGAATATACATTTCTTGCTTAAACAAAAGTTTTCTTTAGCTGCTATAGAGATATTAATTTGATATTATTATATCTTTAATCGATTAGTGTTGAGCAGATTCTTGATAATTATAGCTGCATATTTCAACTATTTAGTTCACAATTCGCCGTCTAAATGAGTGTTAAAACATTAGCAATAGAAACAGAGACTTAATGTTCCTAATTTGCTTTGAAAGATAATCGATAATTACAATGAATTATTATTTGTTCGACAACCAACAGAGGGTAGTTATAAGATCAACTATGAATACATTTTAACGCCTTTAACACAACTGCAGTTAGTTAAAATACAAGTACAACTGTGTGTGTGTGTATATTTTCACTTTTAGTTGGCCATACTCATTACCACCATTAGGCTCAAACAACTAACAACTGCGCTAAGCGCCGCCAATTTGTTACAACTTCAACAAAATCAAGAGAGTGTCAGCGAGGGGGGTGGCGGGTGCTGAGGGGCAGTGCGCGACCCAATTTTGAAATTCACTTTCTTTGCTTTGATATTTCAAAGTTTCTCTCCTTTGTATTGAGTTTTTATAGTTCACTCAACTCTTTTTCATTCGGAGAGGGATTTCTAATAATTAAATGCTCAAAATCAAATGGACAAACTCGTGTTTTTTTTGGGCAACGCCGATTGCAGCTTAATCATTTCGAAGAGGGGAGGGTAACAACACAAGGAGGGGGCAGAGAGGAAGGGCAAAGGAAAGGGGGAAGGTGACTGACAAAAACAAGAAACACTTTCCACACACTTTTCGTTGACCCAGAAAGCCAACTGAAAACCCGTTTCAGCTGCCGACGGGTTAAGGAAATGCAACAAAACTACATGAAAGAAAGAAAGAAAGAAAAAAAAACGTTAAATTTAAAATAAATGGAGTACACTTTCGCTTATGAAAACGAAAGTCAACGGACTTTTGCACTGCCATTGGAAACAAGAAAAAGCAACAGCAACAACAACAACAACAACAACAGCAAGAGCAACAACCAAACAAAACACTACAGAAATGCGTCGCGTCGGTGAAATGGCGGAGAAATTTGTCAGCTCCCCAATGGAAGCCAAAGGCAAAGTAGGCTGTGCAACGGGCCAAATCAACAGCAGCAGCAACAACAGCAACAGCAACAACATTAACATTATAATAAAACAATGAACATACGCAACACAATAACAATAACAAGAAAAACATTCAATTTACGTATACAAAATGCGAGCGAAAAAAAACGCGCAAAGTTCAAAGCCTGCAGGCGGGCAAAGTCGCGCGCGTTTTCAGCGCGACACTGAGGCGTTTTATAAAACGCCCCTGAAAATCGCGACGCGAGCACGCGACTTTTTGCAAGTGACCCAATTTCAATACCGCAAACATTGAAAATGAAATAAAAATAAATTCCAATATGAAGCAGCCTGCTGCTAGCCAGACGACTAGCAACAGGCAATAATAAATTATTTGGAGGTTCCATTCCAACATTCAATCTGCCATTTTTAGTTTAGGTTTATGTACAAAAAAATATAAAAAAAAAATAAAAACTAAAACAAAATAATAAAAATAAAAACCAACTGAAGCGAACGCCTTTTGTTTTGTGGCGACAACATCGAGCAACCTTTAGCCAAGGCAATGTTTAAATAAATACTACAATGCGATTTCAATAATACGTTTAATGTCAAGCACAGGCATTCAAATTTGTTATGGGGGCAAGACCATGTACTTCAAAACATTGTAACTGTTCTTGCTCCAGTTATTTATAACTGCTGACTTATCAATCATATTTTCATTGTAAAACTATTTATTAATAGATTTTGTTTGTATATAATAAGGTAAATGTGGTTAAAAAGGCATAAACTCTTTGATTTAATTATAATTTAAGTGAATTATCTTAAGATATATAAATATATTTAGAGTCAAGTTTATTTTCATATTTAACAGAATACAATTATATATTTATTATACTATAGATTATAAACGTATTTAATTGACTTTTTTTAATAATAATATAAATATTTAAATATAAATATAAATAATAATAATAATAATAAAATATATAAAATTCAGCAAGTCTTCTAAGCTATTTGATAGAAAAATATAGTAAATGTATTTAATTATAAATCGTATATAATACATTTTAAATTCTACTGTAAACTATATTTAACTATTTGATTTAATTATAATTTTAGTGAAGTATCTTAGGATATATAAATATATTTAGAGTCAAGTTTATTTTCATATTTAACAGGATACAATTATATATTTACTATAGACTATAAACGTATTTAATTGATTTTGCTATATAAAATAATAATAATATAAATATAAATAATAATAATAATATAAAATATATAAAAATTCAGCAAGTCTTCTAAGCTATTTGATAGAAAAATATAGTAAATGTATTTAATTATAAATCGTACATAATACATTTTACTACTGTAAACTATATTTAATTTAATAATATTTATTATTTTCTCTACTATATATTTTTTATTTAATTTAAAAATCATAAAATTATTTAGAAACAAAATATAATAATTGTCTAAAATAGAAAATCAACAATTGTTTATATATATAATTAACTAACAGAGTAAACCACTTTAATAGTTATTAATTATATTATTATTTAATTGCCTTTTATTATTATTTAATTTGTGACATGAATTCGTCCTCCTTCAATTGAACTTTATGTATTTGAAATAATAATAATAATTTATTTGTAATCGTTTAGCATTTTAATTAGCCGCCTCACGTGAGTTGGCCAAACCGAAACGAAGTCAATAACCCAGCTGTGGGACTTGAGCCAAGCCACTTATAATGTATGCATACATACATGTATACATAAATATATATATATGTGTATATGTATATGTATATATGTATATGTATATGTATGAGAGACCGTATGAAATTTCACTTGGCTGCGTCTGCGCAGCGGCTGACAGCGAAAGTGAAACTTGCCAGAGGTTTTTGAACTCAGCAAGTGAGGCGGCAAGTCAGAGCGGGTAAGGGTAGGCATAGCAAACAGGGGAGCGGGGTGCTCTTATAAAGCAGCAGAGGCTGAGTGAAGAGGGGAAGTCAGCAGCAGCAGCAGCAGCGGCAGCAACTGGCCTCGACTCGTGCAACTGGAGCGGAACCAAAAGACAGCAACAGATTTTACTTTCTTTTCCACATGCAGCTGAAGCTAATCGACACTCAGGCGGAGCAGATTGGGGCAGCTACTGGACTTGGGGTTGGAACTGGGGGGGTTGTCACTATGTGGCACTCGCACTGCAATTGCGGGAATGTCAATGAACTGAAAGACAACGAAATGAAAGCGCCGCCAACTGAATATAACCCAATTAAAAGTCAACTCTTGACTGCGACTCGCAACTTAACTTCGGTCTTCGATTTGCTGTTGCTCTTGGCTTTGGTTTTTATTGTTTCTTTTTTTTTTATTTTTTTTGTTTATTTAGTTTGCGGTATTTATTTCAGCTAGTTGATGTTGTTGGTGCCGCGTTTATGTGGCCGCTGCGTGCACGACAGCCGAAAAGCCTCGCCACTGAAAAATATGCCAAAAAAGGTCAGAGACAATTAGCAAGTGTCGTTGTTGTTTTGTTTGTTGTTGTTGCTGTTGTTGTCGATGCAAACACCCGCACCTGTCCCTGTGTCGCCAGTGCCATGAGCCAAGCTCAATGTTGTAGTAGCTGCTCAGCGAGCGCAAAATACAGCAACACCAACAACAACAACAGCAAGTCACAACTCTGTACTGTAGCAGCAGCAGCAACAACAACAACAACAACAACAACAATAACTACAACAACTACAACTAGAGGAGGCCGACGTCGACGACAGCGACAACGACGTTTAAATAACCTCATAATTGCCATTGAGGGTCTTTGCAATGAATTATGCGAATTAACCTCAAACATTGAAACGTTTTTCATGAACATGCAACAATTTTTGACAAGTTTAACAAACTTTTGTCATGATTGGTTAACCTATTATATTTTCTAGGCGTATTCTTCTCGATTTGGCCTAACAGCAATGGCAAGATAATTTAAGCCAAAGCAAACACAAGTTCATTTATATTTAAAATCTCAACTCATCTCCTGCATTAATGATTGCTTTACTTAATTAATTTATAAGAATTTTATTTGCATTTTTAAGGTCACAGTTCTTTAAATAAAATAAATGAAATTTATATAGATTATAAATCAAGTAAATATGCAAAAGTTTGAAGTACTGATTAGGCCTATAACCATGTGAATTGATGCTAAATTATTAACTATAGGGCAAAGGTGTGAAAAATTAGTTCTAGCCAAGTGCAGTAGCTCTGCTTAACGCTTTATTAAATGGCTTAGACTGAGCTCGCCGAAAAGTTGACAATTGATTTCTAGATAAAAAACTAAATTCTTTAAAATATAAAACAGTTATTTATTTGAAAGATATTTGCTTTATTTTTAAATAAGATACAAAATAAATTGGTTAATTTACATTAATTATACATTATTTATTTATAAGACTTTTGTACAATAACAATAAATATGTTAAATATATATATTATTTATTATTATTATTTATATATAATTTATTTATTTATAAGATATTTATATTATCTTTAAATTATATTATTTAACTAATTAATAGATATTTGTATTTTTTTAAATATGAGTAATAATTATATATTTAAAAGATAAATAAATAATTTTTAAATGGGATACAAAATAAATGTATTAAATATTTATATTGTTTAATTATTTAAAAGGTATTTTTATTATTTTTAAGTACAGTGAATAAATTTGCTAAATATATATATTACTTATCTATTTTAGATTGTTGTTCTATTTTAAAAAGGATTCAAAATTGATTTGCTTAAGAAAATATATTATTCACTTATTTAAATAGCATACCAAATAGATTTTCTTAACATATAAATTATTTATTTAAAAGATATTTGTATTATTTTTAAATACGATAAATAAATTTACTCAATAATTTATGTATTTAAAAGTTATTTATTCTATTTTTAAATGCGATTCAAAATTGATTTGCTTAAGGAATATATTATTAATTTATTTAAATAGGATACAAAATAGATTTACTTATCATATATATTATTTATTTTAAAGAAATATGTTTAATATGCATATACATTATTTACTATTATTATTTATGTATAATTTATTTATTTAAAAGATATTTGTTTTATTTTTGAAGATCATTACAAGTAAGTAAATCAAATATTTAGTAGACTCACAGTGTTATTTAATAAACTGCAGAAGAATCTCTTCTTAAGACTCTCCCTTATGTTATTTGCAGAAATTCAATAATAGTTACAAATTAAATATAAACATTCTAACAATATCAAACATGAGTTTCTATCGAAAGCTGAAGAACATTTGTGTTGCCAAACTTTCAGCAGATAAGTTGAATTATAATTATAATTATATTCAGCAAACAAATTTCTTGTAGCGCTCCACAACAACTGCAGTAGAAATAGTTTAGATAATAAACAAATAGTTTCACTTGCAAAATATAAAATTATGCTAAACAAAAATCTATTTAGCATACTATAATCTGTTAAAGAAAAAGTATCCAAAGTAATTTCTCCTATAAAATTACACAAGGCATTTAGGAGTTTATTTGAATTTATGGTGTTTGTATTGCAGTTTTCTGCTTCCCCCGCTGAAGTTCAATGCCCCAATCGCAGCCTGCTGATCGTTCATCGTTGATTTGGAGCCCAATCGACACTGTCAATTACCCAAAGACATCACAATTTCATCCCGTTCCGAGCAACGAGCTCGTGACGCGCATGCGCAACGGTCTGCCAATAAAAGCAACAGAAACAGAGAGAAGGAAGGAGAAGCAGAGAGAAAGAAACAGAAACAGCAACTGAAACTGAAACCGAAAACGAAACAGAAGCAGAAGCAGAAGCGAAGTGGACAACAGTTAAGCACAATTTGAAATGAAATTGAAAGCAAAAGCGAAAGTGTATTTCTTTCTAGTTCAGTTTGTTGTATTTTGTTTTATTTTATAACTATTTTTATTTTTCTTTGTGTCTACTATTATTATTATAATAATATTTGTTGTTGTTGCCTTTGTTATTGTGTCAACAATTCTTCAAATTTCTTTTGCTATTCAATTTCGTTTGTCAACGGTTTCACTTTCTTCTTTCTTTCTTTCTTTCAGTTGATTTCAGCGAACGCTTAATGTTGAATAAGCCAGAAGCAGTTTAGGCCAAAGCCCAGAAAGAAATGCTTTTTTTTTCATTATTTCTTTTATTTCTTCTTGGCCAATTTACATCTCCCAACGGACAATTACAAATGCTCAAAAGCAAATTAGTAGCGAGAGTGAAATTTGAAGTTTGGAATGAAGTTGACCTCGTTTGGAGCCAAGTTCTTGGCACAAAAGAGTTCAAATGTTAAGTTGGTTAAAAAAGCAAATAACAGTATGCAAATTAGAGCTCAGCTTAAAGTTGATTGTTGTTAAATATAATAACTGTATGCATGTATATTAAATATTGCACCTTGTGCCTCGACTTTCACTGCTGCTGACCCAAAAACAAAGAGAGCCAACTGCCAACTGCCAACTACCAACTGCCAACAGCCAACAGCCAACTACCAACTGCAGTGACACATCAACCTGGCCAAGCAAAGCATTTAAAAAGGTTGTATAAAAGCGCATAAAAAATGCAACTGCTGTTGCCTCCAAAGGGATCACCTGAGAAAAAAAATGAAGCGCACATCATAAAAACTGCAGACGTTACGGAAATGAAGACGTCGACATCCTGATGCAACCCCTCCCGCTTGCCCCGCTTGCCAAGCCTTTCACAACTAAACCCTGCCACAGTTGCAGCTGCTGACTTTCTTAACGGCCTTCGCTCAGGGCTCTCGGCTCTCGGGTCTCAGAGCTCAGGGCTGAGGGTTTAACCTCGTTGCCTCAGTCGAAGGCACTAAAAATATTTAAGATGACATTAATTTTTGTAACGACTGTGATCTGTGTCTGGGGGCCAGTTGGTTAACTGGTCAACTGCCTGTTAACTGCTTTGATGCATATTGTTATGTATCAATTCCGCACAATTCGACAACTCTCTTCATGGGGGTCTCAGGTCTAGGAGCTTCAGCTGCATGCAACCAATTTCAATTTCATGCCTCATCAATGCGCTGAGACAATTTTCATCGCTTTCGTTTTATGTTTTACACACCCAACAAATAGAAAATAGACGAAATATCTTGTTGATCTCTAGCGCTTTTCCCATTAAAAGCAATTTAATGTACGCCACAATAAATACAAATTTCAAAATTGAAACATAGACAACAACAGAGACAAGAGACAGAGATGGAGATAGAGAGCCAGACAGCACGATCAGGAAAGTTCAACACTTTCTTTTTGGCCACGGCAAACAGTTGAAGTTCAACTCTTGCTTTCTGGGTAGGTGGGCATCAATTACACTAGTCAACATATAACTATAACAACGTACCGAACCCGAACTCAAACATAAGGCGATCTGACTTGAAAGACAGATTATTTGGAAAGCAAAGAAAGTGAATAATGTTGCAACAAAAGCTGTGGCAGCTGAGAATACAGATGTTATTTGGCCGAAGAAAGTGATGTACAGCTATTGGCATACATTTAAGACAATCAGAGTTACATTTATATATTTAACCATGTTAATTAAGTAAGAAATTAAGCTTATAAAATATTTAATATAAAGAACATACAAAGTAGTAAAAGTAGTTTAAAATGTAATCAATTGCAGGGAAACTTATTTATTATTATTTCTTATTACTTTATCTACAATTTGGATAAACTTCTTTAAACGTTCAACATTTTGCAGCTCTTCCATTTTTGCATTTGCAAGAGGAAATCCCTAGAGTCTGATAGTCTCGAGTCCCTCCAGTCTCCCAGTCTCCAGTCATTGCACCGTATTGAGTTCAAGCGGGTTTGTTGAACTTCCCCTAACAATAGTTGAATTTGAATTATTTTCACCGCTCAACAATCGGAGCGAACCCTCAGCGATCGGCAAAAGTGAGAGTTGAGCGCAGAGCAAAATATTTGAATGTTGTTTGTTGGCTATTGAGGTCACTTGGAGTTGAAGTCGGAGTTGGTGTTGGATGTTAAAGCTCTGGCTTAAATGATCTTTATCGTACATTTGCTTTGACGATCATGAAGTATGTATAATTTTTCTATATCAACGACTTTTCACAGTTTCAGCTGCTGTCTTTTTCTTTTATATTTTATTATTTGGCCATGACGCATCGCAGCGCAGCGCAACACAAACTTACAAACTTACAAACTTTCATTGGTTGTGCTGGTTTATTATTATTAAAAGGGGTCACTGAACGAACGAAAGCAGACTCCCCTCCCCTCCCCAACACACTAAATGCTTGAAAGTTATAGAGCATACGATATACGATATCAAATGACATTGGATCAGTGAAGCGAACGTAATGGTAACAGCTGCACCCAAAATGTCGCTAAAGTGAAGAGAAAGGCAAAAGGATTAGAGTTGTTCGAACGAAAAAGTGTATCTAATTAGAGTGAATGTGTAAGTTAGCCGTTAGGTTGGTTGCTTAAGGAATTTTTAAAATAATAACCTGAAGAAGCCTGCACAATCCTTAAAGCGTATATCTAATGTTAAGCGAGCGTTAATAACAGTTGAATTTGCTGTTAAGCTTCTGTAGGTAAATTTGCTTACTGTTATTAACAGACTTATGTTAAACGTACATATTTTAATTGGCTACTGTTATTAACAGCTGCATATTCTGTTAGGCATCAATTGGGTAATGCTATTAACAGCTGTGCATTCTGTAAACCACAGCAAAGTAAACAGAATAAATGTTAACTTGTAGGAAATGCAAATAGAGCACTGTTAACTTGCGCTATTAGATGAAATATAGATTGATTAATAATCATTGATTGTTTATTACACAATAGTATACTATTATGCCAAAGTAAAGGGTAATTTACTTAAACAACGTCTTCAAATATACAGTGATTAGATAATAAAATTCCTAGAAATCTCTACAAGCGAATTACTGCAACCTTGAAATATTTTGAAAACATTCTATGCTATCTTAAGCAGCTGAAATTAGTAGGTAGTAAATAAGTAACAATTAAAGGTTATGTTAACGCTGTTCCTACCACTGTCATGTACATAGTTCTAAGAACTGTCTTCAATATAAAACATTCTAACGAATGGATAACTAATTGATGCAAACAATAAATTTCCTTAATTTTTTTTTATCAATTACCTGAGTAAAGAACAACATAGAAATTTCAATGTCAACCTATGGCCAAAAATAAACACCGCGCAATCAAAATAAAATATTACCACAGAGACAGAGACCACACAAGTTAGGCCCCCGGCGTATTAGTGTAAAGGTCAGGGTGTGTAAACTACGAGTATGTGACAAATTTCCATTTCATTTATAGGGTGCCAGAAGTAATCTTTACTAAACATTTACAGGAAATGCTGACGACAATGGTAAATGGGTGTGTTGCGGTTGGGCCGACATTTGACCACACAATCATTGAGCATACGGCTCTTCCTCTCTTGCCAACTATGTGCTTTAATTGTGTTAAGACCTCCCCCCCACTCCCCTTCTCGTCGCTGCGGGTACAATGTGCAAAGGGGTCATTCACGCTACCAGTGGGCACCTAGTGCGGGTCTCAGCAGTTTCAAGTGCGTCATCAACAACGCAATTGTCTTCACATCTACTTACGACCAGCGGACATTGGTCATTGGCTCCACCCCTCCATTCCACCATTCCCTTCGCCACTCCACAGCGACCCCGTCGATGTGTACGTAGAAATTCGCTGAACTTGAAACATCGTCATGCTGTCATGCAATAAAATCGTGAAAATTGTGCGCTCTATTGTGTGCGCTCAGTACAGTCAAGCTTGTGCAAGAAGACTTCTTATGAAATATACAAAATCGTATAATTAAATTATTAAATTACTTATCAGTAATTAGCGCCACTTAGGCCCTTTGTGATTTCTCAAACTTTAAGCAACATTTCTATAAACAATTGTTATCAAATTGAGGCTCAATTATATATTTATATTATACAAAATGGTTTCTCTTATGACTTCAGCTAAATGTTTATAAAGTTGAATTGAAACTATGTTTATTAATAGCCGTAATAGGAGATTGTAATTCGATTTAGGAATGTTTGACTGTAGCAGTGTTTACAATTTAGCTGAGGGCATTCCAGGAAAGAACGACGACACCGAAACCCGTTGATGTTGGCACATTTCAGGCGCTTGGCACTCGTACCCCAGAGTGGGGATAGAGAGGGGACCAGAGTTGGGGTAGCGACATATATTGAACAATCGCTGAAACCTTGAAATTGGCACAAAGAACTGAGTTGAACAAACGCTGACAACAAATTACATAAATCGAATTATGAACAACAAAAATAAACAGAGAAAAACTTTGCGCTTTAAATAACAAAAATTCTTGCACACAAAGCATAAAAACAAAAACTTGAATAACAAATGAAAGAAATTAAAAAATATTTAAAAATTTTAACAAACATTTTGTTGTTGTCATTAGTGTTGTTGTTGTTGTAGCATGCAGCGCATGTGTGGCGATTTTCCGGGAAACGATATCAGTCCGAGTTCAAGCCAAACCAACTTGGAGCGCAGTTTATCGTCATGTGAGGCGTGAGAACTGTGAGCTCATGCTATGCTACAGGGTCTGTGGTCAAAGTGGGTCACTTTAACGTTTCAATTTCATTAGAATTTGCTACGAAAATGAGAGAGAGAGAGAGAGAGAGAGAGAGAGAGAGAGAGTGAGTCAGTAACCGCAGAAAAGTTGACAGCATTGCCTAAAGATCAAAATCATAAGGTTTTCTGAATTATATTAACATTTTTGGTACTTTCAGTAAAATATTAGAAGATAGAATAGAATAGATAGAATAATAGAAAGAAACAGAATGCTATGTACAGCACTCATTTAAAGATAAAGATGCAAGTAAAATATTACAATAGTAAATATTAAATATTAATTTATTTAAATATAAAGTTCAGATTCAAAATACACATAAATGTAACGAATTATTCAGAGTACTACAATCTACAAATCTATTGACTTTTGTAGCATTTAATTTACTTAAATTTTGCACAAATCAAAGGCCATAAATCATGTGTACTTCGCATATATCATAGATCCCCAGTTCAGCTCTATAAGAAATGGAATGAGTTACACTTTCGTTGGTTCCAGGAACACGCACAACGCATTATGCGTATAAATAGGGAATACTTATTAGAGAAGTTAACTTGTATTCATCAGCTTAATGGAAACAATAATAAAAACAACTGAGCAACGCTGCATTTAAGAGTACTCAACTGTAATATACCCTGTAAAAGGCGCTGATCTAGCCTATAAATAGTAGAACAAAGTGTTAGAGCTGCTTTATGAACTCTATTTTTTAGTTTATGAAAACTATCTAAAATCTGCTGGGTTTAGCAACCGATTTAACTGAAAATTTGTGAATTCTTGTAGTATCTATATAGCAATATGCTATCAAGTTTGTTAGCTAGAAAGTATTCAATAATAAGCTTTTGATAATCAAGTTTCCAAACATATTCCACATGGAAAAGAGAAGTTAATAAGACAGATTGTCGCTCCATTAATCGACTTGCTTCGCTGAAGCAGTAATACCCTCTTTTAACCATTTATCAATAACTACAGGGTATTGGAAAAACAAATCTAAAGCCAGCGAGCATTGTAATCGTAATCATCAGCGAAAAACTTGTGGGAGAAGTGTAAAGCAAAAACTCGAAACGGAAGTGAGGGCATTCACCTCAAGCATATCACGCAGTGAGTATTCCGGCGTCCAATGACCCATGATATACTATGTGCTTACAGAGGTGGGAGATGGGTCCTGGGATGGCCTAGGATTGGGATGGCCAAGATTTATGGCAGTCGCGAGTTTAACGAACTCTTCAAGCAGAAACGCCTAGGCCAAAGCAGAACATTGCCTAGGCCAGTCGGACCGGGGATTACATAATGGCCTAAAAATGTTATGTGTTAGTTGAAGCAATTGGCCTGGACTGCCACGCATTTTGGGCGCCCGCACAAGTTGGCCAATGTTGAGCAAGGGAGCCAAGTGACAACCGGATGTTAACCTTGAAGTTTTTGCCAGCGACAACAACAACATACTTAGCCATAAAGCTCTGGAGGAAGCCAACGGGCAACCAAACTGCGCAGCTAACTGAACATTTGAGGCAATGCCCCGGACCGAAGTTATTCCATGCCCCACCATCGCAGCAGACACGTGTTGGAAGTGGGTGGACGCATGGGGGGATACACAGATGCTAGGGGTTGTTGCTGTTGCTGTTGTTGTTGCTGTTGCTGTTTGCCCTGCCGGAAGCTTTTCGCAGTCGGCTGCTGGAACCGGAAGCTGGCAAGCAAATTCAGAGGAAAATGCTCCCTCAAATATTTATATTTCAAGGGTGACTTTCTGCTTGACAAGGAGAAGAAGAAGATGCCAGGAGAACTACGGGGAATGAGATTGGGCATAAGTTCAGGGCAAACACTTGACATTGAATCGATAATAAGTTCAAATTTCCACTCGGAAAAGGCAACACACAGATGAGCAGAGCAGTGCTTTGTGAAGTAGGGATAAAGTAAGGTATAGATAAGAATGCTGATAGTAAAGCGGGAATAAAAGGAAAGGAAAGGAAAGGAAAGGGGAATTCGGAAGGAAGGCTTAACCTGAGCTTATCAAATAAACAAATCTGATGGACTGTTATTACTAAAGGTTAAACATTGTTTATTTATCGTGACATTTTGGCACACTCAACAGCACTTTCCAACACTGTAAGCACTGTAACACTCTAATGGAATGGTGGACGGAGAGACCGTTACGAGCAACGGCTCATAAACAAGGTTTAACTTGTGGCCAACTCTGACCTACGCTGCGCAGACTTGTATTAGCCAAGTTGCGCCCTGCCGCGAGCCAGAACATTCTCGCACACATTCCCGTCATGCAACCGCCTCCCAGGCGTACCTCTGGAGCCTCCCCACACCTGGCTGCCGTTCTGCGAGCACCTACGACAACGTAGCTTCGCACTTCATTCACAAAAGTGTCTTAGCCTTTGACTGGCAGTTAAGAAGCCAAGGCAGAGAGCCGAGAGACTGGAAAAGTTTTTACGACTCGGCTAACAAATTGCGCGTTATTTGCCAGCTCCAGGGCAACGGGGGCAAGAGCACGTGCGCATGCAACGTGTGGCAAGTTAAGGTGCCCCCTCTCTTCGCCAAAATTTGAATGGCTGCCTCAACTAACGTTGAGTTGAAGAAAAGTCCGCGCCTCTTTACGCACACGGATTTCCTGGAATATTTTGCTAATGTTATTTGAAATGCAAATTGAATTTGTGTGTTGCATGCCACAGCGATAATGAGCGGGGAGGGAGGGGGAGGGGGCTGGTGTCAAGCCACTGATAGCGACAACAATAGACGATGACGCACTTGGTTAGGGGGGAGTGTAACAGGCGCCCGAGCAATCAAATGCGCAACAGCGAGGCAAAGCTTTCGTTTTGGCCAAAAAGAAACCAAATAGCAATCAAGTTAATGGCGGCCATTGCCAAAGAGAAGCGGGAATGTGAGCTTCAAGAGCGCGAAAAGTTGAAGCGCGTGCAATGCCAAGGCGAAAGTTCGAGCAATGTCACAGAAGTACAGTCAACCTAAAAGCTTTTGTCCCAAGAGCAACGGCACAGCAGCTTTTCGGTGTGAGAGCGAACCGAATCCGAATTCGAATCAGAATCAGAATGCGACTGCGAAGCTTTTTGAGGGGTACTTTTTACGCAAGTGCCGTTATTATTCAGCGTCAATCAACGCTAAATGCCCTTCAACTTTGCGCAACTGGTGCAAGCGAGACGGCAATAGCAAACATTTCCATTGCCCAAGCCGTAGCGTAGGCGCAACACATTCAAGGACTCTGCAGGCCACTCTACACAACAGGCGCAGGCAAGGTTAACGTAAAAGCTTCGCTGCAGAGAGAGAGAGAGAGACAGCAAGTGCAGCTTTTGGTTGTGGCAGCTTTTCTGGCTGCCGCGTATCTTGGCAACCGGTGAAGTTCAAGGTTAAAGCTGAAGGATTTCTTGCTTTGACATTGCCAATGCCAATTCCCTCGAACACACACACGAACGCACACACACACACACACACACACCTAGAGCAAAGCCCACACGTGGCCATTGAATGTGATTGAGGCAGTAGTTCTCTCTCTCTCTCCCACTTTCTCTTTCTCTCTCTCTTTCTTAGCATACTTAGCGGCGCATGGAGCTGCTTATTCGACTGCTACGACTGGACCAGAATCTTTCCCTCTCCCCTTCCCTTTCCGCTTCCTTGCTTCACACACCTGCAGCATTCTAACCTTGAGCTTGCCACCGCCAACCCCCTCTCAGCACCCATCCGACTGTTGATTACATTGCGGCGCGTGACTTTGATTTGATTTTTAAATGATTCTTTTAGCAGCTTTGCCCCGACTTTTATGCTTTTTGTTCATTTCAATCGCCTCTCGTGGCGCTCCTCCCTGGCCACAGAGCTGACATCCCACGCGCTGCCAGATTTTCGTTAAAGGTCAACAAAAGGACGCATACTTTGAGCTGCCACTGTTGTTGCCATCGCCATCAAAGTTGCATTTTAGCCACGTGTCGTCGTTGAAGTTTGTTTTATTAACTTGTCTTGCTGTAGCATCTAAATGGCTGGCAGCTTTATGAGGCTTTAGCCAAAGTTGGGCACGTGGCTGTAACTCTGGCTTAAATTAATGCAAGCTTCGATTAAAGGTAAATAAGTAGCTAAGGTTCAATTCGTGTGACGTTCTCTTGCCACAATAATGCCGACATGGACATACACTATAAATAAAAGCCGGGCCTGGGCTTTGACCAAGCACAGGCACTTGGCACACCCACTCTTGGCCTTCAGCGATGGCCACGTCAATGCCAGAAGGGGGCATGTCGAGCTGGCCCGGGTGCAATGGCAACCCTTGCACTTGAACTTGCGCACGCGGCAGTTGCATGTGCCACACATTGAGTGCCACTGGGTGGGTACTTTGACCTTCAGCATGAGCTTTTCCACAGAGCTTATTTTTAGTAACACACAGAGAGAGAGGGAGAGAGAGAGAGAGTGGAAGAGTGAGTGGGAGAGGGAGGAGAGAGCGCGTTGCATTGAAAGGTCATTCGTATAGTCACAAGTGTGCGCGGGTTTTGCCCAGCATCGTTCAAGGTCATTGCTGCAGTCGCAACTGTTGGCGCAATGGCAACAATAACAACAGCAACAACAACAACAATAACAACAACAACAGCTAGAAGAACAACATACACAGTAATTACCTTACCTAACCCAGCCCAAGTCCAAGCCTCGAGCATTTGCCCAACCATTTCGGGTGGTTGCATTGACATTGACGCAAATTGTTGAGGGTCAAGTGCATGGTCGTAATAAGAATGAATCAAATTAGTTGGGCGGCCATTTAAGCCAAGCCCACTCCCGCCCCCTCCATTGACGCTCGGCAACCCACAAAGCCTTGCGAGTGAAATTTTGAATGCATTGAACGTTTTTCGATTGACATCAAGCCACTTATACTTTCTTCCTACTCTTTCTGCTCTCTCTCTCACTCTCTCTCTCTCTCTCTCTCTCTCTCTCTCACTCTCTCTTTCTACTGTTTTATACTATAGTTCATTACGACAGCTCGAGCATGAAGAACCTAACACATTCCCTGTCGTTTAATCATCGCGTAATTGCAACAGCTGAAATATTAATCAGCGAATCAGTGAACACAAATTATTTTAAATAAATAAATAATTGAAATTACTCAACAGAGAAATACCCTGTACTTAGCAGTACAATTGAGGAATTTTAGAGTATTAATATCGCTAACAAAACTACAAATCAAAGGAAATTTCAAAACAAGAAGAAATATAAATTAATATGTAAACAATATTTAAAAAATAAAAATAAATAAATAAGTAAATAAAATTATAAATAATAAAGAAAGCAACTATTAAATAATAAATTATACAAAACAAATAGTAAATAATAATAAATAAAAAACAAATATTATAAAATAACAAATAAATACAAATTAGCAAGTAATTAAATAAAGAAATTATAAAATAAATAAATTATTATATAAATAAATAAATAAATGAATAAACCAATAAATAAATAAATAAGACATAAATATATAAATAGATAAATAAATAAATAGATAAATAGATTAATAGATAAATAGATAAATAGATAAATAGATAAATATATAAATATATAAATATATAAATATATAAATAGATAAATAGATAAATAGATAAATAGATAAATAGATAAATAAATAAATAGATGAATAGATAAATAAATAAACAAATAAATAAATAGATAAATAGATAAATAAATAAATAGATAAATAGATAAATAGATAAATATATAAATATATAAATAGATAAATAGATAAATAGATAAATAGATAAATAGATAAATAAATAAATAAATAAATAAATAGATAAATAGATAAATAGATAAATAGATAAACAGATAAATAGATAAATAGATAAATAGATAAATAGATAAATATATAAATAGATAAATAGATAAATGGTTAAATAGATGAATAGATATATAGATAAATAGATATATAGATCTATAGATATATAGATATATAGATAAATAGATAAGTAGATATAAAGATAAATAGATAAATAAATAAATAAATAAATAAATAGATATATAGATAAATAGATAAATATATAAATAGATAAATGGTTAAATAGATGAATAGATATATAGATAAATAGATAAATAGATATATAGATCTATAGATATATAGATATATAGATATATAGATAAATAGATAAGTAGACAAATAGATAAGTAGATATATAGATAAATAGATAAATAGATAAATAGACAAATAGATAAATAGACAAATAGATAAATAGATAAATAGATAAATAGATAAATAAATAAATAAATAAATAAATAAATAAATAAATAAATAATAAATGAATAAATAAACAAATAAATAAATAAATAAAAAATAAAATATGTATACATTTATATAAATATAAACAAATGAATCGGATCATAAGATTGTACACTATAAATAACTTCTACATTTGATATCCCATCTTGTTCTGATTTTCAGGATAGCACTTAGAAATAATGAATATTATGAATATTAATAACAATAATATATAATATCATAATATCATGAGAGAATTAAGAAAAGAAGGAAGACCCTTCTATAGGAAATAGCTGCAGGGAAACTGATGTTATTCGAATTCTACGAAACGAACTCTATATGATTTATGGGATTGCATAAATCAGCTTCTGCCTGCTGCAAACTTGCTCTCCAAGCAATGCTATCCTTTTTGGCCAATTACAATAAGTACAGGGTGCACCAAGTATGGCATACAGCTTCATTGTGCTGTTGACGATTCTACATGTAAATATGTAAATATGTAATATGTGTGTACTTATTTAATATCAAATGATATGCAGTGCACAATTAAAAACGTTGACGCGCGTGGCAGAGCGTAGAACGTGGAGGGATCAGCTCGGAGGGGGCATTGTGCTTTAGGGGATTGGAGGTGGAGGGGTTGTTGTCGCGTCGCCAACGACGCATACAAAGGCGGACAGACGACCGTGACGGAAAGAAGTGCTTACAGGCCCTAATTAAGCGGTCAATATGCGGTTCAAGGGTGCCCGAGAAGCCGCCGGGTCCTTGTGCGCTTGATGCATTAGGAGCATTATGCAGACCACAGACCACGATACAATGGACACGACGAGGAGGTGGGGGGATTGTATGAGTAAAGCAATGCGTTTAATCAGTGGTTCACTCACTCAATTCAAGGCAAAGGCAACGGCAAAGGCAACAACAATCACAAAAGCAACTTGCAGTTGCTCAAGTGCTCTCTGCTTTCTGTTCTCAGCTTCTCTCTGCTTACTGTGTGGAAGTGCAATGACAAAGAATTTGAATTGGAATCGAATTCGAATTCGAACTCGAAGTCGAAGTTCTTCAAGCGAAAGAATGACTCTGCACTCGCATGGGGCGACAAAGTTCAGGGTCTACAGCTGCTGCTTGCTTTTGTCTGCAATTCTGCAAAAGGGAAGCAGCTAATAAGTGCACTGAGAGACAAAAGACAAATGAACCCACAAAAATTAAATTAAAATCAAAAGAAGACAGTGAACAAGAACAAAAAGAAACCGAAACTGATGCCGGAAATATGTTGGCGATACGATGCAGCGACTTGGCAACTTGGCGACTTAGCAACTTGGCAACTTGGCGACTTCGCGACCCAGACGACAAGCCGCTTGATCCAATTTTCACAATCAAGCTGTCCTTGGCTGCCTTTCTGTGGTCAGCTGAAGATGTGTGGGCTTCAACGGATGCTTAACCGCATAGATTTGTTGGTATCGCTTACCGATTGTATGATCAAGCGGAAGAACCACTGCAGGTCTCTTTCCGCGCACTTCCCTGTTATAATTAATATTTTTGTTCACTCCTCTCTACAACTTGGACATTTGATTGCAGAGAATCAACACAGAAATGCTTCGATCCCTTCTTAAATGCTCTCTAGTTTAGTTAGTGTTGTAACTTAATATTGCTTAATCTAAATTTCTCTCTGATCTTCACTGCAAATTTACTAGTAATTATGCAATTTATTTATACTTGTTTTACTCTTGCTCTCTTTCTTCCTTCTTCCTTCCTTCTTCTTTGAGTACATTATTTACGGTTGCTTGTCACTTTTTAACATTCTCATTTCTCTCCCATCTTCGCATTAACGCCTCCTTTCTTTAGCTTTATTTTCCAAGCTTTTTACTGTTGGTTCAATTTAGCTGTGGAATTATATACGACAACTTACAATTAAACTGTTTAAAATATAAATATTATAAATATAATTTTGTTTATAATCAATCTAATTTTTAAGTATTTCTGCGATATTTATATTTATATTTATTTAGCTGATAAATTATTTTTATTATTACATGATATATAACTTATAGTTTCTCCAGTTCTTACTTCGTTTCAACTTCATCTTAATCTCTCTTCTTAGTAGATAATTCTGAGATATTTCCATAGATTTTTATCTGTATATATATACTTATTTACTTAATACACCTAAACTATATATAACCTGCAGTTTCTCCCGTTCTCTCGTTCTTCTTTTCATCTTCATCTTCATCTTCACCTTCATCTCTCTGCTCTTTGCCTTCATTCTCTCCTCCTCTCTCTGTAATTTGGCTGCCTTAGCCTTGACATAAATTGAATGCGTTTGCTCATAAAAAAAATTCGCAATTCTGCAAAATTGGCCGAGACTTCTTTGACTTGATGTCATCGCTGTGCAATTCTGGGTGTGATTTATGGCAACTCCTTTGTGAATTATGCAAAAAGATGTCTGTAGTTGCTTAATTTTTATGTAGTATGCGAAGCACGTTACCTGCAGAATCCCAGGACATATAATTTAAGGCAATTATGTTGAGATGCGAGAGGCTCTTTGCCTCTATAACAATTATGTACACAATCAAGCGACATTCTCGTACCGAATGTGGGCGTAATCTTGGTGAGAAAGCGCAATATCAGAGCTTGATGAGCCATTGAACTCATTTCCAGATGCTATAAATAGAGATAGATTTGTGGTGAAATAAGCAATCCCTTGGTGATGTGGTGTACAATGGTGTCCATCGCCTGTCAAGTCACCAGAGAGCTGTTGTTTATATACTTTATACTTGATGCCTTATCGGACATTTACCCGATCGCAATAACAAACAATGCGTCGAGTGTTGTCAACGCGAGTTGTAAACAGTTTATAGTTTACAAAACTGAACAGACGCAGAGTTTGTTGATCTTGATCCAAATGTAACTCGAAGAGTCACAGAAAATTGGCTTAAACCCAAACAGGAAACGTACTGAAACGTGAGACGCCTTGGGTTGAGTATTAAGAAAGAAAACAACAACAACATTACAAATGTCTGAGTCATGAGCATGAACCGCAGACAACAGGAGTCCAACTAAATGGTCTCAGGTCAGGGTCAGGGGCTAGCGACACAGTCGCAGAGACGTGAACATTATTATGGCTAAATTTGGAGTCCCAACAACTACAAGAACAACAACAACAAAGACAAGAAGCAAGCGGCATATTTTCCACGCTCAAAATTGGGTCAAGTCAAGTCAAACGAACTCCAAGTCGCAGCTCCTCTGCCAACTGATCGACGCACGAGACGGCGACGGCGACGGCGACGACGACGACGACGAATTGAAGTCAAGGTATCCAGCAAAATAGTCGGTGTGAAGTGAAGGTTTTTCCTCAACTCAGTGGGCTATTTAGAGCGTCAGCGTCAATATTTGGACCTGGGCGTCGCCAAACAGTCGAAACAATTTCAACGCCATGGACTGACCTTAGCTAACTATTGAGTTGAGTTGAGTTGAGCTGAGCTGAAGGCAACGCTAGCCACAGCTGAACTGAGTTGGTGCTGATCTTTGGGTTGGGCTTTGAACTTGAACAGCCAGCAAACAAACGGACAGAGCGACTAACAGACAGACAATGAAATAAATAAAAAATAAAAAAAATGAGCAAACAAATTGGAAAACCAAACTGAATCGAAGCGAACTACATTGACAGCAGCACTTAGAAGTTTGACAGTCGCCCGCATGCATAGCTCGAGATACACAGCTTGAGATACAGATACAACTATAGCTAGAGATACAACTACAGCAATAGCAACAGCAACAGCAACAGCTACAAATTTAAATACAGTCTTGAAATCACGGTCCACAATATTGAAACCAGTTTTCCTTCGCATACGCAAATACATGGGTATTAAATGAATGAAACACCGTTAGATGTGAATAAACTACAAACACTTCCGATATTTCAATATTCAGATACTATAGTAGAGTCACAGCCACAGCCACAGCCCTCTCGCTCGATTGTTTATCTTTATCAATTCGATTCCGTTTTCATTTCCAACGCCCAATGACATCTCAAGTTGAAGCCACATGCAGACCTCAGTGTGCGGCCAACTCATCTGTGTGACTTCCTCAAGCAATTAATCACAAATTAAATCGAATCTCAAGTTGGAGCTCATTGCGAACTGACCACCAGCAGCGAAATCGTTTGTGGATCAACTGCGTAACGATTGCAGATTAGAGGGTATGCCACAAAGTAAATAGTCTTTAATAGATCAATTGCAATTGCAATATAAATATAAATAAATATCTCAAAATTATAATAATGATGTATAAATTGCAATAAAATATAAATAAATATTATTTTAAAATTATAATACAATAAATAATTATGTTAATATATATGAATTAATAAACTTATCATATTTAAATAAAATATAAATTGAATAAAAGCATAACACGCAAGCAGCAACAGATTAACTGTGACTTGATTGTAGATTACAGGGTATACCATAACAGTGGATAGTCTTTAACAGATCAATTGCAATTGCTATATAAATATAAATAAATATCTCAAAATTATAATAATGATGTATAAATTGCAATATAAATATAAATAAATACCTCAAAATTATAATAAAATAAATAATTATGTTAATATATATGAATTAATAAATTTATCATATTTAAATAAATATATAAAATATAAATTGAATATAAGCATAACACGCAAGCAGCAACAGATTAACTACGACTTGATTGCAGATTACAGGGAATACCAGAAGAGTGGAAAGTGTTTAATAGATCAATTGCAATTCCAATAGAAATATAAATAAATATCTCAAAATTTTAATAAAGATGTTAAAGTTGCAATAAAATATAAATAAATATCTCAAAATTATAATAATGATGTATAAATATTATTTTAAAATTATAATATAATAAATAATTATGGTAACATGTATTAATGAACTTATCATATTTAAAAATAATATAAAATGAATAAAAGCATAAAACATAACAGCAACAGATCAACTGTGCATTGATTGCAGATTACAGGGTATACCACAAAGTAGATAGTCTTTAATAGATCAATTGCAATTGCAATAGAAATATAAATAAATATGTTAATATATAAATATCTTATTAATGAGAAATAAATAATATTTTAAAATTATAATTATATTAAGCAATTATGTTAATATATATTAATGAACTTATCATAATTAAATAAAATATAAAATGAATAAAAGCATAAAACGCAAGCAGCAACAGATCAACTTTGAATTGATTGTAGATTAACTAATAGTTAAGAATATAATATTAATGTATAAATAACTATGTAAATATATATTAATAAATATTTATAAATAAAAGCAATAAATCGTCTGCAACTTGTGATTCAAAACTTCAACTCAAATAAATAATAAACAAGTTACATTTATAATGTTTAACAAATAGATTGAGGATCAGCTGTGAATTGATTGTAGATTATAGGGTAAACCAAAAGAGTGGAAAGTCTTTATTAGATGAATTGCATGTCTTCAGTTGCTTAAAATAAATATATAAACTAATATTTTATAACTCTAAAAATGATATCTATTTAAACTTTTATATTATTTTTATTTTATCACATTTACAAATATAATAAAATCATTTAATTCACAGTAGCCTTCTAATCATCAATTCAAATTAATTATAAACAAATACACTTAAAATGTTTAACAACTATTTAAACACCAATTGCATAGATACACATATAAATGTTAATACTACATTAACAGTTTTGTAAATTCCGCTTAAAATGTTAAAGCCTCAAACCTTGAACTTAAAAATTAAGTAAAACAAATTGATCTCAAGTAAATATACTATAAATTGAAAAATTTGTTAAGTTATTTAACTTAAATGTATATTATATTGAATATTAATATATTTACTTAAATTTAACATTTGTTGTTGTTGTTGTTGTTGTATTCGAAATCTTTAAATGGCAAATACATTCATAATTTGGCTGAGCCAGTTTTCAGAAGCATCGCACGTCCGCGCGCACACTGTTCGACGATCTGTCTGGCGCAGAATGGTCATAGCTCACACACACACACACACACGCACACACACATGCACTCGGAGATACCTATACACACACTCATAGGTATATACGCCTAACGATTGCTTGTGTATAACAACAGCCTTGATCTTGGCAATATGATAACCCTAACCTTGAGCAACGTTTTTTATTTGATTTTTTTGTTGCTTCAATGCGCTGATGTATGTGTACGTGTGTGTGTGTGTGTGTGTGTCTTTTATTGTTGTTGTATATTTTCGTTGTATGTATATTTTAATGTCTTTTTATTTTGCCCTCGTCGCGTTTATTAGAATTTGCTTTAAGTAAAGAAAAAAAAAATTGAACATTTACTTTGGCTCGTCTGCGTTTTCAATTAAGGTGCGCTTCCCCTGCCTACCCCCTCGCTCTAACTGTCTCCCTCGCACACTACGCTAATCAGGCGAAGATGTTGACGCAGCAAAGAGCAGAGAGACTGAGAGTGAACACTCTGCGGCAGAGACAGAGACAACGTCAGAGCATCAAGATAAGAGCAAATTTGTTGTCGGCTCTGACTTCCGCTTGGCTTCGATTTCGACTTCGACTTCGATTTCGACTTCGGCTTCGACTTCGGCTTCGACTTCGCCAACTGAAAACTACAAATTGACAACTTAAACTGAAACTAGACGCACGAGTGTGATGTGTCCAAGTTCAGGTCATTAATTAAAAGCACGAGCCCCCACTTATGATTATACATAATTATTTATACATATATATTTATTTGATTCAATTTGATTTCATTTCAAATAAATCACTCTATGCTAATTTTGTCTTTTGGCTCTTGGAGCGTTTCAAGTTCAAATGAGAAGTTCTTGAAATTTAACAAGAAAGATAAGTTAATATTGGCATGCCGAAGCTTTGATACCCTGTACTTAATTTTTAACGTTTAATGACAACTTTATGATCAGTTTTTATTTAAATTTAAGCATTAAGTCTAATTAGTTAAAATATCTCAATAATTAATCAAAGCTTTCATTCTAAAGGTTGATTTCATTCTATGGCAGCTTTATAATATATGATGTGTGTTGCAAATAGAAGAATCTATACTAAGTTTTTAAACAGAGAGACAGAGGCTCAAACGGATAGAGGTACATGGCTATCGCTTCAGTTAGTTGTCTTTATTAAGATTGTCTGCACTCTATGCAGATGTATGAGAGAGAATTAAACAACTGCAAATCCAATAGAACATAATTCAATACTCGCTTACAGGGTATTTTCAGACAGCAGCTTCTTTCGTTTTCAGTTTCATTTTGCAGCTTTTCACCTCGTGTCCTTGACCATAAACTCGAAATCTTGTTTGTGTGTGTGTGTGTGTTCTGTTTTCTTTCGAAAGCTGTTCCAAGCAATTTGACTGCTGCTTTTTATTTGGCAAATTAACGCTTATTATTCAGTGCGGCTTTTGTTGAGAGTTTAATTTGTTAATTAGATAAATAGAAATGTTATTTATGAGTTCGAAGGTGCGGTTACCTCCCCCTGAGCTTAACCTTGAATGCTCCAAAAAGGCAAAGGCAAACGCAGCTTTGCTTTGCTTACGTCTTGCAAAAGTAAATCAAGACGGCCATAAAATATGCCCCGAAAAAAGCGTTAAAATTCTAAATAAACAATGCAAAAGCGGCGACAAAAGCAAAACAAATGCAAAGTTCGAGTACATTTAAAAATAAAAGTAAATAAATTATATATACATATGTACATATACATATGTACTATATGTATACATATTAAAAATTCCATTGCTTTATTCTGATTTCAATGCACTTTTTGTTGTTGTTGCTTCGTAAGCAAGCGCTGCTGCAGCAAAGCGGTGAGTAAGAGAAAGAGAGAGAGTGCGAGAGAGCGTATCAAATAATAATAACAGCAACAACAACAACAAAATGTCCAGACAATAACAAAACAAAGCGACGCGTCCTTGAAATGCGACAGGGCCGCTAAACTCAAGCAGCGACGTCGACGCAAATAACTCACAACAACACAGCAGCGATGGTGGAGCGTGATGGATAATGGGAGCGGGGTGGGGGGAGGGCGGGAAGCAAGGGACTGAGAGAAAGAACGAGGGCTGGACGAAAAAGAGGCAATTCGCTGAATGACGTACAACAATGCGATGAGTAACTGTTGCTTTATACTTATACACATATACTTATACATATATGTATGTATGTATGTACATATAAGCACATGCAAATGAAAGAAATATAATTTGAATTAAGTTTGTAACGCAATTTGCAAATCGGTTATCGATTTTAGCTTCATAATTCTACCTAATAATGTTTTATTATTTTAATATAATGACTTACAGGGTATACTAGAGCCTTTCATTCCACTCTTATTTGCATATACACAGCTTTAGCCTGCACTTGATGTTACATTTCTATATGTACATATATTTTGTTGTTGCGATTTAATTTCAATTTGGGCAAAGTGCAAGAAATTGCAAATATGCCGAGGTTCAAGGCCAGTTCGGGCTGTTCAGGCAATCAATGAGGAGGGGAAAACGGCACAGAATGCAGAATCAAGAATCAAGAATCAAGAATGAATGCATTAATTGTGCGACTCGTAATTGGGGCGTTTCCACAATCGGAATAACACCTTTGTTCAGGGCTTTTTCTTTTATTGAGTTCTGCTTGTTCATTTGACGCTCTAGTTAATTCCTGATGAAATGCAAATTCAATGCCCAATGCCAACGATATGCTATTGAATACACCATAAATCAAACAACGCATTTCAAAATCCTGACTATATTTCACAAAAAATACAACTCAAATAGAAGAGCAAATTTATGTTCCAAATCGCACGTTTCGCGGTTTTTCAAATTCACAGATGCGTCGACTTTTTGAATTGTGGGCTCGTTAAAATCTAATGAACATTTCCACAAATTTCAATCGACACGTGGACGTTTCCATTTGATTAATTCAATATATGATCGAAGCGTTTATGCTTGGTTGTTATTATTGTTACTATGCGGGAACGAGATCGGGATCGATCGACAGCGGCATCGATAGCGAGTTGGCGATGGATCTTGGCACACGCCGTCTATGTCCAAACCCGAAACTGGCAGCAACAACAGCGTCAAAACAGGAATATTGCTCACATGAAAACAAAATACAGACACACACACACACACGCGCTTACTTAATTATACAGCAAGAACAATATTCAAAAACAACAGCAAAAAAACAACAAAAACAGCAATATTAATAAACAATAATTGTTCAAGGTCAAGATATGAATTTCGCTTAGAACAAAACAAATGCAAAATAATAAAAACAACATTAATAACAAGTCGACAACATACAACGAATGAACTGTTCGACTTTGGAGCACCCTATATTTCGTTTTCTTTTCCAAATAAAATCTTTTTAAATTTACCTTATTTTCTAACTACTCAAAATTCTTATAATAAATTGTCATTAGAAAAGCAAAACATTCTTTCATCTTAACCTATAGATGAGTGTAAGATACCCTTGCAAACATGAAGTAAGGGGTATTAAAACAACAAGAGAATGTGGTAATTCACTTTGGGGCTATGTATTTCAAAGCAACGCTAAGGGGGCTCGGCAGCAGGTAGTTTAAATGGAATATTATGAAATTAAACGAGCTACAGGTGTTGAATTTAAGAGATACATTGAATAGCAAATAACCAATTTGATTAAGTGATCGTTCTATGAAATGAATAGAATATTGAAAGTGAATCTTTAGGAAGTTAGAATACAAGAATTAAGCAATTTATTGCGTACTCTTTGTATAAAGTTGATATTAAAATCTAATTTGAATAAATTCAACTGTAGCAAATCAGTTGGAAATTTATACAACTGTCAGTCTGACATCAATTTCAGTTAATCCAATGAAAATGATGTCACTTGATTCTGTTTGTGCTTTTGCTGATTTCAGCGCTATTTCGACCAGCTCTATCCCGACAACTGCGCATTGTATTTATTCATAGTAAAACTATTTTAGAAAAACTTTCAAATAAACATACATATGTATGTATTTGTACAGACATACAATCATACAGTATCCAAACATTCATATATACACACATGCAAGCAAATATCTCTTTACATGCGCACACACAAACATACATATGTACATACTTCTCCTACTTCTTCCTATTGCCTGCTAATGTTGTTATTGCTGAGAGAGTAATAATTGTACTCTTTGTAGGCTTTGTTTTTGCTGCCTATGCCCGTTATTTGATCGCCAGCTAGAAACTTGACGAAGGCAACGGCGGCGGAGATGGCGTCGTTGGCGCAAATACGAAGGAGATGGCAAAGGCGAAGACGAAGACAAAAACGAAGATGAAGCCGAAGCTTCGCGGGCTCAAGGTCAGCGTATTTTCTCGCGTGCGAGCATTTGAATAATTAAGTGCGAAATAAATTAATTTTAGTAGAACTTTTTAGCATGCGTCGCTTTATTTGGTGAATTTTTGCCATTCTGAACATTTATTTCATGGTCAGTCAGTGAATGAGCCTACACAGATTTAATATTTTATTGAAATTTAGTGTAAAGTATCTAGTTTCATCATCAGTCAGTATCTTTCTCCACTTTCTTACTCCAACAAAGTAACAGGATCACATTCCCACGGACTATTTAAACTTAATTTACAAAATTATTCGTTGATATTCAATTAGAACAATCCTGCATAAACATTAGATTCAAATAAGTTCTTTCCTGTTGCAATTGTCGTTTAGCTGGACTTGGAGAATGTTAATTAATTTCATTTTCATATGTATGCGTATGCAATTACATTGCTATTAACATAAAGTTAACTTTAATACAAAATTTAAAATATCAGCCTATCGCGGTGTGGAATGCAACAAACTAACAATGGCAAATGGAAAACAAGAGAGAGAGAGAGAGAGAGAGAGCGAGATGTATAGAGTAAGAGAGAGAGAGAGAGGCACTGATTTTTACACTCTCCGCCGTTGCCGTGAAAGTTGCGGCCCGCGAAAGTGAAAATGAAAATTTTACGCTGTTGCCGTTGCCGTTGCCACAGATGTTGCGCTGCCACCTAGCATGAAAACCCACTGACATCAATTTGTGTAATTGATAGACAATGGGGGAAGGGGTGGGAAATGTGGGGTGGACACGGAAAATGTGAGAGCGATGCGACGGCGCAGAAAATCGTGAAATAAATTGTAAAAATCAGATAAATACTTTTTAACAACTGTTGTCGCATTCTGTCTCAGTAATTAAATTAGTTATTAATTATATTATTTGCATTTATTGCCATAACAAAATAAAATACGGTACTGCGACCTTGAGATAACATGCATATAACAAAACAAAATGAAGTGAGTCAGAATGTTTGAGCAACTGGTTTGCTTAGAAATGTAATTATTATAAAATATATTATTCAATTTAAACGAGTTGCAAATTAAGAATCCGCTTAAAGTTAAGCAATCGTATGTACTGTTGGAAAATACGACAAACAATAAGCAGAAAAGGTGCATAAATGCATTACAACAACATACAAACAAAAAAACAGCTGCAGCACGCTGTCGCCAGGTGCCTCTGACGCTGACGCAGCTGAACTTTGTTATCATGCGCTTGCAGAGTGTAAGTGCATTTGAAGCCGGCGTGCAGCGCTTAACAGTGTGATAAAAACCGCCGGCAGAAGCCAACAATGACGTGCAACAAGAGAAACGCTAAGAGAAAGGAAGAGAAGAGCATGCAAGTTTTCGAATTGCCGAAAGCTTAAATATAAGAGCAACAAGAGTAAAGAGTCAGCAGTCAAACGAGCTTTTGCCTGCGCGTTGAGGTGAGTTTAATACTTATTAGTGTTGTTCTATAGAAGAGTAAACTGAAGACCGTTGTGGACATAACAATAGTTTGTCACATAAGGGAAGCAAAAAACATGATTTTAGATTAGTTAATTACAATACTATCATAAATGATGCACATGTTGATATGATATAAATTTAACTACAACTAGTTAAAAAACTGTTAAGTATATATTATCGTTTGCTAATTACATATATCATAAACTGTACATTGCGGTGTAAGGCATTAAACGACTGCGACGTCAACGTCGCCGGCGACAGCGGGTGCAAGCACGACCTTGACCGTGAAATTTAAATTTAGAAGCTACGGCTGGCTACGACGTAAAAAATACAAAAAGCTTTTGCCTTTCTTTGTGTAAGTATAATACGACTTGTACATGCACACACACATGCTTATGTGACGGATTCATTGAAATTCTCTTTATATATATTTTCGTATTTCAAATTCAGCGCCAAAAAAAGCTAACGAGCAATCGTACAAGAGTGTCGATAAGAATATATCGGCTTAACAATGTTAACATATTTAGCTAACACGTTAACAGAGAACTCCTCCTCCATTTAACAGAGACTGCTCCTGAGATACTGCTATCGATAATTCGCTGTGTTAACTTGTTTCTACAATCAGTTGGCGGCGGACTTGTGTTTTAATTGCCAAAGAGTTTTTATATTTATTTCTATAAGTGTGTTGACAGACCATTTATAAACGGATGCATTTTATCGACCGATCTTTCGAAGCTATATCTTTGTTAAAACAAAACTCCGATCAATTCAGTAATAAAAAAGAGACCACATCTGGTTAACAGGCACGTGGAGCAAAAACGTTTACCAAGCGAATTAGATTAAATTTATATCAAAATGTTGGAGGAATCGCTTAGTGAATATTACCTGTGCAATTTCAATGATGCAGTACAAGTGGAGGGTAAGCTACGAAAACATGTAAACGTGATCGAATATACATAAATTGTCTAACAGATTTGCCGGCTGATGAGCGACTTCGCAAGTTATGGACCAGCGAGGAGCTCTGGACGGTGGATGAGCTACAAATAATTATCAAGCGTTGGCTGGAGAAGGGAAAGGAACAATGGGAGGGCACAGAGGAACCGCTAAATGATTTTCTCCAATTGATTTTGGCCTTTGTGCAGAACAATTTCACTGGCCCCTTTGAGAAGCTTACAGCCTGCACAGAAATGTTGTCCAATTTGCAGCTGGAAGATTACGATCCCCTGGAGCAACTCAAGGCCAGCGGGGAGGAACTGAATCCCAATGTGAAGACTGCCCAATTTTTGCTTATAGCCAAGCATATTCTCGATGCCTTAATTGCTAATCATGCCACATCGAAGGTAAGTTTTCTTGTTATGCGTCTTCAACACGAGCTGATCTTTGTGAATCTCCCACAGCTGCTCATCTGGTGGCGTCTGCGTTTGATTTGCTTACATCAATACATTCTGGATGATTTGGCAGGAAATTTGTATGATGATTTCAAAGTGGCAGCTGCTGATTTGCATTCCAATTTGTCGGCCTTTGCCACAAAGGAGCTGCAAGCTCTGTTGCTGCTGGAGCTGGCCAATGGTTATCTGCAGTTCCATCGCTCCGATTTGGCCTGCCAGAAGTTGGATGAACTCTGCGAGCATCTGCAGGTCGAACTGCAGGTGGAGGGTCTTCTGGGTATGCGCACCAAGTTCCAACAGAAGGCCTTGCCCCAACTCTGCCTCAAGGTGGTCCAACAATCTGGGGATGACAGTTTACCCACGGCAAATCAGAGCAATGCGCAAACCAAACTGCCACCGTTGCTGCTGATGGAAGATGACACACGCCTGGAGCGCATACGGTTCGTAGAGGTCAAGGATAACGAAGTGATGACGCTGCCCAGTGTGTTGCAAGCGCTGGTCTTGGCCAAGGTGTAAGTACAGCTCTGTCAGAGATTAGCAAGTTAATTGGTTAATTGATTTGCTTTCCTCAACTCCAGCAAGCAACTTAAGCGCTCGCAGCCCAAGGATCGCCTGGCAGATGAGCAACTGGAGCCGTATACACAAACGTTGCTTTATCAGGAACACGGACCGCTGCAAGTGCGGCAAGCGGCACTGCTCTTGAACTGCCACCAGGAGTCGGGTCAACGCCGCACCGTGGAACGCAGTTGGAAGCAGTGCGAGGAGTGTGTAAAGCTACTGGACAATGTGGAACGACATCCTCTGCGAGCACGTCTATCCTATGGATTTGCCGCCTTCTTGCAACCAAAGTGGCAGGTGCAGCTGCAACTCGTCGATCTGCTGCGTTCCCTGGGCATGACAAAGACCGCATTGGACATATGCTTGCAGATCCATGCCTGGGAGCAGGTCATCGAGTGCTACACCAGTCTGGAGCTGCGTCACAAGGCGGCGGAGATCATACGCCAGGAACTGGAGAAGAATCCAACTGCATTGCTCTATTGCCTGCTTGGCGATGCCGTCGATGATCCCCAGTGCTACGAGCAGGCGTGGCAGCATTCCAAGCAAACAAGTGGCAAGGCGCAGGCCTATTGGGGCAACTACTTCTACAGGCGAGCGGACTATGCTCAGGCAATTGGACACTATGAGAAGTCGCTGGAGATTAATTCGCTGCAAGAATCGATTCTGCTGAGGTGCGGCTACTGCGCCATCCAGCTGGAACGCTGGGAGGTGGCTGTCAAATGTTATTTGGCCTACACGCACCTGGAGCCAAACGGCTTCGAGTCGTGGAACAACCTGGCCAAGGCTTTGATCAAGCTGGGAGACAAGCAACGCGCACATCGTCTGCTCGGTGAGGCTCTCAAGTGCAACTACAACAACTGGAAGGTGTGGGAGAACTACATGCTTGTCTCGGTGGATACCAGTCATTGGGAGGATGCCATGCGTGCCTATCAGCGTCTGGGCGAGCTGAAGCAACACTATCTGGACGAGGAGGTGCTCACGCGGATTGTCTACGGCATTGCCCGGCAGTTGCAGTCGGATTCGACCTCGCAAGCTGCCTCCAGTGCGCTACAACGCCGCATTGTCCAACTGATGGGCCAGCAATGCGTGCAGCATGGCAATGAGCCCATGGTCTGGGAATTGGCCGCCTTGGTGGCAGCGACGCCTCTCAAGAAAGCAGAGCGTCTTGTGAAGGCATATCGTGCGTATACGTCCAAGCAGATGAGCTGGGAAACGAAGTCAGCGCATGCCAAGAAGGCGCTAAGTCTCTGCTTGGAGGTCTCCGAGCTATCCCAGGCAGCTATCAAGGATCACGCGGCGGATGAGAGCGAGGTGATGATCACGAATCAGCTGAACTCAAGCCGATTGGCGGCCACCTCCTGTCTGAATGCCCTGAAACGTGCCAGCCTCGTCGAGGTGCCCAAAGAGCAGCAGACGCAAATGGATGAGCTGGAGCAGCAGCTATCCGAGCTCACCAAGATTGTGCAGCAGCGCATGCAGCGAACGTAGTGCCAACACCATGATGATTCCCTTTGTACATATGTTTGTACTAATGTATTTAATAATAAAAGCTAAGCTTATAGCGTATTCAACTTTGTGGTGATCAGGACGCGCACACTCTGATCAAAGGCACCGGCGACGGCCAGACCCAGCTTATCCGGATGCCAATCGAAGCTGTGCACCGGCTGGGAACTCAATGTCACAGCGCTGATCATCTGAAGCTTCCCGGCGACTCCCTCTTTACTGCCATCAGCATCCTCGATGACACGTCGATCGGGATACTCATATTTCCACAAGCGAATGGATCCCGTGCCGCCGCCAGTTAGGAAAACATCACGATTCTGCGGCACATGACGCACAGTCCACACCGTTGCCTTTGGTCCACTGATGACGCCGTTTGTGCCCACACTGCGACCCGCATTGCGTTCCTCTACCCAGCTGAATCCCTTGGTGGGATGCTGAGTACGCATATCATAGACCAGGAGGCCACCTTCCAGAGTCGTCACTGCGAGCTTATTCATGGGAATGTCGCGCCGATCGAACTCCAAGCCGCAGATGCCATTCTTAATGGTCGCCTCCCAGCGTACGGCCAGCGCACGCAGATCGAATAGCTTCAGATCACCGTTGTCGTAGCCGGCGGCAACAATGCGTTCCTGCTCGTTGTAGGTGTTGCCAAAGGCAACGGCCCAGCAGTCGCGTCGCAGACTAGATTTGTTGACACCATCGCCCATTTGTGGCGGAGGCGACATGTCGACAACGGGCGCCTGACCTTGACGTATATCCCAGACCTTGACGGCGCCATCGCGGCTGCCAGTTACGATCTCTGGGGCTCCACATTCAAGTTGTGTGCCGCCAATGGCGTCGATGCAATTGATGATGCCGCTGTGCGCCTTCACGTTATACACGGCCATGTCAGGTCGCTCCAAATCCCTATAAAGATATTGAAGTATAATTGAAGAACTCTGGACTCAATTCATGTGGACTTACAGCACTTGCAGGCGTCCCTCAAAGTCACCAATGGCCAAGTGACGATTGCGGAGCGAGGAGGCGCCAAAGGTGCCGCATTTGAATGCCGCCTTCTTTTCTACAGACTTCACTTTAACCAGCTTGTCTTCATTCAGCTCGTAAATGTCCAATATCCCATGACTATTCGGCTTTGAGCCAAGAACTACAAATTTAGCAGAGAGCGGTATCCATTTGGTATCGTAGACCGTGTAGTTCATGGCTTCATGCAAATGTTCAATCAATTGCGGCTTGTCCATGTTGCCAGGATGCCCTTATCAGAGGAACTTTTATTGAGCAATGTCTAATGTTCAATTGAAATGATTGAGATTTCAAAAGCAATTTGTTTTAAAAGTCAACATCGTTGCGTTGGTGATGGACAGGGTTGTCGCAACAATCATATTTTCAAACTGCCTTTTCATCGATATGCCATTCTTAATAACAAACGATAGTGGAAATCTATCGATATTTGATTTCTTAGCGAACGTAAATTGTATGCCGTAACAACGCAAAAATACACAAAGAAATTTCAATTTTGTTAAATAGAAATCTTTTAAAATGCTGCGCCAGTTGCTGAATCAGACTTCGGTGACGGCTGCCAAGACAGGAAGCAACGATTTTGCATTGGAATTCGTGCGCTGGCGACGAAAGCCACGGTGGTTGCCGGTGGCAAAGAGTAAAGTGTTCCGCGTGCCCGAGCGAAAGAAGCAGACGGATGAGGAGCGCACGGAGCTGATGCGGCTACACAACCAGTACAAGTAAGCAAACAATATATATATACATTTAATATTAGCTATAATAAGCTTTTTTGAGAATCTAGAACCCAGTTACGTTCGGTGCGGCAATATTTGCGTGAGGAAGTCGTCCGACATGAGGAAACGTCTACGGCGGATCACATTGTGCTCACTCCGGAGCAAGAGGAGGCTGAGTTTCAGCGTTGCATGGCTCTGAATGATGCATGGAATGCACAAGTTGCACGTGAACGTGAGGCGCGTCTGGCCAAGGAGAGGGAGGAAATGGTGGCCCGCGCCAAGGAACGAATTGAAGCTGGAAAATTACGGACTGAGGAACGACGTGAGCGTGCGGATGAGCACATTCGTTTGGAAATTGAAGCATCCAAGACATTCATTACACGGGAAAATCTTGATGCCGCCATCGAAACGGCTCTGGCCAATCCTGTGGACCATAACTTTGCCATTGATATGGCCGGCAATCTTTATAGGGGACGTGGCACGCATTCCCTAACCAATTGAAACTAGGTATTTGTTGTTATATTAAAGAGCATTTTCTCGTAAACAATATATTTAAATAATTTATACTTAATCGCGCTCCTAAACTAAGCTAAGTAAATGAAGAATCTGGCAAAATTGCTATGTGCTATGTGGAGGCAGCTCCACTTGCTGCTGGTGTCGGTAATGTGCTCAGTGTGGTTGTCGGCTGTCGAAGTTGCCTTGCTGCTGCCTCCTGCTGCTCGAACAGATGCACCCAGTCCGGAGTGGCCTTCAGCTTAGCCTGGATTGCACCCAGATTGATCATGTCCCCGCTGCGCTGCTCTCGGTTGCTGCTGATGGACATGAGCTCCTGTAGAAAACACATAGCATGTACAAACTTTGATGGAGTCACGCAAATTTAAACTCACCTGCAGGAATCCCGACTCTAATCCCATATCCAAATCGAATCGTGTGTCGCCCAGCAACAATTTAACACGTCCCGATCGATAACGCAGAATCTTGCCAATTTGTCCCTCCTCCAACTGTTGTAATACACTCTGCTTGGGAGTAGTGGATGAAGTTGATGTGGGAATTGGGCTGTTGTCCAGATCCGCTGATGTACTAGGCGCAGGCTGCTCTGTGGGTGCTGGAGCATCGTCACCTTCGTCCGTCACACATGGAAGGACGTTAGGTAGTTGCATAACAAAGATTTGTGATTGTGTTGCATCCAGAAAGGCGCCTATACTACGTGGATATCTTCCGTATTGTGCAGGTGGCTCTTCCAGGCCGGGCTGAAGGCCCATGTGTAGGCTCTGCATATCCTTCGTCACATCTAGCGAGTCTGTGAGAGAAGCACTTCGTGATTGGTACTTAATAATTAAAGATTAGGCTTACCTTCACGAGTGGTCTTAACATCTGGAATTTCCTCTTTCGCGATGGGCTTTTGGCTGTGCCAGAGTCCTGAAATACCAATGAATGTACCTCAATACTCATAAGATAAATGAAACTAAATAATGAACTCTACTCACCTTCGCTTAGTATTATCGGTTTGTAGGTCAAATCAGTCTTATCAAGCTCAGCTTCATTATCACTATCGGGTTCATCGTCATCACTTGCCTCGCCGATCAGATCCCGCACATGTTGGTCCTGCAATTTATCATCTTTGCGATCCGTGCGTTTACGCGATATGGCAACTTCTTCGCCTGCCCTCGCATAGGACGAACCACCGCTTGAGGATTTACGTAAATGCACTGCACCAGCACCTTCTGAGAATACGCCGGTTGTTTGTATAAGCGATGAGTTGCCTCCTGAACCACCACGTCCTCGTGTTGCTCCTGCAGCGCCACGTGCCCCTCGACGACCACCACGAGGCTGCGTAAAATCCTTAGACGTCTTAACATTCCTATGCACGACAGTTTACATTACAATCGATCGCTGAACTGCTTCCTTCAGCTACTCACGTATTCTTATTCCGGACTGCATTTAAATTGGGCGCAAAGACCTTCTTACTGGCACCACGACCGCCAAGGGTCAGGTCTCTAGCCGGCGTAAGTCGCGTCATGCCATTCAACTTCTTATTCTGAGCAGCAGCATCAGAAGTTGGTGCATTGTTGTTGTTGGCAATAGCTACAGCAACAGCCGACGCTGTAGTTGACAGTCTTTTGGCTGGCATAGCTGTCTTTTGCTGGCCGTTTTCACTGTCGCTGGCCATCTGTGGCCAATTTAGTTATTTAAATGTGCTGCTTGATAAATGTTTACTAAATTCCGTGACTTTAATGATGTTGCTTTGAGGTTATTTGGAGAAGTGTTCGAAAACGGGTCACACTCGCACATGAATGAGTACCGATAACCGATAACCGCATTAGCGGTGTAGTGTTTTTGCAATGTTAAATATTTGGCGCGAATCAACAGGGCGATGTTGCAGAAAAGTTATTAAAAATATTTGAAAAATTACTAAACAAGGCTTGTTATTTTTGCTTTTATTCATAATTTAATAGAAATAAATATTATAACTTTTTATTTAATCTTCGCT
The DNA here is from genome assembly GCA_035042075.1 of Drosophila macrospina. Taxonomy (NCBI): domain Eukaryota; kingdom Metazoa; phylum Arthropoda; class Insecta; order Diptera; family Drosophilidae; genus Drosophila; species Drosophila macrospina. The sequence goes on from JAWNLW010000591.1 coordinate 1,814,889, forward strand.
ATCAGCTTAGCATTCAATCTTATAAATGGTTTATATTCATCGATATGTATAATATCGCAGTTATTCCATGCTTCAATAAATCATTTTTGTCAGCCCTGGAAATAGAAGTTTTCGCGCATTTTTGTGCATAAGCCGAGCTAATATTTAAAAATGTTTAATATTTAGTGCATTGGTAGTGTGATGGGTTTGTAGTTGTGCATTTCAATAAAAATATCGCATACACAATAATAATATTAATCATCTTCAAATTCTTTTATGTTAATATTGTTATCGTTTTAACATTGAAGATAGTTATATTTTGTTTGCTGTTTTGATTTTTTTGTTTACAGTGTTTGCTGGTTCATGAATAAGTATGTACATCGCTTGTGGATCACTGTTGGATAGTGTTTGCAATGATAAATGTCAGTTTGTTATCAGTTAAACCTTGATATGTTTCTATGTAACTGCTGTGCCCACACACAGACATGCATTAGTCGCATTAGTATGCGAAGAGAGAAATATTTGCGAGAGGAACACGCGAACTCGCTGCTCATGAGCAGCGGTTTACAGTGAACAAAATATTTCACAATAAACAATAATTTTGTGCAGATTATACGTAATTACGCGTATCAAGTGATATGCATTGTCGCGTTAGGGTTGTTCAATTTAGTCGTAAAGCTTCCGCAAATTTCCTAATATTCAATTGTGATATGGTCAGTATTTCGGGACAACTTACCGTCGGCGGACGTATAGGCAGAAGCACTCGGCAAACATGGAACAACCAGTTCAAACGTCGTTAACGGCAGCTACATCTCTGAACTATGATGCGAGCTATATAGAAAAAGCTTTAGCGAAAGCATACAACAGCGAAAGCTTGCGGGTGGAAACTTTTCATAGTGAGTCTATTACACAGGCTGGTGAAAACTTTTGCAGCGTCATCTACCGGCTGAAAGTATCATATCGCAAAAGTGAGAATGCGCCGCTAGAACAGGGTAATTTCATAGTCAAGGACTTAATACCCCTTATGGCTGAGTTGGGCTCCAATGAGCAATTAATGTTTGAGCAAATACTGCCCGCCATAGTCCAAATATTAGACAAAGCTTCATCGACTCTGGGTGACAAAAAGCTGAGTGCTAAGTAAGTAACATTTGCACTTTGCTTGTGGAATGAAACCAATCTTTGAACTTATTTAAGTTGTTTGTTCGTGGAGCGCTCTAAAGGCAAGGAGGTCTATTTGTTAGAGGATCTTGGAGCGTTGGGTTATGTTACATTAAATCGCTTTGATGGACTGTCTACGGAAGATGCCCTTGTTTGCCTTCACAAGCTGGCACAGTTCCATGCCGCCTCCATGATGCTGTTACATGAGCAACCAACGCTGGTGTCGCAGTTGTCGCCCTCACATTTTGCCAATGGAGTGCATGATTCTTTTACGCATGCGCTTGTCTTTGGAGGCATAGAATTTGGAGCAGATGTAGTCGACGGTTTTCCGAACATGTCACAGATAACAGCAAAAATGCGAGCTCAAATACCGGATGAGTATTCCAAGAGAATTCGTGCTATTGTCGATCCCAAAAACAGTGCATTCCAGGTCATCTGTCACGGTGACCTCTGGGTAAACAACATGATGTTCAATCGGCAAGAAAATAAAGCTATTATCGTAAGTGGATAATGGAAATAGAGTTGTACATATGTATATTTCAAACGATTTTGATTTTCAGGTGGATTTCCAATGCTGTTTTATTGGCAGTCCAGCAATCGATCTGCAGTTCTTTTTGTACACCAGTCTTCAATTAGACGTGCTACTGCATCAGCGGGAGAATTTAATAAAACATTATTATCGAAGCCTGTGTGAGACGTTAACTGCATGTCAGTATCCAGCCGCGTTGCCTAGCTATGCCCAACTCCAAGACGAAATGCAACGTTGCCTCTACTATGGGTATTATGCCGTCGTTTGTGAGCTGCCAATTTGTTGCGCCTCTAAGGATGCCTCTGAGGACTTTACAGCACACACTTTCGGAGATCCCGAGGCAATAAAAGCGAAACGACAACAACTCTTTGAGAGTGAACGAGTGCGTCAAATGTTGCAAGCGACTTTGGGGTACTTCGAGGAACAGGGCGTTCTAGAGACGTTGTGAAGGGTAATTCCTATAGATAGTTATTTGTATGAATTGTATTATTTCATATTAAATATGTGATTGACTATGGCACAGTCATACATAAAACTGTTTTAATCAAACCCATTCATTGATACATTCATAAACAGTTTTGTTTGATGTAGATAAACTATTTCTGCATATGATATATGCTTTTTTACAGGATATACAATTGCAGGGTATTCTTTTATTTCGTGGCATTTTAAATAATTAATAAACAAAGACTAGCTTTACTTATAGTATGCATATCTTGTTTAGTTGCAAGTCTCTTGTTGCCAAGAGGATTTCATGCTCGACTCAATGCTGAGAATGAGAAAGTAGGTGAGGAGGGGAAACCCCTGCAGCTTAGGCAGCTTCTGATACTGCTATGACAGCTAAACAACCTGCATTACTCAAGTGTTGTTTCTTGTGTTTATAAATAAATTTCGTGTCTGCCAAAGTTTTTGGCCAAGATTTACGAGTAAGAGTCATGGCTATTGAATACGAATGCGTATGTGAATATATATATATGTATGTGTGTGTGTGTGTGTGTGTGAAAGCAATGCATGTGCCTTGTTTTGGCTGCACAGAGTGCGATAAAGTTGGCAACGCTTTACCGCTTCCCCGCACCACCTCATTCCCATATTGAGGTGTAAAATATGCAAATCGCTTTGCAGTTATTCTTAGAAAGTTGTCAGTTTCCAAGTCGAGCTGAGCCAAGCATGCAGAAACGGCAAATGCACTTGACACCCTGCAACTGGCTGCTTGCCACTTGCCACTTGCCACTAGCAACTTGTAAGTTGTAAGTGTTTAAAAAGCAATTTATTGTTTTGCCTAAAGTAAGCACCTTAACCCACTCCCCTTGGACTGTTCTTTCAGTTAGCTGAGTCTTTTGAATACATAATGTTGCATTTCACTTTAAATCTTTTTGTTTTTCGTATTTGTATTTATCGAATTCGCTGCGGGGTTTTATAGTTTTCAGTAGATACATACTTACAACATTTCACGATTTGTTAAAAATTATATTAGCTTAATTATTTTGCTTGCTGATGTGAAAGTCATTTTTAGCAAATGGAACATAGAAGGTAAACAATATTAATGTGACTTTATTGCTGGACTTTACACAACAGAAAAACTTTATTTTCAGCACCTCAAGCTGAGTTTGTGCCCAGCATACAAAGAGGAGTGCAAAGGACACAGCTGAACTTTTCTCTTGATAGGCAAATGTGCCTAGCAAATGTCCTGTTCGTAACCTCACAGCCAATAAGCCTCACAGCTGTCTGTCTGTTTGCTTTGAACTCCATCGGAAGCTGCACCCAAACATCATTTCTCTCTTCTTTGTTTTTGGGGGGAGGAAGTGTTGCATCTCGCAGTGAAAATACAAATCAAAGACGGTCTACATTCGTAGTTGGGTATTGGTCTTTGGCTGCTTGGAGGCATTAATTGCATTCTGCAGCATCACATTGCACTTTCAATTAGTTGCAAATGCCTCGACATTGACTCCAACTCTGACCCCAACTCCAACTCCAACTGCAACTGCTCTGACTCCGGTTGCAACTCCGCCTTCGCTTTCGTAGCCGTCGGCAAAGTAACAGGAAACGGAAGTTAAGTGCTGAGGCGAGGCGTTAAGTAAAATCAACCCCCAAACTCAAAGTGCATATGCAACAAAGCAACTTTCCAGCCATGACATTCGAGAATTATGCATTAATTGAAAGGTGATGTTGATGTTGACTTCAGCTTGGGTGCAACTTTTGCTGGCGAGCATAGATTTGTTTTGGCAGCTCCTTTGGCCCAGCCAGAAGTTGACCTATCCCACACTCCACACTGCACCTCGCTGCCGGGCATTTCATGCAACCAATGCAAACATCATCGTACTGTCCATGCCACTTGTCTATTCATTTCAAAATGTAAATGAAATTTATGGCTTTTCTTTCGTCTTGCAGGGAGCAATGGGGATGGTGTTGGATGAGCCAGTAAACTGAAGGTTTGTTGTCTTTGGCGGCACACGCATTTGTTTATTTTCAATGTTAATTAAGGCTTACGATTAACCAAATGGACTTAAGGGGTTTGTTTGCATATGTGGCACTGTCAATCGACTGTGAGGTGCTTCCACTTTTCTTATCGCAAAAATCTCTTCACAGCCTTTTCAATTAGCTGACAGCACTTGAGAGGGTCTTCTCTATGGCGTACAGTTCTTGGCCCACACCCAATTAAAGGCAATAAATTTGCACACAAAACCATAAATCAAAGTCCGATCATAATCGCAAAGCGCAAAGCGAAAAGCAAAATAAAACAAATAAATATAGTGAAGAAGAAAAAGAACGAGTGAATACTTAACTTCCTTTTGCTGGCTATCGGCCAACCCCAATCGAGAGAGAGAGAGAGTGGGGAAGAAGTTGGGGGGAACCCCACTGACCACAATAACTTTGGTAGTTGTGCCAAACCGATGGTTGTACATCGTTTGGGTTGACTCGCTTCGTTTATTAATTGTCCAACTGTCTCCAATCATAATTAATGAACTTTCAGCACATCCTACAAAGCGGGTCACATCCTCCAGCTAGCCTGGACTGCAGACTGTGGACTCCGGAATTCAAATAAAACTCAAATACAATATCTACAATACGAGTATAAACAGGAATTTGTTTTGGCACACCATAAATCTTTCGTTTGGCAAATCTCTGCCCAGACTTTTGGCCCGGTTTCGTTTGGTTTGCTTTGCTTTGGTCTACGTATTTATTTAATGGCTGAAAGAAGTTTCAATTAGGCGCATTAAAGGATTTTCTGGGATTCCGTTTATCATTTTATTAGCTCAAGAAATATGCGATTAGCTTATTAAGTATACATATATAAATGCTGAAAGCAGAATATTTGCAACACTTCATTGTCATCTAATGTGCATAACAATTCTAATCATTGATTGGTTTAGTTATGTCTAATTGTAAAATTGCTGTATATATGCATTTCAATTTGATTATTCGATGTTATTCAAGTAATTTCTCTAGTTAAAGAGCAACAATCAAATCAGCAATAGCGCCATCTATAGCCCATTGTGCGTAAGTTTATTTTGCATAGCTATGATATGTATATGCATGTGTATGAGTATTTGCAATTCCTGTGAGTGAGTGAAAACAGCAATATAGTCCAGCATTCTCAACTGCAGAGTAATCAGTTCTTTCGCCAAATTTATACTGCTTACAAAGCGTCTACTCTTAATCAATGATTCGTTTAGTTATCTTGTGAATATAAATATAAATTACATTTATTATAATATCAATAACATAAGTACTTTATGCAGCTTTTCAAATCTACGAATGACATTTATTATAATATCAATAACCTAAGTACTCTAAGTAGCTTTTCAAATCTACTTTTGTGAATACTGAACTGCTTTTTTGTGCTTAAAACTAAGTTATACATGTACCACATACAGCAGTTTTATAAACGAACTATTTTTAGTGCAGTACTATTACTAGTATGTAGAAGCAGTGGGTTGGAAATTATGCAAGCTGTTTCTCTAGTTTCTCTCTAAAGATTAACCGTCAAATCAGCAAAACCGCCATCTAGCGGTTACGGTTACATCTGTATATATTTGTTGTCCTAAGTTATGCATGCCTATGTATTTCTGTGAGTATATATAAATACCTACAAACAGCAGAGGTATCTCCTAGTGGAGCAAGCTCAACTGCAGCGTTTTTGAATGCTTAATTATTACTTCTGTCACCTTTCTTGGTTATATTTTGTTTAAACTGTACTTGATTGTGGCACAACTCAAAGAGCAGAGCTGTGGAGTAGCTTTCACAGATTCTAAATACATTAAGTTGGTCTACGCCTTAATGACAACCGATAAATAATTTTGAACAAACAGTCAAGTAGCAAGCTTAGTTGCTGTTGAGCAATGCTCAACGTAATCCCACAGAATTTGCATATGAATGTCTGGTATCTTGTGAATAGGACTTGTTTCAATGCCCAACCCCCACAGCCAATTGTGTGTGAAAAATTGGGCAACCATTGCAAACAGAAAGCACACACGCACACACACACACACACATGAGGGAATAGGGGTTGGGGTGTGTGATGGATTCTCCTAACAGACTAGCCCTTTCAGTCTGCTAATGACTAATGATAGCACAATTTATCTTAGATTATTTGTTAGCAAGTGTTAATGTTTTTTAATTTACATTACGTCTTTCGCACATACCCCCTTACCCCCTTTGCCGCCCGCGTTTCCCCCATTTGGCTGTGCATGTGTGCATAATTACTTAAAACGAAACACGATGTGTGGAAAAGCGCCATTGTCATCATTTTGAAATTATTTAAATTCTACCAACTGACTAACTGACAACGCTGATTAATGAGTAAGTGACGACAGCCACCGCAAACCCTGCAATCCCCCACCCAACTGTCGTACACCTCTTGCAAAATGAAAAATTAACAAACATTTTCCCTGTTTGCTTTTCAGCTGGGAAAGCTAACAACATTTAAGCCAGTGCTGGGATACTTTATGGTTCTAAAGAATCCTAAGACGATAATTGTGTGTGGAATTTTCCATATGAACAGTCATTGCGATCTAAATAGTTGGCAGGGGAAACTTTTAAGCGGGAGAGAAGAGAATTCTCTTGAAAATTAACAACTGAAATGAGAGAAATATAAGTTGAGGAGTTGAGCTCTCTAATAAGTTAAGCACGAGAGTGTGAAGAGAATTGACAATGAATTAAAGCTAAAGAAGAAAGAAACAGAAGTTATTTTGAAAGAAGAAACAAAATATGTTAATGAGAAAGAAATTTAAACTGAAGAAAAGTTCAGACTCCTAAGTTAAAAAAGGAAATGTAGTACAGATTGGGGAAAAAGATAGAAATTGATAGAAAATATGAGAAAAAGCGAAAGAAATGAGGAGAATACTGTTGTGAAAGTCTTATATAAATCAAAGTTCCTCTTTCGCTTTATTTAATATGTTTTATATTTAATATGTTATATTATATTATATTTATTACAGTATAATAATAACATTGATTATATATTCAGAAATCAATTGAAGTTGAAGGAAAGGTAACTTGTGAAGAGAAGTGACAATGAATTAAAGCTAAAGAAGAAAGACACAGAATTTATTTTGAAAGAAGAAACAAAATATGTTAGTGAGAAATTTAAACTGAAGAAAAGTTCAGACTCCTAAGTTAAATAGGGAAATGTAGTACAGATTGGGGAAAAAAGACAGAAATTGAATATGAAAAATTAGAAAAAGCTAAAGAAATGAAGAGAATTCTGTTGTGAAAGTCAAATATCAAATATAAATCAAAGCGAAAGAGGATCTATACTTAATATGTTATATTTATTATTTTTATTATATTTATTACAGTATAATAACAACATTGATTATATATTAAGAAATCAATTGAAGTTGAAGGAAAGATAGCTTCCTCCTAAGTTTACATCAGAAGTTTTAGAGAAATACTTAAGCATAATGAGAAATATTTCCATATATATTATATTATATTTATTACGTATAATAATAACATTTATTATACATAAAGAAATCAATTGAAGTTGAAGGAAAGGTAACTTCCTCTTAAGTTTACATCAGAAGTTTTAGAGAAATACCTAAGCAATTTGAGAAATATTTCCATATATTCGACTGAGTTAAAGTATTATAAATGCGATTTGTGAACTCTTCACTCTGCAACTGAACTGCGCAAATAAATCTAATGCAATTACCTTAAAAGCGCCAAACCATAAAAACATATTCCGCATACGGATTTATACTCGTTACTCACTTGCAGCAATTTTACAGAATATTTTTTTATGACATTTACGCGCAGCAATAAAAACTAAACAAATCCGCAGCATTACGATCAAATGCTAATGGCGCCAGACTATCAGACAGTTAGACAGACAGATAGATAGATAGACAGACAGTGAGATAGGTAGACAGGCGGACAGACAGAGTTAACTGGGAGTTGAAGCCTCAGCTGATTGATGAATTGAGTTTGGCTGAGTTGAGTTGCGAAATTTAAGTGCTTACAAGGGACTGTAATGACAGACAAGTTTTATGGGCATTACAGACATGGAACATGGTCCAAAAACTAATTACCTTAGCTGGACCTGGAAGAGATCTCTCGAAAGTACACACAACTTTATGGAGTTGCGGTTTTGGCACTCCCGATGCTTGCAGTGTGTTTATGTATATTTTTAATAGCATTTTGCATACGATTTAAATTTGATGATTCTCCTTAGTTGGCGACTGCGGCTGCAGTGCATCGATAAACCAAGCGACTCCTTTTAATGGCATTTACGACCCCAGCCCAGCCAGCTGGCAAATTTGTGGCATAAAAACGCATCGTCGCCACTATAAAAGTGTCTTGGCATTTTCGGGAATGTGTAACAAATATAATTCATAGTGCGATGAGTTGCCTCCCCTAGGGAAACGGGTTGCGGGAAGTGTGCGAAAAGGTTTTTGACACTTCTGTTGAGTTGATGCAGTTGGACAGAAGAATTGGGTACATTCAAGTCATGCTTGCTCTAATGCAGTTGCAGTTATTTATTATTTATTATTTATTTATTGATCGATGGGCCAAACATTCAATTGGCTTCAATTATTGAGCCTTGTAGTGCTGATAGTCGTCATGGAGCATGTCCTCTTCTTGCCAGACATATTCCTGTTCGCTTGAAATAAACTGACCAATGTTAAGGTCAGGCTCACAACTGTCAATGCCAGTCTTCTTCTGTCGGAGTTTTGAGGAAACAACTTGGGGATCAACGGTGGCAGTTGGTGCCGTGGGATGCAACTTCTTTTTGCTGCACAACAGACGAGACTTGAGGCGTTGCAAGTGCTGCAGTTGCATGTCAATCAAAGGTTTCTTCCACTCGTACAGTTTGGGCAGCGTAAAGATCAACACAAAGCCTGTCAATCGATATATTTACTAACCATTTGAGAGAGAGAGAGAGACTTACCCAGCACCAACAACGTCATGCCATTGATATAGTCCCCAACCACGTTGAGGCCACAAAGCATCACCAGCAGTTTCAGTGAATCGAGCATATCCTCAATGAGAAACAATGATCGCAGTTGCAGTAGAATTGAATTAAGTTTAACCACAAAGACGCGTGCCAGACGAGCAGCTGCCTCCTCGGAGATGGCCAGTTCAGTGTCCAGATAATATTGATACGGATGATCCATATTGCTGCTCTTTCGCAACTTTCGCATGCCCCACACATAGCAGCAATAAATAATGCTTATCGATAGCATCAGGACGCCAGCGACACTTACCACACTGATTATCGAATTGGCGGCAATATCCAGTAGGATCATCAGGATCAGGAAGAAGATTAGCGCCGTTTTGCGCCAATTGTGCCAGAGCAGCAGCTGCTTCAGTTCCCCATTGGGCATTGCCTCCAACGAGTCCAGTATATTCTCCTGGTTATCTTTATGAAATTCCATTCTCAATTATACAAACTACATTCAAATCTAGCATTGATTAAGAAAGAAATGTGACTCAACTGAAAAAGCGATGGCAACTGTGTTAAGGAATGTATTGAAGTATTCAAACTTGCTAAGAAAGGGTATTGCAAGTTGGTGTAATTGTATTAATTGTAATATATATTATAATAATAATAATATTGACTTTGTAGTGTATATATTGTATAAAGCAACGATAGACGAGTCAATTTGTTGCTGTTTGTTTGTTGATTTCTGAAATTCTGTCTGTTTTATTCAGCAAGTTTGACGTATAAGTGATTGCTTACTATATATGCTATACTACATGCAATGTCTGTAATTGTTTCTATTAATAATTTTAAATATTTAAATATATATACACGTATTTATAAATAACTGAACTACCTCTCTTCATTCGCACTTGTATAAACATCTGTTGCCAACTGCTGCCAATAAATTGGAGTTCTGTTTAAGTTGGATTGATAAAAGGGTAAACCACAAGCATAACCCTTTCCCGGTGTCCCCTGTGGATTGCATTCATGTCTATTTTGCATAAAATTGAATTTCGAATTTTGTTTATCATAAAACAATTTGATTTTTCTTTCATTTCTTAATACATTACCGAATGCGGCATATTTGTATCTCATAGTTTGCTGCTTCCTGCAGCGTCGCAGCTTCTCATGCCTTTTGATCTGTTGCACCAAACAAGTGTCACGTTTTACACTCTGTCGGAACCTTTTGATTCTCAACAATTTCGACAAACACGACTCTGGCGAGGTGTCAACGTCAATGGGTCACTGAAAGCCCTTAGCCTTCTGTGTGGCCCATTGAGTGACATTTTGCCAATTGATTTTGTCGAAAGGAATTACGATTATATTTTAGGCAAATAGCATAAATCAGTGGCGTCAAAATGACATCAAGTGGTCTTTCTGTTGAGAACCACCCTCGAAAAAGAAGTCACCTTATAGTGGGAAGTGGGAAATCACTTGCCAGACTCGGAGTATTAAGTACTTAAATGCGGTCGAGTGAGAAAAATAAATAATGAAAGTACTATGCGATTGCTAACAATTCAATAAACCCTTGATTTGTGCTCCGATAGTGTTGTGAAACATTGAAATAGTATTGCAAAGTGATTGAAAATGTATTTTTTATTACTAAGTAGAATATGAAAGCTTTGTAGTTCTTCGAATTTACATATTATATATTAATTAAAAAAATTAAATTACTTTATACATATCTTATTGAACTATTTAGTTATTTCAGAAAAATACCTCACACCCACCCCCGCTAATCTATAAAACTGTTTGTCCTAATTGTAGCCTTTATTTCTGAATGTGCATACACTTGCAAATTAACGTTTTTAAAGAATAATCTAGTGAAACACTAGAAAACAGTTTAATTATATATATAAACAACATTTTGCTATTATAAATAAAAATAAACTATATATTAATATAATGATTATATCATCACATCAAAATAAACGAATTAAACTAAAACTTGAGCATCGCATCACTTAAATCCCAAGTCAAACTTAATTTATGCTCCGCACTTCATCAAGAAGCAAGTGCAACTAAAGCTTACCTTCAGCTGGATGCTGCATTTATATATTTTGTGCTGTGGACACTATTTGGATCACAGCGCTCAATGTGGATGCTAAGATGGGCGAGCTTTGCTTACACATGCAGCTGCTCACACATGTATGCATGCTCTCTACAGTGAGTTTGCCTAATTGATCACACACACACATAGACATTGCTGTGAGCAAGCACTGCAGTGTGTTCTCTTTGGGGCGCTGAGCTGAATGGATGCTAACTGCAGAGAGCTTGCCCTTCTGATCACACATACACATACACACAGAAATACCTATGTTGGCTTGCTCACACTCATAGCGAATGATTGTAGGAAGCAATAGAAGATAAGAACACAGCGACAGCTCTTTCTCTCCTTTGCTCGTTCACATTTAATACAGCTTGCTATTTCTATTATTACATTAAATATTCTTGTTAGCAAAGCAGCTGTTTCATATTTAGCAATACAAATTAATATATAAAAGTTAAAAATATTGAAAATATAATGCTATGATATTTAAACTTTTATTCTTTAGAAAATCGTGTAAGCAAAGTCCGCTGTAACTTTATCAGCTGCCTGCAAAATCAAATAAGGCAAAGTCAAAGGCCGCATGCCAAAACACACACAAAATTGTCAGCTATAAATTAAACTAATATACAACAGGCTCTCATGCAATGTCTGTTACGCATTAGCCAAACCACCCAATCATCGAAGCACTCAGCCACCCATCCACTCAAAGTCGATAGGAATGTGCCACAATAATCAAGCCAAAGCCAGAGCCATAGCCATAGCCACAGCCAGGGCAGGGCCAGGCCAAGTCGAATTACAGTTACAATACGAGTTAAGGTAACGCATGGCAATGGTCATAAAATGACACTGAGTGTCAGTTTCAATTAAACATGTTGACAGCTGTAAGGGGCACCGTATCCAAATAGAACAAGAATAGTCGTCTTCCTCTGCATTGGGAAGGGGAGATAGGAGGGTTGTTCCAAGCTATTTCGATTTTAATACAAGAAATTCCGTACATTGTCTGGCCATGTGTAACAATAAGGTTTATGGAGAATGGGAATACCGAATCGTATGACAACTTTATCTGAAAGATTCGCACAGTTTTAAGCAACTGCAGACGTCTTACAACTTTTGCTTTTGCATTTTGTATTTGATTTTTGACAGCGAATTGTACGAGAACAAGACAAATTATAACAATTTAAGTAATTTTATATGTTTCTCTTTTAGCACGTAGCAATGTGGATGTTTGCTTTCATTTATTTAAATGAACTTGATTTTCTTGAGATTTTTCCATGCATTTTATGCCATGTCGCCTGTTGTCTATTGACAACTTGTCAAACACCATACATAATATCCTTTCTGTCTGTGCTCCAAGGGATTTAGTTTAATTAAACTGTGTCCTTGTACACAACATGTTTGCATATTAATTTCCTGTAATTTTGATTGAGTTTTGCATAAATTTGCAAATGATCAAATATGAATGTCAATACTATTGAAACGTAAACATTGCGAGAACATTTTCTATCTCTGGTTTTCCCTTCTTTAATTGCACTCTTACCAAATACTCAAGACATTCTAAGACAGGCAATTTTTTGTGTTATTTGTTTCCTTTAGGGCTCGACTTGCGCTGAGTGTGGCATCCCAAGGAGCTTGCAGCTCTTTGTTTTCGTCACGGACGAGTGGCAAAAAGCAATCACAGCTCCCCCACAACTTGCTCGGGAAATGCTGGAAAAATCCAAGAATAAACACAAATATCTGCCACATTTTTTTGCGCATTTCTTTCCTCTGACGACGATGGGGAGAACAGCGACGGCGTTCTTTTGTATTATTGGTGAAATTAGAATTTCTCATTAAAATAAGTGTTGGCACTGGACCCGGTTGACTTGAGACAAGGTGCTCGGCCATGGCAATAGACTTAAGTTGAGTATCTTTCCACGGCTCCTCCGGTCACTCATTAGTTGCGCATCAAATCTGACTGACATCTCTCTCTCTCTCTCTGTCTCTCTCTTACTTTCCTTCTCTATCGCTATTTGCTTACCCAAATGTTGTCGCATTGTTGTGCCTGCTGCCCCTTGCCTTGGCAACTTGCCACTTGAGCTGCTTCTGTTGGGGGCATTAACTTTTTCAATTTTTAATGGGTTTTGTATCCAATTGCAATGAGTCGCTTGCTAGTAATTAAAACTGCAACTCATTTCATTCGGGGATACTCTGCATATTGTAGATATCTTGCAATCTTATGATACTTGCGTTTAATAGGCTTAAAAATTGAAACACTTTGTGTTAATGCTGATAAACCAGTTAGTACTTTGATTTCTGAAGCATTGCAATGCTGAGTTGTCAATCCTTTTAGATGTTTTAGACGTTTCGCCAAGCCTTTTATACCCCTTTATTATTTAGAGAACAATCCAATTTGTGTGATTTATACGCACTTTAAAGTACAGAGATAAAATCTGCATTAGAAATAATTAAGAATTTTAATGATTTTTAATTGAAATAGGGAATACCTCAGTCTATAATTTAATGCATAGTTTCAGTGTGTGTTAAAGGATTTTAAAGATTTATTCCGAATATTTGATTAATATTTATAAAATGTCAGAAAGCGTCTTTCTGCATAAACAGATTTCACAAAAGGTTGTTGGCTTTATGATTGAGAAGGGAGAATTTCTATAGCTTAAGTTTGGTTTGATTTATTTAAATATTTATACAAAATAGTTTGTCATAGTTTAATTTAGTTTATGAAATTAATAGTATAACAACTATAACAACTAAATATATATTATAAAATATTCAATTGAGAAGTAAATTTTTATCTATTTCTATAGTGAATCTGCTTGCTTCAATTGTCAAAGCTTTGAATACTTAAATATATGTGGCATTTGTAATTTATTTATTTGTTTACCAAATCATATAAGTACTTGCATAATTTGTAATTTATTTACTCAATATTCAAATTGTATAATCGTTTGGTTTCAGCAAATTTCCAACCTTTTGCTCAGCTCTACACATCATTTGAACTTTCGCCTTAACTTTTGGCCATTCGCTTGTTGGGCAACTGCGCTCTAGCAACATTGTTGTTGCTATTTGTAGTTAACTATTGTTGTTGTTGTTGGCCTGCGGCCTGATATGAGTTTGTTGGCCACATTGTTGCTGCTGTCGCTGGCAAAATGTAAACTTTGCGTTTAACTTTTGCTTGTTAGACTCAAGTGGAGGCAGCGGCTGCCTTGTGCAATGTTTATAAACAAAAACTTTATGCAAAAACCCACAACGGGAACCCAATGGGAATTGTGGCAGTTGCAACTGTTTCGGTTTCGTTTACAGTTGCAGTTGTTCCTAACTGTTCTCTGTTATTGTTTTGATCATGTGATGCTGACATCTTAGAACTGTTGCCATAATAAAATACAATTTCCCAATGCAATTTTTATTTTAATTAATTCTGTATTACTTTCTGCTTTCCATCTGCGTTTTGTTGTTGTTGCAAACGTGCTTTGCATTCGTGTGGCGTCTGTTTAACGTCTTACTCGCATCTCTCGAGGGGGTCCAGGTTCAGGTTTGCTTCTCTCAAAGGTTCTTTGCACCGCTGCATTTATTTATATTATTTTTCTTTTCTCTCTATTATGTTGTTTGCTGTGCACTGTAATTAGCCACCCTCCACCCCCACTTTCTTCAGTGGAAGGAAGAAGACAGCTGCTGTTTGTCTGTTGGCCAAAATTGCTATGCATAAAAAGTTTAACTTGACATTTTTGCAACACAACAGAGTACAGTTTGTAATTTGGACTCACTCACTCCCTCGCCCTCCCTCTCTCTCTTTCTGTAGACTTTAACCCTTTTAGATATTTGCTAATTTTTTTCTTTATACTTACATTTTACTTGCAGACTCCTTAATTGCATTAGCCAAAGTCTCCGCCCGTTGCTGTTTTGCATTTAGATTTCAGTTCAGCAGGGGAAATTGTAGCCAGCACAGTTAGGAGGTAAGTCGACCTTAAAGTGAGTTGAATTTCTTAAAATTTCTTTAAATATCTTCAACAATTATGCAGAAGTACTTCCTTACAAGTCCTTGCTAAATTAAAAAATCATAAAAAAAATGTTTGGCCTTAAAAACATAAACAAATTATGCATAAATATTCTTAGTCCAGTTGCGTTTTTATAGCTCAACCTCTCAGTTGGTTCACTTTACGATTTTACGATCTTTTTGGACATTTTATTGACGTCGCATTGAAGCTGGTTTAACCCTCAATCCCTCAGCGCTTCAACCCGTTCTTGACACCCGCCATAACTTAATTATCCATATGAATCCTTAAGTTTTTATTGCACCAAACTCAGCCTGATCCCTGCTCCCGTCTTTTAATTATGATGAGTACTTCGCCTGCCTCCCCCATCGCAACGCAGCTGTCATATTTTTATTTATCTAAATTGTCAGATCTTCACGGCTTTCGCTCATTAAAATAATATCAAATCGCCTTCGCTGGCAAGAGTCTGGCAAAATGTTTTATTGCCTTTGGCTGGGGCCATTTTCCATTTCAAAAATTTTATGTCCAGCAGCTGTACATCATCATAAGTTTATTGTTTGCATACTTCATGCCTTTTTGGGCTGTTAATTTTGTAAGCCTTTAGGCCAGGCCGAAATGAAAGTACCTCACCAGAACTTTATTTGTTCGCATCATTTTAATCAGTTCTCATTAGGGGAATGGGGCAACCCTTTGTTCAACACTTTCCACATGAGTTTGTGTCTTTGCGGTAAGTTAAGGAGCTTCGTGCAGCTTCATGGTCAATAGACATTTGTCATTGTTTTGTGAGGCGGCTGATGCAACAACATTTACACACACACACACACACTCGCACACACACTCACACACGCATAAATGTTGCAACCTTGCTGGCTGCGAAGCCTTGCGGTTGCAATTTGAGGCAGGTGGGTTATCATGGTTGGGTCGCTTTGAAGTAATCGCCAGCCACATTGCTGGCCCAGAGGCTAAGCCTCATTTGTGGTCAAATTGTGTGCTGTGCGTCAGCTGAAAGTCGATTATGTCAATATTGTGCCATGGCTAATGGCCAATGGGAATGTTTGTGATAGGGATCTATGCAAGTTGCGGCCGCTGGCTCCTTCCGATAGTCACGGCCAAACGCTAATTAGTGCTGACTTAGCTCGGCTTAAAGTTGCCACAAAATGCTGCTTCAAATATTGTCAGTTACTTTACGTTTTAATAGCCACGTTGGCTCTGCTTTACAAGCCCTTATGGCATATGGCTGTCTTCTCTCAGCTGCCAGAGTCTGCCTTGCCTCTGTCCTCTGTCTCTGACGACGAATCACAACATCTCAAGCACATAAACTAGCTGTTAAAATACATAAAAATCAGAGCATACATTTAGGAGTCGAATTACAAATGTGCCACACATATGTATAAGGGAAGGAGCAGGGCGAGAGAGAGCCAGGCCAGAAGGGGTGGATACAGGATAAAGGAGGATAAACCAGCGGCAAAATAAAAGGAGTTGCTGCACTTGCACATTAAAAAGCCATAAAAAACGGGAATTGAATTGCCAAAAATAAAATAAAGTAGCAACAACAACAAGCGGAAAATAAAGTGGCTATGAAAATACATAAAACTGTGAAAAGGGCAAATCCAAAAGTAAAATTGACAAAACCGATTGAAGCAATCAATTAAAATTGTTCAATCAAATTGAATCACGTGTTACAATTCGATTAAGGAATTGGTGTTGAGTTACAACTTGAGGCCTCAGCTAAGTGAGAGGTTTTTATAAACTGTAAACATTGCTTAAGACTTTGAAGCAGAACAGGATGCTAGGCAAAGAGCAGTTTCATTAAATTGAAAGAATATTATAAGAAGCTTGAGAAAGACCAATCAGATTCACAATAGGACAACAATATAATACAATTATAAGCACAGCTTCTTATTAGGAGCTGATAGACCCTGATAATATGCTTGTCCAACAGCAAAAGCTTTAATTTGCATTCAAAGAGTTCAGTGCACTTTATCTGTACTATTTCCTTGCCCAACCCCAACCCCTGCACTACCTCTTTACGTCTACCCTTTATAGTATTGAGTGCTATCAGCTGTCAGAGGACAAAACTTTTATGCGCTTGTTAACAAAAGCGTGAAATTCAATGCGAACGCACAAAAATTTACGACACTGCAAATTAAACTTGATTTTTATTTAAATAAATTGCATTTTATGCGCTCGGCAAGGATATGCGATGCTGTCGCCATCTCCATCTCCAACTCCAACTCCATCTCTATCTCCGACGTCGTATCGTAATAATAAGCAGGCAACGGGCCATAATTTGCACCGGAATATGACGGGAGGATATGTGTGGCAAAAGCCGCTGGGCGATGGCAACGGGAGCGGGAGCGGGAGCGGGGTTGGGGTTGCTCTTGCTTTATGTATTTTTATTTATTACACAGCGCCATTGGCAGGAAATGTTTGTTGATTTTCCGCCGCGCGCGCACAATAAAAAATCGGGGCAAAAAAGCAAATTATTTTCTAGACGAACGCGCGTTTCTCAAATAAAAAAAAAAAAACATACAAAAAAGGCCAGAAAAATGTTCGAATTGTACCCATTAAAAATTGGTCAAAATAGGGTATGTTAAAGGCTTTCTGCTAAAGTGCGTAAAAGGCTGTGGGCTGTGAAGTTCATATACTTCGCTTGATCTTTCTGTTCAACTATGTAAACTAGGAATTGTGATTGCAAGTTTCCTTACAATTGCAATAATTTTGAATAGTTTTAATAAGCATATACTCTACTCTGCTCTCTTTCTATTCTGGCAATTTCATTATGATTGCATAATAAACATAGAAGTTATGCAAATAAATCTGTTTAAGGTGTTGTACATGAAAGTAAGCACTGGCGCCATCTAGCGGTCACAGCTTGCTTGCTTTAATGTGTTCATATACAAATGCATTGAGGCAAATACTTGCTTGTGCATCGCAGAGCTGCGCACAGGGTATCGCGTAGTCGAGTGGAGTATTCTCCATTCACATTTTTTATATAGTATGCATTGCCGTCGTCATTAAAAGCGGAAATGTAATGCGTAATTTGTGTGCAATACGAAATTTGTGAATGGAATCAGGCGAAGCGAATTGATAAGGGCTTAACAAAAGATTCAATGGCTAACGGAGATGTATTCTGCAATCCGTTAAAGAGCACTTAAATATGACTTAATATCAGGCTAAAACTATGTGCTACTCTAATCAACAAGTCGAAGTTTGCAGTAATAGGGATTTTTGGTGTGCAATGTCATGATGAAGATGAGACGCGCCTTCTCTTGTCGCTCTCCGATCGGCTCAAAATAATACTTTCTCAGTAGATGGGATAGGACTAGCTTCATCATGACCATGGCATAGCGCTGTCCCAGACAGCTGCGGGCGCCTGTCATGAATGGAATGAATGTGGAGGGTTCGATCTTTGGTACTGCATCACGTGCCCAGCGCTGGGGCTTGTAGACAAGGGGATCCGGGAAGAAGTCCTTGCAACGGCCCATATATAGAGGTGAAATGATCACATCACTGCCCTTTGGTATGAAATACTCATCTGGAAGCAACAAGGCCAACTGTATTGATGTTA
This sequence comes from Drosophila macrospina, assembly GCA_035042075.1. Classification (NCBI taxonomy): domain Eukaryota; kingdom Metazoa; phylum Arthropoda; class Insecta; order Diptera; family Drosophilidae; genus Drosophila; species Drosophila macrospina. Next base: position 1,833,588 of record JAWNLW010000591.1, read on the forward strand.
ACCATCCGTTGTCAGTCTGGTTTACTTACTGATCCTGCAATTGGCGGTGGCTCGTCTTGCTGTAATGGGACCTGAGGGATACATGCGCATTGACTCCTTAATGCACATCTCCAGATACTCCAGCTGTCGCAGTTGCTCCATGGTTATGGCCTCACCCGTATCCTTGCCACAGACCTGCAAGATCTCCTCCCGACACAGCTGCTGGTAGTCCATATGCAAGGTCATATTGTACATGAAGAACTTCAGAGTGGCAGCTGTGAGATCGAAGCCACCAAAGATAATGGTATCCACTTCCTCACGTATGTCCTTCACCTGCAGCGGCTTTCCATCGGGTGTCCTTGCCAGCAGCAGAGTGTCTAGGCAACTGAGTGACTTCGTCTGAGCAACCTCAGCATTTTCAGTGCTTGCACAGTTACGATTGGCCAGATCGGAGTTCAATTGCTCCAAACGCTCCCTGATGATGCCCTCGGTGAAGCCATGAAGTGTCTTAAGGATTTCCCTTTCCTTTGCGGCCAGCGAGGTTAAATTGTAGATGCTTGAGCTGCGATAGAACAGATTCTTTAGGCGACAGTCGATGATCTTGATAATACTGTGATAAGAAGGCGATTAGAGAAGGGTTCACTCAACGATAGCTGTTGCTCTACTCACTCTCTGACTGCATCGAAGTAGTCTGACTTTTGACCCGACTGTGCATTCACAGTCGCCCCCAGCGCAGTCTCACAAATCGTGTCCAGAGTGTAGCAGCTGATGTACTGGAAGAAGTCAACGGGTTCATTTGTCTCAGCCAACTTGGCCAGCCGCGTTACCAGAATACGCGCTTGACGCTCAAATACGTCCACAAACTGCTTAATCATGCCATAATTGAAGGCCGGCGTGATCATTTTCCTTCGATGCGTCCATTTCTCCACGTCGCTGGTGAAGAGACCCTTGCATAGCCAATTCTCAAAGACGCGATAGTCCGAGGTCTTCTGCAGCAGTTGCTTGGCACTGCAGAGTGCCTGAATATCCTTGGGATTGCAGTCGAACAAGTAGAGTTTAGTGCCCAGCCAAAGCTTGCCGCGATGATCCTTCAGATGGCAGTTGATCAGCTCCGTGGCCCGCTTAAATGGTCGTGGACCAATGATCCTTGCGAAGATATGCAAATGTCCGAAGATGGGCAGAGAAGGTGGTCCCGGCCAATTGCTGGTCAATCGATTAATCTTCGCCTGATATTGGTATGCATAGATGAGGTAGGTGAAGACGACACAAAACAGCAACCAGATCATCAGGGGAGAGTCGATCATTATGGTTTGAGTTCTTTCGCTAAACTGGCCGAATCAAATGGCGCATTTGCGATTTTAAATGCGATGGAGACACACACACACACACACACATAGACACACACACACACGGGGTTGACACACACTCAATTATCGAGTGCACAAAAAGTGTTAAATGTATTTATATTTATATTTATATTTATGTCAATTATTGTGTAATTTGTTAAACTAATGAACAGAGCTGCTACTGACCAGGCGTAGGTCGAAAGCGTTATTAGCCAAGTTTAGCTATATTAGCCAACGTCTAGATGCAAAACAGAAATGAACCTATTCCGAGCCCGAAGCAGCGCTTAAGTACTTCGCAAGCCTGACGATCTTTTGTTTTGGATCCCCTCAAGCGAAATTCTCGAATGTAAACAAATAGAGACAGTATAAATTGGCAGTCAGAATCAAGTCTACATCGAGATGCTCTACCAATCAAAAGTTTGAGGTAGAAGAACATTTCACTTTAGTTACAGATGAGCTATCCTTGTTCAACTATGAGTTATCCTTGTTTCGCAATGCAACTTAAGAGAGGTAGTCTATATTTCAAATTATACATGTATTCTATATGCGGAGTGGAACTATTAACTTAATTCATTATTAGGCTAAGAATTCGATTGAGCTTTAGCTGTAACGATTAATCAATTTCAAGCAGTAATTGTAAGTGAAACTGTTAAGCAAACTTAACAAAGATGTTCTACAATTGATAATCTACAGCTGATATAGATTATCTGGGAGAAGCACTTGACTTTACCTATTACTTGGCTAAAATATCGGTAGTTCGATTGATATTTAGCTATAACAATAATTTAATTTATATTATACGCACTATAAATACATAAGTAAAGCAATTAAATTCAATTCTATGTTTCAAATAATTAATGCGTCCTCATCTATTATTTGCCAAAGATATCTATAGTTCGCTTAAACTTTAGCTGTAACAATTAATCAATTGCAAGAAAGGGAAACTGTAAAGCAATTGTATAACCTATAAACTATACATTTGCCAAAAAGAACTCTAACTGTATCTAGTATTTAGTAACATATCGATAACTCTATTGACTCTTGCCTCTAAGCAATCAATCAATTGCAAGGGAATCTGTAAAGCAATTGAACTTAACAATGATTTTTTACGTTCTAAATGATGCACACAATTTATATGCCAAATAGAACTCTTAACTTTAGCTATTACTTAGTCAACATATCGATAAATCGATTGATCTTTAGCTTTAACAATCAATCACTTTAAATACTATACCCATTGTTAGGGTATCTGGCTAGAACCCGTTCCACTCAACGTATAAAAAATTACTCGAAACAAACAGTTCAATATTCCTTATTGCAAAAAATATAAATTTTGATGAGCTGTCGCGTTTATTGCATACAAATTTACCTCGAGCGGGCGAAATTCATAAACGGTCCGTTGGATCCGCAAACACAAATCGCACTTCGATCGCTTTTGTATCTGGGAACTACCCAGAAGATTCAAGAGCCGTTCTACACACTACATTGTTTTTGGTAATTTCTCTCAAATATTGAAAGGAATTTAACTGTATTATTCTAGCGGCAATGCAACAAAATACAATGACGACATCGATTATATATTCATTAAATAATATTAGTTAATTAAACGTAAATTAAATGAAATTATTTATTTATTTATTTATTTATTTAACGTCGACTAACAGCAGTCGAACCAATTAAAAATCAAAATCTTAAGATAATTAAATTAAAAATAATTACAAATGAAATTTAAGTGTAAAAATGAGTTTAAAATTTAAGTTTAAAATAAGATTAATTTAAATTTCAATTATGCCGAAGAGGAGCTGATTTGAGACTGGTTATGCTGGGTATTTGCCGAATCTTGTTTATTTTTGAGTGATTTGCAATTGGTTAACAACAACATTTGCATATTTCTTCGATAAACGTTTAATAATAGTCTAAAACAAATAGAATTATCGAATTGACATTAAAATAAATATAATAATGAGTTATTTAGCTTTTATGACTTCTCTCCAGTTGACTTACAAACGAATTAAATCACCTTTGAGTTGGAATTCGCATAATAATAATTCTCGCACTGACCTATCTCAATTAAAGGTTTCGCTAAGGTTTTTTTTTAGTTCGCTTTGCATTGTTTGATAATATCAGAGAATTTTTAATTTATTTCGTACTGAAAATGTCATAATAATTTTAATTAAACTCATATTTATGCCATTTATTTGCACTTTTCATTAAAACAAAAAACAAAAAACCGAAAATATAAAAATTAAAAAAAACTGTTGCAGTGCTCTTCAATTACAATGAGAAAAAAAGAGGAAAACAGAGCCGCCTGCATTTTATTTATATTGAATTGAAACGTAGGCGGAGACGAACAGACAGATAGACAGACAGACAAATAATATTTTCAGCATACAATTTTTATGAATATACAAATGAATATACTTACACTCACATATGATATGAATACGAGTATGAATCTCACAAGCGCATTAATTACAATTATTCGTGTTTATTTGTGCGCTGTAACTTTTGTGTTAATTAGTGTAAATACACAGTCCACAGTCCCTCTGCCTGGGCTATTTTTGAACAGCTCTTGGCTCTATTGATATGTAAATGTTGAAGTTTTTAAATGAATTGAATGACAGTTGGCCAAAATGCAAATGCAAATCAACAAGAATATGCCACTTACAGGCTTGTGTGCATTATGGAGTGCTATACTATACTCTCTATGCATTCTATATTTAATAATATTGATTAACATTAAAACATTAACAATTTGATGGCTGACTCTAAAGAGAAGTTCACATTGCGTGTGTGAGTCCAACAAATGTTTGACATAAATTCCATTATCTAATGGATGCCAATAAACAGTGCATACAAATAAACACCCACACACTCACACACACACACACGCACACATACTGTCACGAACAATCAGATGTAGATACAGTTATGTAGCTGACAGCACCAAGCAACATTGTCTCAAATACAAAATTAAAAGTGATGCGAGCAATGTGGAGTTGGAGACTGCGTGAGAGAGAGAGAGAGAGAGAGAGAGATAGAGAGGGAAGGAGAGAGAGAGAATGGTGAGTGAATGAGCGAGTGAGCAGCAAACTAATTTGAATTTATGCAAAGATGTCGACCTGCCTATTACAATATTTTACATTTATGGGGTATAATAACTTTGTTGTAAAGTTTGCTTAAATGCACTCGTAAATCTACTTTATCTATAACAAATATTGTTGCACATTGTTTCTAAGGTAATTATAGTATATTATAGCTTAACAATGTTGCATTGTTTTGCATTTGCTAAACATAAAAGTTTTTGCTTAACTTACTCAGTTAACATGCAATATTTGTGAACATAAAAGGTGCTTAAATTACGATTGAGTTATAGAAGTGGAATAATAAATAATTAAATATACATAAATAACTATTTAAAATGTTAAATGTTAAGATATTACTAATAAGACGTAATAAATAATTTGATTTAATAAATAATAAAATACATTAAATAAATAATAAAATATAGAAAATAACTAAAATATGAAATAAGTTATTAATAACATTTTTTCAGTAATTAATAAAACATAATAAATAATATTATTTAATAAAAAATAACATATGCCAATTAACTAGTTAAAATAGTAAAAAAGTAAACTAATTTATCTAGTTATTCAAGGAAATTTAAATACTTCTTATTAATCTCAACCTTTTTTCTATTTATTCTGCACTTGAAATTAAATAAATAATAAATATAATAAATGAAAATCTAAATTGTTTCTATTGGTATAGTTTGTTATTTAATTTTATTAACATTACATTTTCATTTTAAGGTATTTGCGTTTCGTTGCAATCTAATTGTCATTGTTTTCTTGTTATTATTGTTGTCTGTGGGCATGTAGACCGCTGTAATTAAACTGCACATTATCAGAAGGGACACACACATGCACACACACACACACAGCACATGCGCACGCACACACTGCATAATTATGCTGGGCATTTCTATCCTGTACGTATCCTGACCCCGCCCAGCTGTCACTTTGTGTTTTGCTCTTGTGTTTGAAATTTAATTTGGCTAGATTTAATTATTGTTTATGCAACGGTTTTGGCTCTGTGATCCAATATGACTATTAGGTGCAGTGATAATTTACCAAATACAACGATGATACGCTGGCTAATGTGAACCGATAACTACGTGGTATTTGGGCCCTGAAGACCTCAAGACAACCGCAGGGTTTGCAGTAATCGCGTCTTGTGTCAACATTAATCGCATCAAATTTAATTTCACAATTAAATGCAAAGACGCGATGCGTTTAGCATAAATTAACAGCATGTTGTAAGTAGGCGCCGCGGGGTTACATCAATTGGTTTGGGCTGGAGTTCTGGTTGGGGCTGTGCTGGGCTGGTCTGGGCTGGGCTGGTCTGAGGCTGGGGCTGGAGATAAGGTTGTTTCATCTCTAAGGTGTTAGCTGTGGTTGTGGCACCAAAAAAGCCGCCAGCCAACATTGCTTCCGTTTCCTATTTCTCATTCCCTCCTTTCACTCCCCGTAGTGTGAGTAGCAATATTCCATTTGTGTATTTATTGCAGAGTATAATTTAATTGACGGGACTAACGAAATGCATTTGGCTAAAAGGAATTAAGTGTCTTTAATTGATCGCCTTAATTAAATTAGTGGAACAACTTAACAGTACAGTTTTAAAGCCATCATTGGATATGCAAAGGGAACAAATGAAATAAAGGCCCAGCTATATTTGACGGGGATTAATTTTGGCATTGCCTACTTGCCAGACAGAATCATTAACTTGTATGTTCCTCGCTCAGCAAATCAATTAAGCGAATTATAATTATATCCATAATTCGGGATCTTAAAGCGATTATATGTAATATAGAATGTAGTAAATACCTGATTTTAACAGCCACATACAATTAAGCATTTGAGTCTTGCTTACTCTTTTGCAAATTACAAAAGAAACTTGTTTTCAGCAAGTTGCAGCAGTGCTTGCCAAACTGTCAGCTTTAACTTCATAGCAGTCGCTCTAAAACTATTCTGCGCATAGACATTTTTTAAAATTAATGATTACAACAAGCTTTTCTGTAAGCTTTAGCTGTTAACGTTGTTACTCTAAGACAAAGTTTATTTCTTTTCGTTTTGCATTAAAGTTTATTTAACATTATAAATATTTTATCTTGTAAATTACAAATTAAGCATTTGCAGTGCTTGTCAAGCTGCAAGTTCTGGCAGTCATCCCTAAACTGGGAAGTTGCTTTTAATATAATTTAATTAAATTTGTTATAAAATAATATGCATTGTTTATATAAAATCTGTAATATTATTGATAATATCAGCCTCGGAGCCGTATCAAAACGATGTGTTAATGTTGGCTTCAGGCCTCGAATAGTATGCCACTGTTACGGGTTAAGAAACCTCAATAAGTTTCACAAAATTGAATCAACTTTATCTGCACCCGGGAGGTTCATGCACTTATTATAAAGTTAATATAATAATTTTAGATAATACTTTTTAGCCTCATGGTTCGTTGCGCAGACAGCAATGAAGTTGTTTTGTTTTTCCCCTCTTCTTTCAACTTTTTCGCGTCGACTTTGCCGCTAACCTTCGACGCGAAAAATGTTTCGTATGTACTTTTTTCTTGAATACCCCAAAATAGTTGTAAAGTTGGGTATTATCATTGTATAAATATGTAAAAGCATTACAAGTTGACTCAACTTAGCCACATTAATCAGTGAACTTGTCTGGCTTTGTTTCAAATTAAAAACTATTAAAGTATAAACAGCGCCATCTAGCGGTCATAGGTTGCAGCTACTGTGCTTAGTTTCGTTTGCTTCTGATCTCACAGCTGCCTATAGGGTATTTCATAGCCGAGGAGCGTTCTCTTTGTATATTTGTGCTTGCAGCACAAAATGTTTAAAGGTGTTTTTCAGTTTTTATTCTTCTTCTTCTCTGTAACGCTTGCGTTTAGGCCAGGGCATAGCTTTATTATGGGAGTACAAGTTTGCAATTGAAGGACGTCGACGGCATTGGCAAATTGAAGGCAAGCGTATGCTGTTGCTGGATATCATATCTGTTGCAGTTGTTCTCGCGTTGGTTGCGTTTGCTTGGCAGTTTCGGATTTCGGATTTAACTGGGCAGTTATCTGCCGTTAGTTAGCTGTGCGTCCGCTCGTTAACGACAGCTGAAGTTTAACCTGCGGGTGCTCAGTCAATTTGGCAGTTGCAGTTGCAGTTGCATTAGCATTTGCCAATCGCCTCAGTTAATTCACATGACGTTTGTCGCTGACGCTGTTGTTCTTGTTATTACCTTTAATTTACTATTTTTGGTGATTGTTGGCCACGATTTCGCATAGTCACAGTCACAGTCGGAGTCGCAGTCAGAGACCGGTCACGTTCCACTGCATTTATGAGGTTTAAGCACCAACTGTCCGGTTATTTAAGTTGGCTTCTTGTTCTCGGCAGGTTTGGTAATTGCAACACTCGCCTCTCAATTAGTTTAGCAGGGTCAGACTGGTTTTCTTGACTTGGACTTGCACAGGTAATGGAAATGCAATCATTTAACATTCACTTGCTGACCTTTTACCTGACCGACAGCTGTTCAATTTACAGCTGGGCAGGACTCGGATATTTCCATTTAATTATCTAAATATTTACATTATTTTTGTCTACGTGACGAACCAAACGTACAATGTCGAGATAGTTACAGACCTTTGACCGTTGACCTATGTGCGTACAGTGCTGAATAACATGGGTTGCTAATCGTTAGCGTTAACAGAGTACAGTTATTAAAACAAGTTCGCTTCATGATTGTTATAGTTATTAGTTTATTCATCAGTTGATAATCTGAGCAATTAATCAGAATACATTTGTGCATACTTTTATGTCTGGAATGGTTAAGGCAATTTTTTGATTTAATTTGAAATTGTACAAAATTTTAAATTTAAATTTAAATGTAGACTTACATTAATCTTAATTTTAAACTTCAATTTTAAACTTATTTTTTACACTCAAATTTCATTTGTAATTATTTTTAATTTAATTATTATAAGAGTTTGATTTTATACTTGGGTCGACTGCTGTTAGTCGACGTTAAATAAATAAATAAATAAATAAACATATCTTGGTTTACTTTATAGAAATGAATTACTATTTTATTTAATTTAGATTAAAGACATATTTACGTTTATTAATTATAATATATTATTATTTGTATTTATGTATTATTATTTTTATTATTATTTATTTTAAGGTAAATTTATATTATTATTATTAAAATGTTGTTAATTTATTACTTCTGTTATTAAATCTGTTGCAGTTGTGCCACTGTGCACTGTGGGCAGCGGTTCAGGCTATGCACTTTGGCAATATCAGCAGCACCGGCCATTCGCCCGGTCAGGTAATCGAACTCGAAAGGCGACCAAATCTGTGCCCAATCCATAAATACGCATACAGTAAGTACTCGCATGAAGGTCCATTAACAGTGGCTGAGCGGTATATAATTAACACGGACACTGCGCGCTAAAAGTAAGCGATCAGCAGGTAAGTCGCGCTCGCTCTCTCGAAGTCGCTCTCTCGATCGCTCTCTCTTAGCTCGATCAGCTGTCAGCTGTTTTGCGGCCTCAGCTTGATCGCAGCGTTGAGTCAAGTTGAGCTGCGAGTGGAGTGTTGTCTGTGTGTTGTTTGGTTTGTTGTTTCAGTTCAGTTGTTGGCAGCCTAAAAGTTGGACGTGTCGGTCGGAGTTTTGCTTACGTTTTGTTTTATTGCATTTGTTTTGAGTCGCGTTTTGACCGCAGATTCACAGTTACATTTGCGAGTCTCAACGCGCTGTGCTGTCTTCGCTTGAATGCCAAATTTAATAGTCACTCTAACAACTTCAGCGCGGGTTATTGAAAACAACTAACGTTTAATTTGAAAACGTTTAAAACGAAAAAAAAAAGAAATAAGTAAATACACATCTCGGTAAATCGTGACTTTCGTTTTCCCAACTTTCATTTTTTTCACATTGCCGCTGCTTCGCGCACACAAGTTTTCATTGAGAAAAGTGTCGCTGTCCGTTTTTTTGTGACGCGAAATTTAAAAGGTGCTCAAAGTCAATCGAGAAATACGCGTGACATTGCAGGGAAATATTGCGGAAAATCATTTAAATTGCATCGAACAGATAAGAAGAAGAAAACGTTCAATACAAATGCCACTCATGGACACCGCGTGGCGTTGCCGTCTCATGATCTTTGGCGTCTTCACGCTGCTCCTGGTGGGCGATCTCTTTGGCTACGGCGGCTACACAGTGCGTGGCGTCAAGTCCGATAATCCGGATGAGGTTGTTGGCGTACAGGGCGGCGGGGCACCCACTGGACCCGCAGCGGCTGCTGGGAAGTTTCAGCAAAAGAATGCTGAAATCGATATAGGCGAAGGTGAGTGACATTTCCATTTTTTACCCCCCACCTCACACCTTCTCTTGCAGCGCATTTCAATTTTTGTATACGAGTTGCTTTTTTTACGCAAATTTTAACACTTGACTTTACTTTTTTCATTTTTTGTTGTTTTTCGTTTTTTGTTTTTGTGTTTTTGGCATTTACAACGCAAATTTTTACACACTTGGCGCATCGCATTGCAAAATACCTGATGTTTCTTTTATGGGTTTGCTTCAGAAACTCACCTGCGTTGTCGCTGTTGTTGTTTTTGTTGTTGCTGCTTTTTTTTTTCTCTTATAAGTCGCGCTTTGTTTGGTCATATCAAGGTCAATTTCGATTTATAAATGGAGACCCGTAGCGTTTTTTCATTCGATTGATCCGTAAAAAAAAAACAGCTGACAGCACGTGTAAGCAAACAATTCATAAATGTATAAACGTTGTACCAACTACCCGGAATTAATAACTTTACGAGGCCTTTTTCATTAATTTTCTTATTACCTTACACGTTATTTGACCAAAGGCTTTTAACGTTAACAAACTGTTTGCTTGTTAAAATGTTTAACAGAAACTTTGAAGGTTTTTTTTTCTTAAATTGAAATTGTTTTTCCCATAAATATAATCAGCTAAATTTGGCAAAATGTCGAAAAAATGTGATTCCCCATTTGCATTTATGATTAAACGCAAAGGTCAAACTAGGCTTAAAACTTAATTGAAAGTGTAGAAAGATTATTTAGTCTGGAGATGGCGAGTTCCAAAAGTTATAATATAAAACAGAATTTTACATTATTATCCAATTAAAATGTAGCAAAAGTTTAAAGCGCAGTAATACATTTGGCGTAGATCACAGAGCAGAGATAAAATATTGTTGAGTAAATTGTTTATACTAATAGAAATAAGTTAAGTTCAAGTTGTTTACAAACACATTTTGCATGGAAATCCGTTCAGCTTTGACTTTAGTTAAGCCAGTCGAAAGTCAACTACAAATTCTAATCATTGTTTGTCATCATTATTTGGTATTAGAGTACACCAATTTGGTCAGTTAATAGCACAGCCATGCCCAGTTTTAAACGAGCCAAAAGTTTCCATTCAAAAAGTCATTAAATTTGTTATAGAGAGTACATGAGTCTCGTAAATGCCTTAGATATGGGGAAGTACGAATGTCCTCTTTCTGAGACGGGTTTCCAAGTGCTTGATATGCTCAATTGTTAGCTGAACTTTCTGTCTGTCTTCACAACACGAAGGTTTTCTTGTCGACCATTTAACCGGATTCGTTGGCAGTTTCATTTCAAAAGTCACGCAATAAATGTCAAGAGGCCTCGCAGAAAATTAACACAATATTATTTAACATATTCACGGGCAATAGAAACGCATATCAAGCATATGTTTGAAGCTCTGGAGCTCTCTTGTATATGTTTTATAAACAAACAGTTGAAAAAACACATTTGAAACTACTTTCGATTGTCCATAGATTTGCATAGTTTTATAGAGACGCAGACAGGTAGGAAAGTGTGACACAAGAGACGCAAATGTTTATATGAATAGATATATATATATATATATATATGTATATTCAGAGGGTTTTGATTATGTAACGAATGCCACAAGTTGAGCGAGTGGTAAACAATAAACGAAAACCTCAATGACAATAAAAAGTTAATGAAATCAATCGAAAGTCAAAGTGCAGCTCGAGGCAATCGGGTAAAATGTTTGCAAATTTGTGCGATTATTTGCAATTTGAGGTCGAAAAGGCCTAAACAAAGAGTTGGCCAGAATAACTGGAATCTTTAGGCAGATCATTAATATGATCTCAGCCGTAGTCTGGCGTGATTTGTCTTGGCTTTTTGCATGTGAGCTCTTTGCCTTTTGCTGTTATTTCTGTTGCTGCAGGTGAAAGTGGAAAAATGCCAAGCAAATAAACTTCACGTAATAAATCCACCAGCAACAACAACAACAACAACAACAACAAGTTGTTAGCTTGCCTGAAAATCTGCATGGGAAACTGCAGCTCAGATTTCCCAGCATCAACAGTTGGCATTACAATTACTATTTGTTCATATTTCGCTGTTGCATTTTGCTTGATTAAGTTCAGATTCAAATTTCGTACACATTGTCTAGACTAGACTGCTGAACTGCATGATTATGATATTTGGGCAACAGGAAGTTGGCAACCAAGAGAAACAAATGAACTATAAGAAAACATTGACTTGATTTGTTGGGCCATTCAATTTATTGAATTGATCTCAGCTCGAAAACGCTCTAAAATGCACAGTTCTTTAACTTGTGATAGTTATTGATTGAGATTTTGTTTGAGTATTAGTTTTAAGCTGTCGATGCCGGCTGTAAACCGGTTTAAATACGTAATCATCATAAGCGCCGGTTTATAAATTATCGATTCCAAACTAGTTCTACGGAAATCGAGAGTGTGCCCTCATATCAAAACTGATTTGCTGTTTCATAATATATATACACACATATTTATATGTGTGTTAACGGCTTGTAAATGCTGCCTGGCTTTTAAATAGTTAATCAAGGTCTTCAGTGTTTTTTTCTTTTCTTTTGAATTGTGTATTTAGTTTTACTTAACGATAACGCACGTTCTCAATGCTCAGCTTTTGGCATGATTTTCACGTTTCCTCACTTTTGGCCGAGACAAATTACGGCTAAATGCAGTGCGTGATAAACATGCAGAGCTTGCATTCAATTCGCCTTTCGAGTACATTTACTGCAGCTGCACTGCTTAATGACAGTTCTCCATTTGTCGTGAATCTGAACTGATGGGATTGATGACAGCATAAGAATGTTGATCGTTTCGTAGAGAACAGAATTACGAATTGAAATAAAATATATAAATATAGCATAAATTAGTAACAATATTTAAGTCTGTGTCATAAATTTGCGTAATAAATGAGTTTAATTTATTCACAATATCAAGGGAATGCCAACAAGTAAAGAATTGTGTCTGGAAAATCACCGCATTGATAGGAAATACCTTTTCTAGGCAAGCTGAAGAGGTGACATCATCTGGGGATAGCCTTAAAAATGTCTGATAAGAGAGAGAGCAAGCTAATCAAGCAGGAACTACATGGGGAAATATGTAGACTTTCCCAAATAATTAAGTAGAAACTGTGGCCTATGAATGAACATCGTTTCCACAATTATAAACATATTGTTGTTGCACTTTTTTGGCCTTCCTGCCTTCACTTTTATTGCACTTCTATGTATAAACGAATGCCAACAGCTTTAATTTAAATTGTTTACTTAGTTATGCTTCGCTGGCTTTCTGTATGAAGACAATAATAAAACAAATATTAATATAATGTGTACAAGGCTATAAATAAGTAATAATAACAACCACAAACCCGTCTCATATCCAGCGGTTTGTTGAGTTTTTTTACAGTTAGATTTGGTTTTAGTTTTGTTTTCAGTTTTGCTTGAATTTCATCTTTGCCCTGGGAACGAGGCGTCTTAACCAGGTTTGACTCTTTTCCGCGTACAAAGTTCAGGTGTTAAATTAACTACATTAGTTGTTATTTGATTTGTTGTTAATCGCCAATAACTGCTAAGCTACTTTTTAGACTTAAACCTAATGTTTATTCAGCAGCATAATTAATTTAACTAAATCAGCAAAATGACTTAGCAAATATTTGCTGGAATTTTCATTTAAATTCTAGAAAAAAATTAATAAAAATAAACAAAGTTCAACGCACTTTTTAACTCGATTTGGCCTTGCTAGGGGGAGTAAAAATCAAGTTGACCGCTCACTTCACAGCATTTTGCAACATCTGATCTAAGCGAAACTCCATTTAAATGTTTGCATTTGTGCCTCGTTTTAGACAATAATAAATACACACTGGGTATTCTGAAACCTTTACTAACTTAAGATCAGATATTCAAAAGCACACATTTATCATTTTTATTTGCTCAAAAAAATGTATTTTTCAGTTTCATATTTGTGTAGATGTTTATTGAAATGCTCAAAACAATTTGACAACGAGATAATTCTTGAGTAAAAAAGAAAACAAATTAAGTAAAACAAAAAAATATTTATTGTTTAAATTGTTTTTGACAAGATGTTTGTCTTTGCTTTAATATGGTCTGCAGGTTGAAAATATAAAGAATGTGGTTTGACTCTCAGTTATTTATTTTATTTTATTTACTCTTTATTATCTAAATAATTAATACATTTAAGTAACTAATTTTCTAAGTGCTCGCCAGATATTGTAGTGTGCAGGGTATTTCGCAGTCTTGCGCACTCTCTTTCAGCATTCTTAATTGTGCTTTACGAGTTGCTGACCTTGAATTCAATTTGTGCACAGCTTTCAGTCACTTTAAAAAGCAGATTCTCTAGCATTTGCGATCGAGTGCAGATTCCCCATCGAATACACAGAATTGAGTGTAATGCATAATTAGTTAAATTCGTAGAATCATTTATGAATTATTTAATTTTATTTTAGAACATGATTTTGATGAGTTCTCCGCGGCGGCAGCATTGAAGCCCGGAACATCTGGAATTGTGACCGGAGCGAATCTGAAAACCAAGTCGCAGTTCTCGGATACCATCAAGGAGTCGTGTTTGCCCAAAATGCTTTGTGAGCTGGCTGCGAAGCCGGAGTATCAGCTAAGCGAAAAGGAGAGGGAATTGCTTCGATTGATAAGGTAAGATTGATAAGAAATTACATAATTCATTACTTCTATTTATGGTTAATGTACATTTAATCTCTAATGCCGGCGGAATGTTCATTGAACTTGTGTCACTTGTTTGGGGAGATTGTCAATGTTAAAACTTGAAATCTGTAAAAGCCTTACGAATTGCCCCACACGATTTTTACAGCAGTCAAAACCTACCTCAAGCAGCACGATCTGAACTCAGACAAACTTGGGTCGCTGTGTTGTTATGTTGTTGTGTTGTTGCGTTGTTGGTTGTTGCGTTGTTATGTAACCTCGCACTTGAGTCGAAGGTGAGCGAAGCGACTTGAGAAACTGTTAGACGACTCTGACTACACATTTTTGTATTTTCAACAATTATACTATTCAATTAACTACAAGTTATTCCAATTATTTTCTTTATCTCTATATTCAACTCTGTCTATATATACATTTTGTTAATTTCCGCTTTTTGTTTTGGTTTGTTTGTTTTTTTTTTGTTTTTTGGAACAGATCACCCACCATGCCCTGGATGATGAATATGCCGCCGAGTAAATGGTATTTTGCTGCTCATATGGGGGAACTAATGCGACATACGGGAGATAATCTCAATGGTCCAATGGCTTGTGCCAATCTGTGGCCTAATTGCCCGATCAGCTCCAAGAAGCTGATGAAACTGAGCTACAAGGTGCGCGTTTAGGATGACGCTCTTAATGTGATCATATTAATTTAAGTATTAGATACATATATAAAACACACACACACACACACACACACACACACACACACACGCATTGTAACACAGCTCTGGGCTAAGACAAACTGTTGTACTATATGAATATTTCACTCTCCTACGGCTAAGTCATCCCACCTGTGGCTGATAAACAAAGTGCCTTCAGTTGTTCCTCCCTAATGGAACCTAAGGCATGACTGATGTGACAATTTGCAATTTGTATCTATTAGCTTGTAAGCGACTACTTATCATTTAAGTGTGGCTAGTCTATCTCAATAATATATTAGTTTTTTGCTTAACTTTAAACATTATGCCTAATGTTAGTGCGACGAGCGTGTGCAATTGTAAATAAATGCATATTGTTATAGTCTGAATGTTACATGTTCTTTATTATTTCTTATGCTTTGGGATTTGTTAATGATAG
This sequence comes from Drosophila macrospina, assembly GCA_035042075.1. Taxonomy (NCBI): domain Eukaryota; kingdom Metazoa; phylum Arthropoda; class Insecta; order Diptera; family Drosophilidae; genus Drosophila; species Drosophila macrospina. The sequence goes on from JAWNLW010000591.1 coordinate 1,849,120, forward strand.
CACTGTGAGTGCTAAATCATTAGCGCACTGGGTTGTCACTGTGCCTGTCACGATTCGTCATTCCCAATTCCCAGTTCCCTTCACTAAATCACCTTGGTCATCTGGAAAAATGCGGTTGGAAAATGCTTTTTTAATTGCTCTTTTCAAGTGCTAGGACAGCTGCAATAATTAGGTTTGTTAAACTCCATCGAAGGTCATAATACAAATCATTTATTTGGAAAATACTTAGTGAGTTTACACTTTCGATTGATTTCAACTGTGTAATCTCTTCCTAAATGAGTTGTGTTTCTTTCTTATCTTTGTGTTTGGCCTGAGACAGTGACTTGTTATACTTATATATATATATATATATATATAATATATAGCATATATTTTAAATTTTCAAAACAATTCTTTAAGCATCTTAGCAACTTCAGCAATTTTTGAACTTAATTCTATTAACAATTACAATAATTTGTAATTTGATTTCTCAGAATAACAGTCTGTATAAATAAAGACAAAAGAGATGAGCATTGTCAACTCTTTGCAATAGTTACTAACAAACTTATGAATGCATAATTCGTCAACCGTTTGGAGCATTCAATTTTGGGCAACTCAAAGCGCGAGCTGTGCAAAAAGTCGTTGCATACTTTCGGGTGCTCAGCGAAAATACTATGCACAAAATTTGAGCAAACACTTTGTATGCAAATTTGCAAATTGATCGCTCGAAATTGTTCACTGACATTGCACACCTCAAACAAAACGATACTAAATCTTAGTTCAATATTTATTTTTGCCGATTGTCGATTTCTTCATTGAGCATGAGAAACACGTACGAATTGCCACACACGCGATATGTGAAGAGTTTTCAGCGAAATTGCGCGATTATGACAGACATATTAAATGGCTAATTAAATTGTTAAGCAATAAAAGAGGACAACAATGCTAGAAAGTAAACAAATCGATTAGGTAAACAATTCTCTTGATTTCAAAATCACAATCATAAATCAGTCAACGACATGTGTGTTGTGATATTGAAGATATCTTGCAACCAAATGCAATGCAACTCATTCAGATACCCTATGAATCCATTGCTCTGACAATTAACTCGTAGCTTTCTGATGGCTTATTTTGCGAAAAAACAATACTCTTTGGATGGCTAAACAATAACAATAACAATAAAAGTAAACAATTTGTAATATGAATGGAATTGGGTCAGTTTGGTAGCTGTTACGCTTGTTGCGTGCCAAAAGTGGACGCCGGGCGCACTTTCATTGTTCGGGGCGCCCCAATTTGTGCCCAATAGAGTCCAAACAGTTATAGTATTAGTTGGTTTTTGGCCTGACGTTTCGACGACTGAGTTGTTTGTTGTGCAACGTGTCGGCAAGGGGCGCCTTTTACAGATAGAGAGAGAGAGAGAGATAGATTGCTTGGCACTCTCGTTACATGACTTTCAGTTGCCGGTACTCAAACTTCTATCAATTTGTCAGTCGCCAGGTTGCCTAACATTTCCGCATAGCTCTGGCCAAAAAAAAAGGAAGGCAAACACTCACTTTATGCCAAGCATTGCCGTGCCTGTGACCGGGTAGTTCCACTTGAATCCGGGCCTGCGAGCGTGCAACCAAAGCGAGCGTGCAACAAGTGCCACACAACTGGAAAAACATGAAAATTACGCGCTGGCAACAACAGCAACAATTGCAGTACCGCCTTTCCAACCCATATTGCAACTTGGCTGCACTAAATGAAAACAAACTCAAAATGTAAGCCAAGTTACTAGCAGTGCTCTGTCTCCCCTCTCTCTCTCTCTCCACCTCTCTCTGATTGTTGGCGCCTTCTTGCGCAACCAGTCAGCCGCTCGACTTGGCTTGGTAAGGTCTTGGCTTATAACTGATCGACAGACTGATTGAACCAGCTGTGTATCGGTTCTAGCCATGTTCTGTTAATGATCTCAATTTTCTTGTTAACTGTGCGACCAACTGACCGAACTCAACTCAACAACTTAACTGAATGTTGGCCATTATCCACTTGCCTCACTTAACTGCAATCTATCAAAACTATGTCAAATCTGTCCACTTATTTATCACACTCTTCAAGTTTGTTTTATCAATGAGCTTGTAATTGAAAGCCATGCTTTTATTAACTATTATTAGCAATGAGCATAAATTTATTTACACAAATTTGTGGTTACTTCAAACCCGAAAACATGGCCAATGACACGTGCGCCAAAGATCTGACAATTGTTTGTGCACACAATGGCGAAAAATCAACAGAAAATTGTGTTAAATTGTAAAACAAATAACATTAACGAACAGTGTTGAAATTTGATTAGTTTTATTTGCTTGTAATATGGCAATTGCTCTGCATTTAGAGTTTGTTTTTATTTTCTAAATTAATATTGTTATAGATTGTTAGTAAAATATATATTTATGTTATTTCCTCCATTTTGTAGTAGTTGTAACACAGTTTCCACCTATGTGGGCATTTTTAAAGGCAGTAAAATAAAATATGATTTTGTTAGAAGACAAACCTTAAGTTTTCAACTAATTTATGTGTTTTTGAAAAGAAATAACAACAATATTAATTAAATTTATTTATTTATTTATTATTTATTTATTTATTTAATTATTTATTTATTTATTTATTTATTTATTTAGTTATTTATTTATTTATATTTTTTTTATTTATTTATTTATTTATTTATTTACTTATTTATTTATTTATTTATTTATTTATTTATTTATTTATTTATTTATTTATTTATTTATTTATTTATTTATTTATTATATATTTATTTATTTATTTATTTATTTATTTATTTATTTATTTATTTATTTATTTATTTATTTATTTACTTATTTATTTATTTATTTATTTATTTATTTATTTATTTATTTATTTATTTATTTATTTATTTATTTATTTATTTATATTATTTATTTATTTATTTATTTATTTATTTATTTATTTATTTATTTATTTATTTATTTATTTATTTATTTATTTATTTATTTATTTATTTATTTATTTATTTATTTATTTATTTATTTATTTATTTATTTATTTATTTATTTATTACGTCGCCTAATAGCAGTCGACGCAAGTATAAAAACAAACTCCTATGATAATTAAATTAAAATTAATTACAAATGTAATTTGAGTGTAAAAAATGAGTTTAAAATTTAAGTTAAAATTAAGTTTAATTTAATTTTAAATTTCAATTTCAATTTAAAATTTCAAATATTGTTATCTTTTTAGATTGAATGTCTTTATGCAATGAAACTTACAGTCAACTTAGAGCTGTAATTTATTTATTTCTCTGATTTATTATTGAGTTTTATCTTCGAGTTTAAATGACTTCGATAATAAGTCAGCAGAAAGTGCCTAATAAATAGTTTTTAAAAAGTTTCAAATGATGTCTCTGAATCAATATACCCTATCTAACTGTTATACCTTCTGCTTATGAATAGTTTAGTTGCTTTCAACATTTAACCTCATGAACAATTGCTGAACTAACAGCTGTTGTCAATGTGGCTGAGTTGTTGCAGTTGTTGGAGTTGTTGGAGTTATTGCAGTTGTTGCTTGTTGCTGGGGTGTTGTCTTAGTCTTATGCGAATCTTACACCTTAGCAGATCGCTAAACAGCTAACGGAAACGAAAGCGCCTGCAATCAGAGGTAGTAACAAGCTGCGATTAAGCAATTGATATGCAAAAGCAACTGTAACGCATACAAGACTGTCCAGACTGTCCAGACTGTCCAGACAGTCCGATTGTGGATGGTTGGTCGACACGCCAAAAGGAAATCACAAGTGCAAAAGTAACGGCCGCTAACAGGGAAAATTTCATAACTATTCAAAATAACAACTAACACTAAAAAGAGTGAGAGTGAGGGAGAGAGAGAGAGAGAGAGACTGTTAGTGCAGGGAGAGTGAGAGAGAGGGAGATTGAGATTGGTGACTGGTGACTGGGCAAACAGCTGAGCAGGTTGTTTGGCCACTTTTATGTGTGGAGACAACACATACAGTTACACAGACGTATGTGTGTCTGCTGTCTGTAAGTAGGCTCTGTCTTGGCACCCTCCACTTGGCCATATTGCCTCACTTTCACTTGTCTTTGGCTTCTTTTGCTTCCGTGACGAAACTTGGTCAAAATGCAAAACAAACTTGGCCGCTAACTTTAGACGGCCCAAAGAGCGTTTACGCTTTTAGTTTTGTCATCTCTTCGACTGCTCTCTCTCTCCTCTCTCTCTCTCTCTCCTTTTCTTTAACTCTTCCTCTTCCTCTCCCTCTCAGGTCTTTTGGCTTAGTTTTTGTCTGCTGCGCTTTGGCGGCACACAGCGCTGCCAAGTCGCGTCAGTCAGTCAAAGACTTTAAACGCACCAAGTTGCCTCCTCCTCGGATCTCGGCATTTCGTGGATTTGACTTTAGCCATGAATCTGCGCTACATTTGCACCTTGTCGCTGCTGCCCACTCTGTATGTGGTGCTCGTGCTGCTGCTGCAATACGTGGAGCAGGGCCTGGCCCAGAGTGCAGATCCACTGTTCGAGTTGCCCGTTCAGCTGGTCGGATTCCCAGTGATTGTGCTCTCGGTGCGTCTGTCGCAGTTTGCCAAAAAGTTGGCCTATTCGCTGAGTCCAAGTGAGTATTGACTCAGCTTACAACAATACTTAATATTCATTTCATTTCAATAAGTGAAAGTGCATAAATTATCGCTTCAATTTTCTAAATTTAAATGAGCAATCAATTCGAATTTTTAGAAGAAATTTTAAGCAACTTGTGTGTGTTTGTCTTGAGCAAGCAAAACTGTCTTGCCACATTATTTGTTGTTAACAAATGCTGAGCACTGAAAACCCGACTTAAATGTGTGATCAAATTGTCGGCTCAAATGGCAGCGTGCGCGGCCACTTAACCAGGCCGAAATGGGGTCAAGGCTACCGAGGCGACAACTACTACAACAACAACAACAACTACTTACTATGCCAGATACCGAGTTACCGCATTACCAAGTTGTCGACTTGCCATTTGCCAGATGAAGTCAGCCAAGTTGTTAGCCATGCGTGCATGTAGTTGGTAATCGTTTTGAGTGCGGGTAAAACCAAAAGACAAGCCGTGACATGGGGAGTGGTAACAAGGGAAATACCAAGTGTATTGCACTTTAAACTATGCTCAAGACATTGCCCAACAAGTCTTGACTAATTTAACGTTTTTTTTTGGTTTTTTGTTCCACAAAACAAACGTAAAACATTCGCTTCTTCTGCAGGCACCTATCGCTCTCGCAGCAGACGCGATGCCAGCCATCCTTTGGCCCTGGACGCTGAGTTGGCCCAGAAGGAAATACTGCTGGCGTTTGGGCCCAGAGCTTGCATTCTGGAGGAGCCCTGCCGTGTGCATGCCTCACGACCCGGCAGCCAACGACGACCACTTGGCGATGGCAAGGCTACACTACATGCACCCTGGGCAGAGGTCTTGAGGTATGTTCAACTAGGTAAAAGCTGAAGAACTAATTGGTGTTGGAGTGGCTTGGTGAAGGGGAGCAGTGTTTAACTCTCACATAACGTATACGAACTGTTGTACAGGGCAGAGCTGTGACGCATTCTTACTCACATTTATAATGATATTTAGATTGAAATTTACATTGTGTTGTAATAGAAATAGATTAGAAATAGTTACCTCTTACTCAGCCTCATCATGTCTGATCTGCTGTGCAGGGTATCTGAGCGCCTACTCCATGACTTACACTGGCAATTGCTGTTCAAGTGGAACGCTGACTTTATGGCTTCGCATTCAACTCGCAACTCGCAACTCGCAGCTGACAACTTGAACTTTTGTTTTCTCTCATTTCGATGCATTTGCCATCTGAGTATCTGAGTATCTCAGAGATTGCATTCGTTATTGCTACGTTGCAATTTGGCGCTGCTGTTGTTGTCATTTGCCAAATGAATGGCTTGTTTTTAGCTCAAAATGTTTTCCAATCAATTTTTATTTCTCTGTCTTGCTCTGCTCTTCTTCTCTCCTCTGCTCTCCTTTCGCTCTTCCCAGTGCGTTGTCTCATTGTCATTGGTAATGCTAACTCATCTGCGCATAATTTAATGTCTTTTCTCTCGTCTCATCTCGCTTTCTCTCTTCCTTCAACTGTTCGCCTTCATCTGCTTAAATGTGCATGTCATTGCTGCTGCTGTCTCCACTTTGGCTTTGGCTTTGGATTTCAATTTGTAAGTTTACATAAATTCTCAAGTTCCTGATGAGTTAGTTGCCCTCGCAGTCGCCATTGTCATGGTAATGTCATGCAAGTCGTGTGCGAGTTGAGAATATTATGCTTTTCCGCTTTGATTTTTATTATTTTTATACGCATTTTCTTCAGCTTCTTTAGCTCAAATCACCCGTCGTTCTACACTGATTCATAATTAATTCTTCCCTGCTGTGGATTGTTCCCCTTCCCCCCATTTTTATTGGAACTTATGCAATAAAACAATGCACAAAGTTTTTATCCTGATAGCTGATAGTTCATACTTCTTTATTTGTTGCATGTTGTGCACAACTATTTGGGAAATGAAATTCTTGTTTATTTTTGGCAAACAAAAGATAAGTTGAAGCAGCACGAGTAAGCTTTTGCATAGAAATCTATGGCATACGTGTCGTATGCGCAACATTTGGCATTCATAGCCCAAGTCACAGTCGCATTGCATTGGTCATTGTTGTAAATTTCATTTAATATTGTGTCATATCGTATGCTCGCCTCACATGCATCTGACATTTTCACACTTAACATGCAAAATGTTCAACACTCAAAGTTTTCCTTGTTCCTGGCCCCACCCGGTCTTGGTCTTGGTCTCTCTGACCGGGCCCAGACAGCGTTCGTGGCCAATAGAGAGAGGCAGAGAGAGGCAGAGAGAGAGGGAGACCCAAGTGCTGGCCCCAACGTGTCAAGTGCAAATATTCAAAATTATTTTTGAAATGTGCTCAATGTCTGTCTCTCTCTCTCTCTCTCTCTCGCTCCCGCTCTCTCTCTTTGTCTCCGTCTCTGTTCTCTGAGGTTTTTGTATGTTTTTGTTTAGTTTTCGTTGCGCTGCAAATGTAATTGGCATTAGAAGTTTTGTTCGTTTGCCCACGACGTGTTTTGTAATAATAAAATATGATTAAAGTTTTTGATTAAATTTATGCAAGCACACAATGGGGAACGCTTCAATACAGCTCAGCTCAGCTCAGTTCTGTTCTGCTCAGTTGCTGCATTGGTCAGTTACATTTTTGATGGTGTTGCACCTTTTTCTACCCTGCGCCCATAACGACAGGCAAATAGAGTATGATAGCTTCTGTGCAAACATATGAAACGATGTGCTGAAGGCAGAGAAACATATATTCTTGTCTAGAATCAATTTGTTTGCAGATGTTTTCTTATCAACATTTGAAGCGCAGAAGCTAAGCGAAGACTGTTTGCTCTGCAAGGTTTAATTTCAATTGAACAGGAATACATATATCTGCAGGTGTTTGAATCTATTTAGTAATATAAGCAGTTGTGTCAAAGTCTTGTTATTCTGGTCACAGGGTATGTCAAAGTCTAGCGCTCTCAACAAGCGCTCTCCTGTTCCTTTTTGGGGTCCGAGCTCGGCCCTGCAGATGTGTTTGTTACTGAGTTGATTAAATTATCCAACTGCAGACGTGTGAAATGTTGCTGACCAAGAGGTGCGAAGTGGACAGGACAGGTGAAGTGATGAAAGAACCGCAAAGTAATCAGCAACAAATTAAATGAACCCAAATGTGACATCACAATGTGAGCACTAGAGCAGGGTTTCAACAATTCACTGTAAATAATACTATTACCAAATTTTAACAATTGCAAATTGGATTCGAGACTTTGAAACTGATTGAGACATTTGATTCGCATTCGCATTTTTATTAAAAAATAATGCTTACTTTAATAAATATATTTAAAACAATTACTGAATTCATTACATTTTTTTAAGCAATTAAAAACTATTAATAATATTTTATTTAAAATAATATATAATATAATATTATAATTAATAGATCTTTACAAATGATAGAGAGCTTTGCACTATCTTAACTTTAATTCACTTTTTGTTATTATATAAATTAGCCATGTTAAGATTTTCATTATTTTAACTTAAGTTAAATTTGTTGTTATTAACTAAATTAGCTAATGTTAACAGTGCTAACTAAAATTTCTATGCCCAACGCTTTAAATTCTCAAATTGTGAGCAGAATTCGTTGCTGTCTCGAAGCCCATTTGCTACTCGAAGCAAAGCGCAAATTACTTTTGTTTTTAATATGGCCCTTAAGCACGACAAGGCTTGGGTTCTGCTGCTGCTGCTGGTGTTGGTGTTGGTTGGAAAAGGGGAACACTTCGGAGGGGAGGGAGTTGGTAAAGGGGAGACCTTGTGTATATTACCCGCTACTTATAAGTAATTATTTTTGTAATCCGCTTTCGTTGCCGACTATTGTGCCTGATGACTTTGCTGCTAATGATGATGCTGATGCTGATGCTGATGCTGATGATGATGATATGTTCTCCTTCCTGAACCACTCTACCACTCAACCACTCAACCACTGTTGAACCACTCAGGAACTACAAAGTGCAATCAACCGACGGCATGAAACAATGGTATCTGCTCTCGCTCTTCATCGGCGACGCTGTGCGGGATGTGCCTCTCTGCAAGCACCTGGCCAAACGGATGCCTTGTCCAGGCACTGGACCGTTGCCGCCTCCACAGCCACGTTAAGACTGCAGACGGCTGAACAGTGTAACATATGTATGGGCGGGATTGCGAGGCGGTTTACCGGGGTACCGACCGCATCGGGTAGTCAGTCAATTGCATGGACATCTTTCTGTACTCTGTAATGTTCTTCCAAACTTTGTCCATCTTCTATCACATTCTCTTCGCATTCATTCGTACTGTTAGTTGGGGTTCTAATTTAAGCAACAGACAGCGCATAGGCTTAGTCAGTCTTATAAGTAAGTATGTGTATGCAGCATAAGCAAATAAATAAACAAAAATCATCTGTAAATTGTGAAATTGTGAAAATGGGAAAATGGGAAAGTGGGAAAGTGGGAAAATGTGAAAATGCTGTGCACCGATGCCGTGTCATGTCTGCGCTTTTAAGAGCGGATTCACAGCATCCATTGATTCCCCTCTCCAGAGTCAGCGTCCAGCTTCGTCGAAGTTTCATTTGTTTCACTGCTCGGACAATGCACTTTCCCTCCCTTCCTCCCTTTCTCCCATTCTCCCTCGCTCCCTTTTCCAATCCCCTCGCTTCTATCTGCCTCTCGCCACATTTTTCTGGTTGCAAACAAAAATTGATACGCCAAAAAGCATGCAACATGAAAAAACGGCAAACGGTTGCATACTTTGCAACGGAGCGCACAAATTGTTGACGCAAGGCATTAAGCTCAGACTCGTTGTGCATACCCTGGAAATCGACGCAAGTTGGGTATGCTGCGCTGTGAGAATAAAATGTATTACAGCTGAAACTCTGCTAATTCTCAAAGGTTAACTTCTTTTGGATTATAAATTTATCTTATAATTGTATAAGACAGACTCGTTTAGCATACCCTGTAAACTAATAGATCTTGTTTACAAAGGTAAGAGTTTAGAAGTCATAATGTATCTCCAAATAATCTTCATTTCTTTTCTTTTACTTCCCACTTTTCGCCTTTTTTGTAATTGTACAGGGTATCTGGCAGTCGAATTGCTTTAGTTTTCTATCTGCTATTGTTATTATTTATATTTTTATCTTTTAACTCTTTTTCTATATTTCTATTTTTATATTTAAGTGGTATCTTTCAGTCGCTACTCCTTGGCTTGCTATTGTTCTTTATGCTCTGCTCGTTTTTTCGGCTCTCGTTTGCTTCCCTGCAAGTGCTGCAACTAGAGCTTTTGGGTAAAATACCCAACCGACTCCAACTCTTAGTTCGTCTCCCACCGCAACCTTAACCCCACTGGGCCCCCCCGCTTTGCTATTTATTAACTCGCTGCATATGTTTGCAGGCAGCGTCGTCAGTTGTATACCCAAAGCGAGTGCTGTAAATAAAACGGTACGACAGCCAAGCGACAGCAACAACAAACGCTGCTTTGAGCTTTGGTGACGTTGGCAACGCGGCGTGGTATATATGCACGCGCACAAAAGTATGCTGCACTTTTTTGCACTTTGCATTTTTTTGAGATTTGGCTCAGTGCGAAAAGCGAGTCTGGGCAAATGTTCGTCCCATTTGGGAAAAATGCGCTGACAAAAAAAGTGAAAAACAGCAAACAAACTGAAATTGTGTGTTGGTTTTTCCATTTTCTTGTTGTTGTTGTTGTTGTTGTTGCGTTCCTCCGCTGATCACATTTAATTTTTCAAAAGTGACGCCGTTTGTCGCTAGATTTATGTGCAATTTCTTTTGCATATTTCAGTTGGTCGTGTAACTTGTTGATTTGTCGGCGACAATTTAAAGAGAAAGCTTTTCGTATATGATCTAAAACGTACGCATTTAATAAATATTTTGGGGGGGCATTTAAGTGTTAACAATTATTTACAGACCTAAAACTAAAGGATGCAGCCTCATGTCTAGAAATTCATCCACTATTCAGATAGATCTTACGTCCATCTGGTCTTATATAGTACTCCGTTACCCCCTGGGCATTGGTCACATAGATGTTCTTATTGTCCTCATGCTTGGGACTGCGTGTTGAGGTTGTCTGATAAGCGCTGCTATATCGATTATCACTTATATAATTAGCATTCGGATAGTCATATTGTGAACTGTAATTGGGTCTGTCCAGCGATTCGACAAATCGCACCGTATTCCCCGGCATATATTCGCCATGGTTCATAAAACTCTGGCTCTGTGCGTTTGTCTGATAGTCTGAGGTGTCCAGGCGGTAATAGGAACTGGGCCTATGCTCATCGCTGACCACCAAACGTTCCTCCTTCTCCTCGGGTCTCACCTCATTGTTGTAGTCATAGGTGGGCGCATAGGTGGGTCGGTTTAGGATCTTCCCCCTGCGTATGTGGCGCTCGTAGTGATCGGGGAAGATTACTCTAGCGCCTCGCTGGGGTGGAGCTGCTGCCTCGTAGAGTGCATTGAGTGGAGTGTGGTGTTGTTTCCTCTGTTCCTCTCGGAGTTGAATGCTTCTTATTCGTTCCTCCCTCAGTTGATCTGCTCTTAAGCGCTTTTCTTCCTCCTCATCGACTCTCAGGCGTTCGTCAAGGTCCTCGAGCTCCTCGTTGGTATCCTTAAAGACAATACGCTTGCCGCGCCTCTTGCTAACTCCGTAGTCCTCCACGCCCAGGCCATTGGGCAGCACAGCTGACCATCCGTCGGCCAGTTCGAGTTTCTTGGCCTCCCTTTCACCCTCGCCTTGTCCCTGGGGAAATCTCAACTTACGCTGAGCGGCCGCACGATTGAAATCGAGAATAACTTTACGCTCATTGTCGCGTTGAGCTTCCGGCGTGGCATCCGGAAATCGCACAATTCCATCCACATGGCGATTCTTTTCTTCTTCACTTTCTATGTCCTTGAAGTGCAGTATGCGCCCCTCACCCTCGCCCTCACCAGCGTCTTCGGGAAATTGCAGCACACCTATCAGCTCGGTGTGAGCTTGAGCTGCCTCCGCTTCGTCATCATCTTGAAACTTGACTGGCGTCTGGGTATCCAAGTCATCTTCTGCATCGTGAAAATCAACGGACATCAAGCGGCCATTATCCGTCTGAAAGTTGCGTTTAATTTCCGTTGGCAACAGACTTCTCCTTCTCCTCCTCCTCCGCCGCTCATAGTCGACTCCGTTCAAATACTCGGACAGCACGCGGGTAAAGAAGCTGCCAATGCCATCGGCAATGTCCGTGCTGGGTCTTTGGGTGGGTCGTGGCACCGGTCGCGGTGTGGTACGCGTCACCTGACCCAATCCCTGCCCCAGCCCCTGACCGCCGCCCGTCAATGCCGAGAGTATGCTGAACAGTGAACCGCCACCAGAATCGCTTTGTTGTGCCTCCGCGGGTTGCTCTTCCGGTTCGCTGAAGAACTTAAAGAATCCCCCGCGATGATTGTTCAGATAGTGAATGATTTCCATCTGTGTTCGAGCAAAAAGAGTGTCAGAGTTTGAGTTTTTAATAATCATTTAACGCTCTTGCTAGCTTACCTCATTCTTAGGACATCTTTCATAAGTCTTCACACAACTTCGCTCGCCGCCGCTAATTCCGAGCAACGCGGCTCGTCCGTAAATGAGAGCGGGCGAGGCGGCAGGAAACCCGGCGAGGAAACTGTTTCAATTGAAAAGTAAGACAGGTCTTAGCAGTTGTAAAGAATAAGTGGTATTTGCTTGTTTTGGAACTGTTTCTAAGCTCAGACAGAAAGAAATGTATTCAGACTTATAAAACGATTTTTTTATCTGTCTATTACTCAGAAATCTAAGTGCTGAAAATTAGTTTCTATTCAATAAAAGAAATATATACTACAATATAAGTTTATATAATTTTATAGATCTATTGCCAGAAATGCTTTAATAAACTCAGAAGTTATTGAAAACACTTGTTTGAGAAGCGTATCATTTTTAGATAAATTTTTTATCTAATAGTGTCTGCCATTGTCATCTCTTATCTTATCATATATCTATCTAGCAATGTTATCTACATATTTCCTAAATTGCATCACAATCGAATAATAAACACTGAAGTTATTCAATTAATAGTTTTCTTTCTAGAGCGAATCATTACATACAGCACTGGCGCCATCTAACGCCTGTAAGCGGCAAGTTTATGCTTTGTTTTGGCATATTTGTATCTTTACAGTGTTAATTCTTGTAAGGATAACCTTGAGTTTAAAAATAATATAACTGCATCCTTTTAAAAAGTGTTAAAGGTACACATCTGTCTTATAACACTTGTTTGAGAAGAGTGTCATCTGCAGCTCAATTTTTATCTAATAGTGTCTGCCATAGTCATCTCTTATCTTATCACATATCTATCTAGCAATGTTATCTACATATTTCTTAAATTTCATCAAAAGTGAATAATAAACACTTAAGTTATTCAATAAATAGTTTTCTCTCTAGAGTGACTCATTACATACAGCACCTGCGCCATCTAACGCCTGTAAACGGCAAGTTTATGCTTTGTTTTGGAATATTTGTATCTTTACAGTGTTAATTATTGTAAGGATATCCTCGAGTTTAAAAATAATATAGCTCCATCCTTTTAAAAAGTGTTAAAGGTACACATCTGTCTTATAACATTTCTCTGCTCGATGCAAATCTACTAAATATTTATGCTTCTCATTAGCCAACCAATGTTGCCCCAGCTGCCACTTGATCCATCGTTGCTTATAAAACTTAATTGAGTAAATGCCAATTTGCAGGGAAAAGCCAAACAATATCAATTTACAGACGACGATGGCGACGACGACGGAGCATTCAGGTTGCCTCGTCTCAATCAAAGTGTGGCTCATTTAATATAACAATCAATATGGTCTGGGCCCACATCGACTTGCATAATGAAGTCTAATCCTGGTTAACGCTTGCACGAGCAACTGAGCAGGGGAACTGTGATGAAGCAGGAAAGGGAAGGGAGAAAGACATTCCTTCTCTGCCTCGACTTGGTTGGAAATGCAAATTTAATAATATTTACTTACAACTAAAGCCCTTGCCACATTACTTAGTGTCTGAGAGGCAACTAAGAGATAGAGTGAATGAGACAGAGAGAGAGAGAGAGATACTCACTTGGTTATGGCCGGCGATGTAATGAATCCAGGCAGTTGGCCACGTAACGTTTGACCGGCAATCATCTGACAGAGCACCTTGGGCACACACTGCAAATCGTCGTTGCGTGCGATGTTCTCCAAGGCTCTAATGAGCTGTGTGTTTGGGGGTCGGCTATGCTGTTGCTGTTGCTGTTGCTGTTGTCCCGTGAAAGCGCCTAAGAGACTGCCCAATGGGCTAACCGAGGAGCCAGCAGCACTGCCACCACCACCACCCAAAAGTAGATTCGTAAATTGTGGCGCATATTGTTGTGTCGAGCTGAGCAACGATGCCAAAGTGGCCAGGCCACCTCCGCCTCCAGCTGCTGACTGTGCTGACTGTGTGGGCGGACGATAGCTGGGCGCTGAGCCAGGACCATAGTTGAACTGTTGGTGGGGGGAATGCGAGGGTTGCGGTGGTATCTCTCCAATTTGATACTCATAGTAATTGTGTCCCGGTCTCTGCTGCTGTGCTGCTGCTGCTGCTGCCGAGTTGGCGACTCATACTGATAGTGAGAGGGATTGGACTGGGTTGGGGAGTGGGATTGACTGGGGTAGCCGGGTGGTCGCTGCAAATAATTACCAAAGTTGTTTGCATAATTAGACGACGAAGAGAATTGCGGCTGGGACCCATAAGCGGCTTCATGTATCGATGGCCCTGCTAATGGCCTATTGTCATTGACGTCTTGACGGTTGTAAGGCGGTCGATACGTAGGTGGAGTCGGTCGCGCCTGTTGGGGCTTGGGTTGGGGCACAAAATTCGATGTCTGTTGGGTGGCATAGCTGGGCGGTGGGTAATCATGTGAATCGTATGAAATTTTATTTGCTGGAGATGCCAAAGTGGCCTTCGCTATGCTCGATGTTGTTGTTGTTGTTGTCGCAGGACGACGATAGGCAGAGGAGGGACTCTCATCGAACACATAGCCGGGCCGCTTTAAGTAGACATCGTCCACAGAGCCAGGACGTTGCTGCTGTGGCGAGTGATGGCCCACAAGGAGCGACGATTGCACCGTATACGCCTGATTCCCCTGTCCATCGGGTTGCTCCCTTTGGTACTGAATGTGGGCGGGTGTCGTGGGTGTATAGCGATAGTTCTGCTGTGTAAACGGATCTAGATAGCTGACCACCGGTGTCGTGGGTATTTGTGTGTGGCCAAAGCTGTGATATGTCGACGGCGCATTGTCGGGAAACGCGAACTGTTTATCCACCGACGATTGCTGGGGATTGAGATTGGCCAAGGTGCTGGGCAGTTGATGCTTATAATTGGGCTCCAAATAACTGGGCGGATATCGCTTAACGTCACCGTGCATCACATCAGACGGCGTAAACTCCACCATCTGTGAGGGTCTAAAGCCACCGTTTGTTACTCGTGCGGACACTTGGGATGTCTGTGCCGCAACGGGCGGACTCACATCACTGAGTTCTCCGAGCTGCTCCGATGGAAAAAAGTTTTTCAGCTTGGCGGAAATGTGTTTCTGGCTGCCAGCGTGAGAGTGGGGAATATTTGCATTGAAATTTGCATAAATTAAGGTAGAAATGTGAACTCACTTGTCATTTGTGTCGCTATTTCTTATGCACGACACGTCGCCGACTAATGCGATAATTAGAAATGCAATTTTCCATAGCATACTTTGCGGCTGCTGTCGAAACTGCATGCTGTCTGTGGTGGGTGTCTTGGGTGGCCCACCGCTCGATAAGTGGATGGTGGATGGTGGGTTTGGGAGAGCTGGTGAGTTCACTTGCTCCAATTGGAAAATCCCCTGCTCAAGTCACGTCGCCTGCAAATATAACACATAAAAACTTGCTGTCAACTCAACAAAACTCAACTACAAACTGCTAAAAATTGCAATTTCTCTTGAGATCCTCATAAATTTATAGATTTAGCCGAGGCAACGGCAACATTTGCATTCATATTAATGCAATTCTCACGTGCTCGTTCTGAGATCTCTCAAGCAACGACAATGACAACGACGATGACATTTCTTTAATTCCATTTGTTATGATTGCGCCGTGCTTTGAGTTTATGCAACCACACGCCTCGACTCGTCATCGTCATCATCTGCTTGACTACTCTACCATACACTCTATAATCATATCCATAATCTTTAGCTCTTTTGCTTGCTCTGTCTCTGTGTCTCTCTCTCTCTCTCTGACTGTGTCTCTGTTGCGGTGTTCATGTCTGCAACTGGTGCTAAAAATTATTCATATTATTATGTCGACTTTTATTTGTCGCCCTTTTGTTGTTACAGTGCGTTGACAGGCCTTCAAATTTTAATGTTAGTCTGGCATTTTTAAGTGGATTCTAAGTTTGGTTTGGCTAAAGGTTGGGGCTACATAGCAATATCTAAATTTATGGAGTAATTCTATTAGATAGATAATAGTAGATATCTCTGATAGGTAGCTGGCACATCAACTTAAGTGTAATCTGTGAACTTTATTTCATTTTGAACCAAACAAAAAGTATCTAAATATACAGGGTATATGATATGCATTAAAGGAAGCATGTCAGTGATGAGTAAAGAGTTGTAACACTAAGCAACACTTATTGATTGATTTATTTTCAACTGTGATCCGTTATATATCCTGTTAGCTTTAGATTTCACCATGTATATTTGTAAATCCGCTTTGTTTTGGGTTTCTCATTTAGCGTCTTTCGATTTACATATCAAATAAAGTCAAGGTTATTTTGAATTTCGAACGCATCTCTCTGAGACAGAGATCACGCACAAGAGTTTCGAAATATTTTGGCAAAAGTTGAAGCTTTAGTGTGTGTGTGTGGAGGAGAAGTTGAAACAGCTGGAAAACCAGCAAAATTTATTATTTATGCTTGGCCATAATACTATAAAAGCGACTATGCCAAATGTGTTGGTCGCATATAAAATTTAAATTTCATACAATTACACACACACACACACACACACACACACACTGACAGTCAAAGAAAGAGACTCGAAGCAGCAGTAGCAGTAGCAGCTGTAACAGTAATTGCCCAAAATTTTATGGTGCAAGCAAATGCAAACGGAGATGCTTGCAACGAGGCAATGAGCAGCAGAGTACTAGAAAATTGCATTTGCCGCCAACAGGCGACAGAGGGCGCTGCACTAAAAAGGAAGACTGCATTGACAGAGCATCCGACTGCAATGGCATTTACAACAAGAAATGTCAGCTAATTTCATGTGAAGAGTGCCACCTTCTGTTGCACAGGTGCAAGGAACACAAAATGCTGCAAGTGCAAGCGCAACTGTTCGATTGTGTGTTGTGGCACGCACAAGTGTACAACAACTAGACCATTCCACTCATGTTCTCCAATATGCGGCAACTCGACGGCAACACGAAAGGACACTTTACGCTTGAGATGAGCTCCGGTTTTTCGGGGTCAAAGACAGGACACGGAAACCAAAAAGCAGCGTACGTGTTGTGCATTCTTCAGCTGAGCTGTGCTCTGCTCTGTTCTGCTCTGCTGTGGTGGGCGTGGCAAGCTGGGCGTTGCTTGTAAATTGCATAATCCACTCTGCCAGCCACTCTGCCCCTCCTCAGCCATTTGTCGTTAATGCTTGACGCGTGCTGAGCTTCGATATTTTGGCAGTAGAATGAGTCACTTGGCTCTAAGACATTTCTTGGCTAATATTTACGCAATGTTGTAATGTCTATTGTAGACTTATTCACTGTGCACAATTCAACGACCCAGCCAGACGACAACTTTCTTTTCTTTTCTTTCGTTTTCATTGAATTTCTTTAGGTTTCTGTTGCTTTGTGCTGGTTGAACCTAAAATTAGTTGGGTGCCATCGTCATGTCAATTGCCACAATTGCTACGCTTTGTTTAACGCTAAATTGCGACATACACAAATTTCGTTTAGCCGGGCTTTGATTTTGATTTTTGCACACTTTCGGTTACACTTACACACACATACACACATACATACATACATATATACACAGCGCAGCAGTATGTTGTATCTTCCGGCGCGTCTTTTAATGAAATTCAACTCTTTTGTTAACTGCGACGCATGCGCGGGCCACGTCTTTCCGGCTAAGAGTGTGGCGTTCGTTTGACACGCGACGCCGGCGCTGAGCATGCCACAAGCCAAGTTAACACAAGCCAAGTTCGAGTCGAGTCGAGTTGAGCTCAGTTGAGTCGAGTTAAGTTGAAGCTTTCGCTGAAGGCGGCGAAGAGGGAAGAGCGAAGCGAAGGCAGAGTGAAAGAGCAGAGTTTGCCGAAACTTTAAAGTAAACTTACTGTACACTTGATAAGGCAGCTAAAACAAAAGCGAAAGAGCGTAGTAAAAGGATAGAGAGGGAGAGAGAGTGGGAGAGAGAGTAAGCGAGAGCCAGCATTAAGTAATAACGGAGCTGGCAGAGAATGCAAGCTGATCGCATTACCACAGCTAAAGTTGTTGACTCAACAGCTGGACGTGTGCTCAACTAATCCAAGAGAAATGACTGTATTATTGCATTATTATCAAGATATTTATTTAATTTTTTAATTGATTTTTACCTCTCTATCTCTGTCTCTCTCGCTCTCCGCACAGCTGCAGCGAAGCAAACTGTTCATTCAACCAATCATTTAAATTAAAAGCGCAGTTACATTACTCATAATCACTTGTTACTTTATGTTTTTGTTTCTTTTTGCCCACAAGTCGCGTAAATAAGCGGACAAATTATTGTACAATACTCGTTGTAAATCTGGGGTGCCACCGCGTGTCAAATAGCTTAATTATAATGCAGCAACAACAGCAACAACAACAACAGAGAGCGCTAAGCAAATTAGTTGGACTGAGAGTGAAAGTAGAAACCAAAAGAGCAGGCAGTCAACTAGCTGGGCCAACTACCATGATAAAGCTGATGACTCCAGCAAGCCAGCAAGCCAACAAGCCAACAAACAAGCCATTGGCATTTAGCTACCCATGCCGAGTTGAGGCCACATTGAGTAATTTTCTGGTCTAGTCAGTCTCTGTCTCCATCTCAGTCTCCATCTCCATCTCAGTCTCCATCTCAGTCTCAGTCTCAGTCTCAGTCTCAGTCTCAGTCTCAGCGCCCCCACGTTGCTTTCTTTTCCATGCAAAACGTAATAACAATTTACACGTTTTATTGACTCTTCGGAGGCTGCAGCCGAATGAGGTAACCCAACCAACCAGGCAGTTGACTGCCTGCTGACCCGTTTTGACGGTCATATTTGTATTGAAAGCGAAACTGAAACTGAAACTGAACTCTTTAAGTCTTTTTTGTTGTTGTTTATTTCTATTTTTTCTTACTTTGGGCTGTGCCAGTAACACCTCTCTGTCATCCATTGGGCCAGCGCTGTCGTTGTTGTTGTTGTTGTAGTTGCCACTTCTTGGATCTATGCCAATGACTGTTGTTCAACCTAACGAAATATGTTTTGCCAATTTTGGTTAACTGCCAATTTGTTTACCCTCTTCATTCATAGCTTATTTATGTTACGTTTTATTTATTTATTTGATTTGCTGTTTTTTTTTGCGGGGGGAAATTACGCAAAGTCAAAGTCGCAGCTAATGGGTTCAGTGCGATTAATCATAGGCCATCAATATTGTATCCGTTTATAAGTGCGTAGGTCTATGGCCAGATCTGTTCATGAAATACCGTCAATGTTAGCCAAATCAATGAAGTAATTTCATTCATCGATATTACAATTATTTAGAATTCATGTTGTTTTCGTATTTAGTTTTAGTTTCTTAACATTTGCCAAGGACTGTGATCTACTGCGACTTTTAAGGCTCTCGTTCAGCAGCTCATTAAGGCAATCTGCTCATTTTATTTATATTATTTATTAACTATCTGTTTTAGCTTGATGAATCATAGACCATAAATATTGCGTTGGGCTTGGTTGTGCCCAAAACATTTGATCATTTCAGCTTAACAAAGTGAAGTTATGAGCAGAAAATGTCAACATCGTTGGCAAATAAACAACTTGAAGCAGTTATTAAATTGTTGAAATTCGAATTTTATTAATTTATTTATTTAACGTTGACTAACAGCAGTCGACCCAAGTATAAAATCAAACACTTATTATAATTAAATTAAAAATAATTACAAATGTAATTTAAGTGTAAAAAATGAGTTTAAAATTGAAGTTTAAAATTAAGTTTAATTTAAGTCTACATTTAAATTTAAATTTCAAATTTCAAATCAGGGGAAATCAAAAAAGCGTTGATTGATCCAACATTTGTAGCGGGGATTGGGGAAAATTCATAAAAACCCAATCAGATCAGAAAGTATCGAAATGTGGTTAGTGTATACTAGCCAAATAGTTTAGGATGAGCAACTTGATAGTGGGAAGAGAGGACTCTCAGCTGAATACATGAAAAAGTTTATTATAATCAGCACAGAGTGGTACATGCATTAAGAGCAAGAGGCATAAAGTTGCGAGTAGGTCTAGAAGGAACAGAGAAATTAATTCTATTTAATAACATAGAGGAGTCAATTTCACCATTGATTAGTTTGACAATAAATAACACAATATAGTATCTTATAGTTTTAATTTAATGATCGCGGACAATTTATAGACTTTCCATTAGAAGTTTGGTAATTGAATTTGAATTTGTATTATAAATAAAAGCTCTTGATTAATTTACTTCGCTCTCTAATTATTACTCTCTATTATATCTAATAATAATAATAATATCTATATTAATTAATTTACTTCTCTCTCTAATTATTACTCTCTATTATATCTAATAATAATAATAATATCTATATTAATTAATTTACTTCTCTCTCTAATTATTACTCTCTATTATATCTAATAATAATAATAATATCTATATTAATTAATTTACTTCTCTCTCTAATTATTACTCTCTATTATATCTAATAATAATAATAATATCTATATTAATTAATTTACTTCTCTCTCTAATTATTACTCTCTATTATATCTAATAATAATAATAATATCTATATTAATTAATTTACTTCTCTCCCTAATTATTACTCTCTATTATACCTAATAATAATAATAATATCTATATTAATTAATTTACTTCTCTCCCTAATTATTACTCTCTATTATATCTAATAATAATAATAATATCTATATTAATTAATTTACTTCTCTCTCTATTTATTACTCTCTAATATATCTAAAATTATGCCTGATAATGCTAAATTATTGTTCTTTCTATAAAGATGTCCAGTTAAGCCTTACTATTCCTCTTTCACTCTCAATACTTTGAAATATCTCTAAATGGAATGCTTGAATTATTAATTAAATATTTGATTAATTTCATATAAATTTAGCTAAATTTAGTTATTTCAAAGACAGCTAAAAAAGTAAAGCTTATTTATTTATCTTAATATTATTATTATCATTATTATTATCTTATTTTAAGTGCAACTTTTAATTGGCAAATTTCAACTTAGCATTCAACAAACCGTAAAATCGTGCAGAAATGAATCAAGCAAAAGGTTCTCAAGGAGTCAAACTGCTGCCGCAGCTCAAGCATTTGAATGCGAATGCGAATGCGAATGCGAATATGAATATGAATATGATGCTGAATATGAATATGAATGTGCATCTGAATTTGAGCATAAACAAGTTAATGCCGAGTCCAACTGCTGCATTTAATATTAATATCAGCTACGTTTGAGTTTAGTTTCGGTTCGCTTGGGTTCAGTCTGGAGTCCGCTTCATGTTTGCATAAAAAAGGTTGTTAAAATTATTATGAAATGCCTGTTGGCATTCAAGGAGCAACCCGCACCCGAAAACCGGGTGGACAAATGACCACTTATCAACGTGTAATGAAATATGGCACATGTGTGTGTCCTCTACACACACACACTCGCACACACACACTCACTTGCTGGCTGACTTCAATGAAAGGGGCATCCTTTTAGCATCAGTCGCATTAGTTGTCGCTTTTGTCCGCTTGGAAGGCTTTTGTCGTGCTCTGGCATGATATATGAATTATGTTGATGGCCAGGACGATGATACCAGGAGTTAGTGTGTGTGTGTGTGTGTGTGTTTGTGTTTCTCTGTCTCATTTATTACATTTTGGCTTTTTGACAGATTGCTAAGCGTAGTAACCGTTTCCGCACTAATTTCCGTGTCCTGCAACTATTCCCAGCATCGTTCTCGTTATTATCCTTGTCCATGTCCACATGCTCATCATCGTTGTCGTTGTCGTTGTCGTTGTTGTTGTCCTTCTCCCTCTTGTTGTCGTTGTCGTTGTCGTCTGGACTATTAAAAGCCAAAAGCAAATTACTCATCACATCAACGGTCAGTAGCGCTGCTTTTTATGTATGCCACACACAGGGATTTTAATAAATCGTTTTGCCCTCCAGCCCCCCTGCCTTAGTCCTTAAGTTTCCTTTGCCTCGCTCTGTTTTTATTAGTTTGTCAATAAAGTGCCAAAGACGTCGATTACGATCACTGCTGCTGTCCTCGCCTTATGAGTTTTGCTTACGACCTGCAGGCTGAGGACCATTTCAGGCCATAGACATACCAAATAAGTATGAGAACATAGACACATACACAGACATATACACATACACATACATATACATACATACATATACCTATACATATACTTAAACATATACATACATATATTTCTTTATCCTTTGCTCAGGACATTCCTTTGATAAAAGTACGCAACTGTCGGCATCTCGTTTCCCTTATCTCTTCCCATCTCTCGACAGTTTTCAACTACTAAGGAGGTGAAAAACTTGTGGAAAAGTGCTGTTGCCTGTGCCGCTTCGAGTCTGATACAAGATAAGTTCCTTAAAGTTCAGAAGGGTCGATTTGTATCCCTCTTTGTGCACTTTGTACTGCATTTTTAATGCAGTTAAGCTCTCAGTGCATTCTACAAGATATCCAAGTTTAAATCGTTTCCACATAATCAAATTAATTCTTTGCAACTTTATGCTGAAAGCCAATTAGTTGGCATTACAAACTCTTACAACTGCCAACATATGCAACCATAATACGAATAAATTTATAATTAAAACAACTTTACAAAAAACGAGGTAGATTAAGATGCAGTTAGTGCAAAAACTGAGGCAATTGCAGATACCAAGATAAGATAGTAAAGTAAAGTTGATAAGATACTAAGTTACACATGTAAAGATACTCAGAAAACAACTCTCTGGCTATAAGCCATTGTTTGCCCCATCAGCTGTAAAGTAATATTGAAATGAATTGAATTTTAAAATTATTTTACATTATTTTATTTGTTTGGAAGCAAAAATTACAAACATATTGTGTATTATAAATCAAATTAAGTAATGTAAGCATTCAGAATGTGTATTGCGATACAAATAAGAATAATTTAGCAACACTTTTGCCCCGAGGCATTCCATTTGTGAACACAGTCATGCTCAGCTCCAGCTCGACATCCTGTGGTCCTTCGAGTGACTTCTTCAGTATAAGATTCACTTGGTGATTATGTTTCAGAGTGCTGTCAAATAAAGGATCAAATATAGATATAGATATAGATATAGATATAGATATAGATATAGATATAGATATAGATATAGATATAGATATAGATATAGATATAGATATAGATATAGATATAGATATAGATATAGATATAGATATAGATATAGATATAGATATAGATATAGATATAGATATAGATATAGATATAGATATAGATATAGATATAGATATAGATATAGATATAGATATAGATATAGATATAGATATAGATATAGATATAGATATAGATATAGATATAGATATAGATATAGATATAGATATAGATATAGATATAGATATAGATATAGATATAGATATAGATATAGATATAGATATAGATATAGATATAGATATAGATATAGATATAGATATAGATATAGATATAGATATAGATATAGATATAGATATAGATATAGATATAGATATAGATATAGATATAGATATAGATATAGATATAGATATAGATATAGATATAGATATAGATATAGATATAGATATAGATATAGATATAGATATAGATATAGATATAGATATAGATATAGATATAGATATAGATATAGATATAGATATAGATATAGATATAGATATAGATATAGATATAGATATAGATATAGATATAGATATAGATATAGATATAGATATAGATATAGATATAGATATAGATATAGATATAGATATAGATATAGAATAGATATAGATATAGATATAGATATAGATATAGATATAGATATAGATATAGATATAGATATAGATATAGATATAGATATAGATATAGATATAGATATAGATATAGATATAGATATAGATATAGATATAGATATAGATATAGATATAGATATAGATATAGATATAGATATAGATATAGATATAGATATAGATATAGATATAGATATAGATATAGATATAGATATAGATATAGATATAGATATAGATATAGATATAGATATAGATATAGATATAGATATAGATATAGATATAGATATAGATATAGATATAGATATAGATATAGATATAGATATAGATATAGATATAGATATAGATATAGATATAGATATAGATATAGATATAGATATAGATATAGATATAGATATAGATATAGATATAGATATAGATATAGATATAGATATAGATATAGATATAGATATAGATATAGATATAGATATAGATATAGATATAGATATAGATATAGATATAGATATAAATGTAGATATAAATGTAGATATTACTTACTCAAAGTAACTATCAGTTGCTCTTTCAATGTTGGGCGCCGCTTGAATTCTTACAATTTTCAGATCAAAGTCGATATCATCATACCAAGCGGGACCACGCAGTGTAAATATAGTGCGACCATCTGGAGGGATCATTAACTTGGATACAAATGTTATAAAATTGTAGGTGTAGGCCGATGGTTTGGTATAACATTCTTCTCCTCGCAAAAGCTGCTTTGACGGCAGCGACTGCAATAATAATTACATAATTTGTAGAAGAATAATTAAATAATATAAAATAAAATGTAATACAAATAATAATATACTTTATATTTATTTATATTATTTATATTATTTATATTATTTATATTATTTATATTATTTATATTATTTATATTATTTATATTATTTATATTATTTATATTATTTATATTATTTATATTATTTATATTATTTATATTATTTATATTATTTATATTATTATTAACTTACTTCTTTTGTTCCGGATCGTTGATGTAGCCATGAGGACAGTTGATAGTGGTGCATTTGTAGCTGCCGCGGATATTTGTGCATATGTCACTCTATAAATAAACAGAGGAGTAAGAGAAATGGTACTCAAGACGATGTAAGTGGCACTTCTAGCTAATTACTCTAGTACTAATTATAATAGAATATATAATATAGAATTATATAATTTGAATTTAGAGCAGATTATAATGGACTTATAGAAAGTATATTTTAGTCAAGCTCAAGTTACACTGAGCTGTCTGCCATTCTAGCTCGTATTTGAAACCTAATTGATGCTGACAGAACAGCAACTTACATGGCAAACTTAGAGGCATAATTATTATTATAATTGTAATTATTATTATAATAATATTTAATCAATTTACTTACACGGCCAGTGCACACATGATTCTCGCTTTCCGCTTCGCATTCATTGATATCCCGACAGGTGGTTTTGTCCGACTCTAGCGTGTAGCCACGTGGACAGGAGCACTGATAAGAGCCGGCCGTGTTGATGCAAAAGCTTTGAGAGTTTACAGTTAATTAATATGATTAACATTCGTAGTAGAAATTTAAATCATTTGATTATTACCCCATGCAGAGCTGGTAGTACTTGTGGACTTCGCATTCATCAATGTCATTGCAGGTGCGATTGTTGGGGCTTAATTCGTAGCCAGGATTGCAGGTGCAACGATAGCCACCCCAGAAGTTAACGCATTTCTGCTGGCAGAGTCCTGGAATTGTCATACACTCATCCACATCAAAGCACTGGGCATGAGACTGCCAACTATCTCCGATTTCATGAGTCTGTTTCTTTTGGAAACCAGTTTTGCATTCACAGTAGTACGAGCCGATTGTATTGAAGCACTGAGCGTTCGATGAACATGCCGCCTGCTCCTGGGCACACTCGTTGATGTCCTCGCAGCTGTTGGTGCGATCTGGCAGACGCACCGGCTGGTGGCCAGTGGGGCACGCACAGATGTAGCCGCCACTGCGATTGCGACAGATTTGCTTCGGGCCACAATTATGCTCTCCCGTCTCGCACTCATTGATATCTGTGTTATTAGTAGGTTGCATTGAGTGAATTGTGATTATATTTGCAGTTTATTGGTATAGTCACTCACCAACGCAGGATGTTCCATCGGGTGTTGGACTGAATCCTGCAGGACACTGCGTGAACGTCTCACAACGATACGAACCATTCGTGTTAATGCAGCGCGCATTACTCGGGCAGGGTTTGTACTCAATGCATTCATTAGTGTCTGCAAAATATACAATTAATTAAATTATTATTTACTCATAATCAAAAAAACAGTCTCACAATTGAGAATCAGTCGTTGGAAATTCTCTGTTCCATATGAAAGTAACACATTTAGATACTTAATTGTGAACAACTCTAAGCGGTGCTTGCTTGCATTTTAAGTCTCTACTGTTATTTAATTTATAATTAATTATATATATATATTTTAATTAACAATTTAGCCAAGTGGCTTACCTATTAATTTTAAAATATCTACATTATTGCTGTTATTTTTAAATATAATATTTAATACAGTATTTTCAATTTTATTTAATTTATATTTTTACTTTGCAAACTAAAGTATGATTTTAAAGTGACTTGAACTATTATAATATATTTAATAAGTATTTGTTATTTAATTATAAATAATGATATATTAATTTTGGCTATTAACTTACTGTTTTGTTATCTTTAAATTAAAAGTTTTATATATATTTTTTTAGTATTAATTAATTGCAATTTTTACCTTGAAAATATGAAATATTTTTGCATTTTTCATTTAATTTTATAACTCAAACAATTGTTTGTGACTGCAATCATTATAATATAGATTTTGTCATTAATAATAAATACTTTTTTAAATTACTATATTATTACTTTTAAAATGAATGTTTTGTATTTTTTGTAAATTGTATTTAGTTTTACTTTTGTAGTTTGAAAATTTGAATAATACTTTTTAATATATATTTTAATTTGATAACTAAATTATGTTTAAGTGACTTTAATTATAATAATATATTTAATAGGATTTTATCATTTAATTATAATGAAAGGTGTATTTATTTTCGTTGTTAAATTACTGCATTTTTAGTTTTCAAAGTAAAATTCTAAATTTAACAATTACAATTGTACTTTCTTGCTATTCTTTTAATTTGATACCTTATCCATGTTTTAGTGACTTTAAGTAAATGTAATAAGTAACTAAAGTTGAATAATTACCAACACATGCGCCCAAATGGTTTCTGTGGAAACCGGAAGTACACGGATGTCGAGATAGCGCATAGCTTGGGTTTGTCCCATAGCTGCGTGGATTGTAAATATCTCGGGAATTGGGTCTGGTCGGAGGCAGAGGTGTTGTTGTTGTTGTTGTGGTTGTTGCTGGCGTAGTAGTTGTTGTTGTTGTAGTGGTTGTAGTAGTTGTGGTTTTCCTGTGGCATCGGAATGATCCCTTGGTGTTGTAGCAATCATAATCCACAGGGCAATTGTGAGTAGCGAGTGCGCATTCATCGTCGTCTTTGGATAAGTAATTGTTATTATTATTAATCTTAAACATTTTAAACGTTCGCTATGCCTATTGTTGTGGAAGTCGGGAGTATTCATTCGTCACTTACCATCGCAATTGCCAGTCTCTGCATTGAGTGTGTATCCTGTGCCGCAGGAGGTCCAACGCTGTTAAATAATTAATGAAATATATATAATAATATTACATATTGTTGTGAATTGCAATTGGGAACTAAGGGAATATTGTATACCGTGCATATGTATGAACCGATCGTGTTATCACATCTTTGAGTTGGCAGGCAGTTGTGATTGTTAATTGAGCACTCATTAATATCTACAGGAAGTGTGCACATACAACAAATGTTAGTGAATACATTCATAAGTATTGGCATCTCATACTATTTTGGGTGAATACTAGACATACTAGACGTATGCATTCAGATTACTTACCCACGCACTCATTTTGTGTCGCATCTAAGCTGTAGCCGGGCAGGCAGTTACAGTAGTAACTGCCTACAGTGTTCTTACACTCCTGGTGCTGGTTGGAATTGCACGAGTTGGTCGCATTGCACTCATCGATGTCCACACAGCTGCCGTCCTTCAAATAGAAGCCTGTGCCACACGATTCCTGGTCGTCCTCAGGATTGCACTCGTATCCTCCGGGAGTGTTTGTGCATTGGTCTCCCTTCTCGCAAGGCGACTGATTGCACTCATTCTCATCTAATAGATAATACTTGTATATTTATATATACATATTCCTTAGCTCCTAGTCGCATTTACCCACCTTCACAGTCCTCCAGCTTCTCGTTGTAGAAATATCCTGTAGGACAACTCTTTGCCTTGATATTAAGGCAGCGATAGGATCCAATTTGGTTGTGACAGTATTGAGTTGACTTGCAGCTGTGAAGCTGCTCCTTGCACTCATCGATGTCAACGCATTTGTTCTGATTGGCATCGAGAAAGTATCCGTCAGGACAGACGCCCTCATCTTCCTTATCCAGAGAGCACGTTATATTATTGTGGTCCAACTTGTAGCCAGGATTGCAACTGCACTTGTACGAGTCGAATGTGTTTTCACAAATATGCGCACAGAGATTCGCAACCTTTCCGCAAATATCGTCTGAAATTGGAATAATAATGCAGTTAATTACAATTACAATTACTAAGACAATTGCAATATAATTTCTATTTTGATCACTCACCATCCTCGGTTAGCACAATAGTTCCATCCCCATTGTCCTTATTCTGCTCGGCGTCCTCTTCTGGTTGTGGAACCTCCTTAATATCCGACTTGTTGCTGGAGGAACCGCTCTCCGAACAGCAAATGTGATACGATTCAATATTCAAGAAGTATGAAAACAAGGGATCTCTGCACTTCTGCTGACTTGCCTTGACTGCCAATCCGACTGAACAACACTCACAGAAGTTAGCTGAGTATCTGCGAAGAGATCTCTAATGGGAAATGCTTACCTTGACACGCTCTGCAGCACTCTGTGTAGGATATCGAAGTATGATTGAGGCCGTCCACGCAGTTAGTTCCTTCCAAGGCAGCCAAGCGACCCAGTTCACAGTTGCGCTGCTCGTGCTCCTTGGAACAGCATACTCCAAATGTGGAGGAGCATATGCCAAGCCAATGTCGAGGGATGCTGGACAATGTTGCCTCCGATATTTCGCAGCTATTTGTGGTGCGTGCATTTTTCAGTCCACTTGTGCAACACGTTTGAATGTAGTCCGCTATTTTTTCTTCTTTTTAAAAGATTAATAAAACAATATAAATAATTTATTTACAAGTGTATTATTTGTATATTTATTGTGCATTTTATTTGACTTGCTGTAAGGCAGGGAAAGCAGCTCTAATGGCGCCTGGAGAACGCAGTTTGTTTACTTAAGTAAATTTGTATTATTTTCTTCTTTTTAAAAGATTAATAAATTAATATAAATATTTTATTTACAAGTGTATTATTTGTATATTTATTGTGCATTTTATTTGACTTGCTGTAAGGCAGGGAAAGCAGCTCTAATGGCGCCTGGAGAACGCAGTTAAGTAAATTTGTATTATTTTCTTCTTCTTAAAAGATTAATAAAACTATATAAATAATTTATTTACAAGTGTATTATTTGTATAGTTTTTGTGCATTTTATTTGACTTGCTGTGGAGCAGGGAAAGCAGCTCTAATGGCGCCTGGAGAACGCAGTTTGTTTACTTAAGTAAATTTGTATTATATGCTGGATGACGTAACGCGGCATTGCCCGGTGTGGTGTACAAACTAAGACAGCATATGTAAATATATTCTATGAAAAGTTGAATGTCTACGTGCTGACAGCATAATCAGCTTATCTTGAGCCAGATAAGCACACTTATCGTTTAGCTCAAATAATTAACTGAATAATAAATAAGACAGCTAGACGACTAGGAATGCTGGATACTGGCGACTAAAGACACCCTGTGACCAGCTCTGAGTTACGCTCACACGTGCTCGCAGATGGAAGTCTAAATTCGCAATTAGTTTTTAATTGAAAAGCAAATGAATATATATATAAATATAGAACAATTCGCAGAGACTTCAATTGCACTCACTCAAACTACAACAGCTTAAGCAATATACATTACTATAATTATTGTCACATAACCACCAACTCAGCAACTGTTTAAGCATTACAGCGATAAGATAATACTGAATTAATTTGCTTAATTTAAATGGATGAATAGATTCTTTAGGACATACCATCTCCCAATACTCCGCGATTCAACTGCACGGACAGCAGCAAGAATATCCCGAATATTTGCATATATTCCACAACTGCAGGAGCACGCATCTCGAGTGATTTAAGCACAACAACTAAACTATTTATGCATTTAAACAATTAATATTATTATTATTTAGTAACTTGTAGCCTTGTGTAGCCGCTTAATTGTGGATCTTGCTCGATCTGTTGCAATGCGCGTTAGAGTCTGACTGCGTTGCTCGACTGACAAGCGACTACCTTGTGGGGGCAAAATAATACGTGTTTGTTGTGTCAGATAAAGAGTAAGATACACATACACAGATAAAGACACTCACACTGCTGCCTGCAGAGTATCTCACGAAGCTGCAAGTACTGTCGGATCAACATAGATAAACTTGTAGAGCACTGAATATTCTTGTATACCCAGTGTAAGTAGTAAAAAGGGAGCACAGTTTATTAAATATGTTTTCACAAAGGTAAGAAGCTGTCATCCCAGACTTATAATATAATATATAATATAAGAAAACATTCATTAATTAATTCCATTAAGTCATTTGCCCTGCAGCTGCCTATAAATTATTATTAAAATAATGATAATTTAGTCTACAATTATGGTTTCTCTACATCTTTCATTTGCTAGCAATTGTAATAAGAGTTCTTTAAAAAAAGTCGAATAAGCTGCATATATATTATAGGGTATCTCGCAGTTGAGCACTCTGGACAACAGCTTGCGCTCGACTTTATCTAGAATGGGTTTTAAAATAATGTAAATTTAGTCTACAATTATGGTTTCTCTACATCTTTAATTTCCCATCAATTGTAATAAGAGTTCTTTAAAAAATCTATTAAGCTGCATCTATATTATAAGGTATCTCGCAGTTGAGCACTCTGGACAACAGCTTGTGCTCGACTTTATCTAGAATGGGTTACCCTAAGCATACAGGCACTTCAATATAGCAAATGGTTATACTTAGTCCAGAGCAGACTGAAAATAAAAGTGTGTGCCTTGCACTGAGCGAATCTGGGGGATGTGGACAAGTTATGAAGATGTTCCGACGCAATTAAGCCCATGGCTAATATGTATAATTTCAGCGCATAGCATGGCAAACATTTTGAATAAATATTTGCAATTTATTTGATGATATTAAAGCTATCATCGCCTTGCTCGCAGTGTATCCACACTCAGATCGACACAGGCCTCTTCAGATTGTCACGTGAATTGCGACTGAAGAAACTTTTGCTCTCACATTTGCAGAGTGCCATAAGTTCGGTCTGTCTTCGGCTCGTGTCGGTGTGATTAGCCGAGTGCCGACAGTTATAGATATACATATATTTAGATAGATATATACATATATAAGATTAGGTGTCCAAACATTCAGAACATTGTCGTTATTTGCATAAATATTAAAATTAAACAAAACATTTTCTGATTAGATGGGGAGCATGCTGTTAATCTTATCACAATTCAAGGCTACATTTTGTAGATTTAATTTGTATTCCATTTCAGAGTTGTGATAACAATTCTATATATGGTTTATCTTTGAGCACATCCAATATTATTATGGTATACTTGTTTGCTCTTTAGCATCCATTGAGCCCACTGATTGTTAATTAACTGAAATTCACGGAAAATTGCCAAATGCAGAGCTCCAATGTGGCCCCATCTGTGCAGTTTTAATAATTATAATTGGATGGCTGGAAGGAGAGCATTTTGCTGTTGTTATTGGCAATGTGGTGAAGTTGCCATTTGGTTTGGGTTGATAGTAAAATTACCAATATATGAGAATGACAATAGCAGGCCTCAAATAATTAACCCGTCACTCCCTTCCTACCTCCTCCTCCGATGCCATTGACAGGTGCTGAACCAAATAGTAATTATCATAAACTAGATGCAACTACTGCGAGTGGGAGTGTGAGTGGGTGGCCTATTGATTAGTTAAGCTTAAAATTTAATTGAAAACTTGTAAGTATTCAGTGTGAGCCATTCGATACAAAGAGCTGTGAGTGCGACACGCGTAGACGCTCAAATGTCAAATTAGATGCAGATTCAGAAGCAAATCCTATGCGATAAACAGTCAACCGTTCCGTTGACCATTCAAGGCACACGTTCAGATTAATGTGAATAAAACGCAATTCAAATTAAATATGCCCACAATTTTCGGCTTGTCTCACTTTGATTGACAGCTGCCCGTTGCGATTGAAAGGCGGAAACGGATGTCATATTCAGCGCAGGTTGAAATAACAATAATAATAGCACAATCTATGTTCCTTTGGCTGCTGCTGTGTTTAAGCTGTTAATAACATATCATTTTTGTGGCATGCCCCGTGTGCGGTATCCTGTTACCGTGTCGCGTGCTGCACTGCAGCAATTATGAGTATTTAATCCGCGGCCACAAAAACTACAAATTGGCTTAGGCAGCATAAAGCGTTGGTTAAGTGGCCAGCAATCACACCACCATTCCACACCACTCAAGTATCAATAACAAGGGTTGAATGGCGACTCCAGAAAGCTGCACTCAATTTGGAAAGGAATTATGAATAAATAAAATAGTTACGAGTTATCCAAATTATTAATAGCGCAAAGCGTAGTTGGAGTTAAACAAGCATTCTGTTTACTTTGTAGGCGTTCTTTTAATCAGCCCTAAAAGTATGCAATAGTTTTTAAAATTTAACAAATTTTCCTTAACTGGCAACTAGATGGCGCTTTTAAAACTAATTGAAATTAATGCTCCTCTTCCTGAATTTCTGTCAATTCAATTGGAATTGGAGAATCAAAGGTCCAATTATAACGACTAGCATATGGAGCATCTCCGCCGCCATCTTCATTACGTACATTAACGTCCTCAACAGGCTTCTCGACCTCGCTCGGATTAGGCTGATCTCCAATTACCTCGATTGGGTCAGCGTCTTTGTATTCCTCGCGTAATTGTGTGCACGGCAACTTCGAGGCTACGGTACGCCCTTCTGCAAGATCTCTATAGCAACTGAAGAAGGATGAAAGCGCAGTGCGAAAGCCAGTGCTCATAAAGTCGGGTTGATTATGGGTGACGCTCAATGAAGATCGTTTGGCCCTTAAGCTCGTGTTGGACACCTTCTTCGCAATACGACCTGAGCGTACCTTGCGTTTCTGTAGGCAACGGATCTATAAGTCTTTGTCAAGATAATCTTATTGTGAATTTACCGAAGACTTGACTGGACAACGACAAAGGGCGAATTCCGAGTTACGAGGTTCAGTCAAAAGGCCAACCAGCTTCAGAGTATACACCGAATCCATAATGTTCTTTCGCACATTTTGCAAGTCATCATCTGGTTCCATCATAGGGATCACCTGCCCGATGATAGCTTCCATTGACACGGCCACAAACTTGCCGTCCTGCAATGTGGAAATCGCTTCTAAGACTTTGCGATTCATTGTCTGTTGTTCTGGAGTATTATCCATTATTTGTATTCTCAAATTAACTAAACAAAAATTTTTAAACGTATAAATTGTTGAAAACTAAATCTTTTGAATATTAAATCGTATTATATTTAAAGTTCTTTACAGGTTGAAAAGATTTCACACACTGATTCGGAGAGGAACTGAAACCTTAATTAGCATAAGCAAAGCCTGCTATAAATGAAATACATTTCAAGTTGATGTTTTAAAATTTTTTATTTGTTTTTCATATATTCTTTGTGCATGTGTTTTGTTGTTTGTTTATAATTCCTCTTACATATATTGTATGCGTGTTTATTTCATTTACATATATATATATATATATATATATATATATATTTATATATATATATATATATATTTATATATATATTTTGTCTTATGAACATATTCATGAGATCATAATGATATTATATATAAAATATAAAAATATTACAGCATAATATAAAATGTACAAGTTATAAAGTATAAGAAAATTATTGAAATATGTTGAAAATGATGGGCTTGGCTTAAGGCTATTCGATGTCGATAACCCGATAGACTTTATCGATATCGTTATCGCTGTTGAACTTAAGTTAGAATATGCGTCGCATCGCAGCTCTTAACAAGTTGGCAGCACACATTTTACCACACATATTTTCACTTTTATTTTGGCACCAACAAATCTATACAAAAAATGGCATTTGATTTTTGCGCTATATACAAAAAAAATTACGAATTACTTAATTTTAATTGGGGAAATTGCATGGATAAAAATTAAACAAATTTTCGCTATGTGATTTTTTGTTTTTGTTGTTGTTTTTTGTTTTTGTTTCTTGCTTTTCTGCCTTGTTTCAGTTTATGGCAAACCAAAAATCGCGTTGACTTTTGGGCGCGCGGCCACAAAACTTTACCGAGATCATTGTGAAAACTAATTAGAATGAACCAGAGCAATGATCTAACCTGTTGCCATGTCAAACCTTCGAGTCTGATTCACTTTAGAAAAATTTACAAAGAATTTTCAGAGTTTTTTTCGTTTTTGTTTTTTGTTTTTGTTTTTTTGTTTTTCTTTTGGGTGTGCGTGGAATACTTCTTTACAAATGATATATGTAGATATATGATCGAGTATGCAGTAATTTATGTTGATTAAAATACATAAGAGAAAAATCAAAATAATACACAAATATAATAAAGAAATTTGTTCTACTTTTGCTGTTTGTTGCTCTCATATTAACTAGTGTACTTGTATCTCTTGTGAAATGAATAATAACTCTCTCTCTTCCTCTCTCTTTCTCTTTCTCACTCTCTCTCTTTCTTAGACTATGAAAATATATTGCTCTATTTACATAATTGAAATTTGTGTCAATTGACGAGCAGAGTGATTAAAGAGTGATTAAACTTAAATATTTAAGCAAATGTAAACTAAAACGCTTGGCGCTCCTAACGCTAAACTTTTACATACTTAATTCTATAATTAATTATACTTAATTTACACATTTCTCATCGCGTTTAATGCAAGCAACAAATTGTTGATGTAAATGATAAAAAAAATCCATGAGATCAATGCGATTTTTGGGAATAGTTTTTTGTTATCTATTTTTGTTTATCTTCTTTTTATTTTGTTTACAATTTCCTTACTATTTTCATCTTTTGTTTTGTTTTTTTTTTGTTTTTTTCACTTTTAACTGTTCGATTAGCATTGAAAAGTCAAGAAATTTGGCAAAAGCGTTGTGAAATTTGCCACAAAAATGTTTTCTATTTACTTTATGTTGACTTTTGACTTTGGCTATCGTATGGAGATCAATTGAGTGGCGCTTTCTTTTGCTGTTCGATTAATTTCCAGTTTAGAGATCATTCAACGTTGGCTTTTGAGAGTTAACCAAAGGCAGAACTTGTCTTGCAGAAATTTCCATAAACCTTTTGCTCAAATTTCTTGTGTATTGTGCGCTCTGCTTAACAACTATTAAACTATTAATTGTGAGACCAATTTGAAGAATGAACAAAATAATCCACATGATAAACGATTGCTTAAATCACTAAGAAATTTAACTAAAAACATGATAAATCATATAGACAAAATCATCACAAAAATGGCATATCAACTATATACAAAAAAACACATTATTCAATCTATTTTCTTTTTTTTGTGGCATTTTTTCTCTCTGATTTTTTGCGTGTTTTAAATTTAATTTATAACAATTAAAGCTAAATCTTCTTGTTTGTTGATAATTTTCACTACTTTAAAGCAACAATTCAATTAAGTTGGTCAATTGCTACGAAATTCTTATTGTTTACGTAAATATTTTGTTGTAATTAAAATTACAAATCGAAGACATTGAAAATTTGTTGTTTGACAATCAAAAATATATGCAATTAAAATTACTGAAATCAACGTGGAAGCAAATAATATTATTATTTTATATTCACAACTATTTATTTTTAAAATTCTTTTTTTTTAGATTTTTTATTTGTTTGTTTGTATTTTTTTTTGGATTGAACGAAATGCAAAGCTAAATGCAAAATAGCAAAAAAAGAAAATGCTCAAACATTAAATTGCTACGAGACCGGCCCACATATGTGTATCTAAATGTATCTAAATGTATCTGCATCTATCCTTAAGTATCTCAATTGTGTGTATCTCAAAAATGGCAGTTCAACTTGTTGTGCAGTTTGTTGATCTTTTGTTAATACTTCTTACTTATAAATTTTAGTTTTAAAAACGTTACAAAAATACTTTTGAGTCTTTAGCGAAAAAGCGTTACCAAAAAATATGTTTTTATGTCTGTTTTCCCTCACATAGTTAAATGTTTCTCTTTAGCAAAAATATCTGTTTCTTTCCATTTGTAGTTTAGTCTTTAGCCAGTCTACAGTTTGCAATTGAGCAGCTTGAATGTTTTCTTAAGTAGTTCTTAAAAAGGATAGTCTATTCACTTGAGAGAAATAATTTAGAATATATCATGAATGTACACACATATATATATATAGTATATATAGTATATATATATATATATATATATTTATATTGTTCTTGTGTCCCGTCAACCATCCTTAACTATATATATACACTATTATAGAGTTTCATTTTGACGCAGATCAGTTATTTCTGTATGATTTTATGACTTTACCTTTTACAGCTCGAATTTTCGTTGATAAACTATGAACTTATTGATAAGTATAATGCATAAGTATATGGGATTACAATGTTCTACAATGTTAGCCGATTTCACTATGAATCATTAATTAAGTATATGTTTATTAATGTTCTCGTTGTCTCTGTTACTTCCGTCTCCTTATCCTACTCCTTCTGCTCCTGCTTCTGCTTTTGCTTTTGCTTTTCCCATTTTGGCACTCATCGCGCGGCAAAGAAACCACAGCCCATGGCTAAGACGAAAACGGTGACAACTGTTGGCCAAGTGAAGCTTTGTTGTTTCTAAAAGTAGATGGAAATCAAAATCACAAATAAGTAAAGAGTCTTTATACATATATTAAAGGTAAATATAGTGAAGAGTATAATAAATGTAAACAAACAACAGCAATAAATGACTAATAGACCAACTGACTCATTATCTATTACAAAGTCATTTCTATGACGGACTTTGTAGGGTTGTTGGGGCAGGGGAAAATAGGGGCAAGCTCGCAATTTAATTCTGTTAAACTCTATTAAACTCAAATCAATCCTCAGTTTAGTAAACTATTTCATTTCTGTAGCTCCAAAGGTTGAATGAAGCACTCTATATCGGGTCAACTCAATTACAACAAAAGCGTCCCCAGGGTCATATAAATATGAACAGACTATTCTCGTCTACTGAGTTGCACGTGCCTCGTCGATTGTTTGACCACATTACCACATTTCCTCTCCCTTTGTCCACCCCCTCATGCAAATTGTCATTCGTAAATCAAGCGAAACTGAAACATTAACTGAAACTGATGTCAGTGACCCAAATAACACATTTGTGTACACGTCTGTGGTCAATGGCTGGACAATAGCGTATTTATACTCGATATAATTTGACAATTTTGCTTATCGCACTCAATGGATGTATAATTCACTCCATTTATTTGTATTTTGTGTGGCACGTGCACTCCACGCTACACACCACACTCAACTGAGCGGGAAGATATTTAATAATTTATACTTTTACTTTGGATATGTTCTCTTAATATTTCAACATTTTTTAATGATTTGTAATGTGTTTGGACTTTGTAATATATTTTGTTATAATTATGTGCTATCTTCTCTTATTATAGTTTATTTTTTGTGGACAGTCTGCAACTTTAACAATTTCGTAATTATTTTGAACTTTGGAGAACTTTATATCGGTTTGCATTTCATCATTAAAGTTCATTGAAATTATTCATTGAAAGCAACACTATTTGTTTATGTTTCTATTTTATTCAATGCGCTTTGTACTGATAACAGAAATTTCTCACGATCTCATTCAAATGCGCCCCCCGATAAGGCAAATCGAGACGCAGCTTCCCAAGAAGCATGAAAAAGCGGAGATAAGCCCATCACATTGGTGGCATTTTGCGAGTAGATAACATAAACAATAATTATAAATAAAACTGTAATTGTATCAACTATATATGTGAGAGCGTATCTGCGTGTGTGCGTGTGTGTGTGTGTCTTAACTCTGTGTCATGCGATTGAATTTCTTGAAGGTTACTTTTCTTTTAATTGCGCAGGCAAAAAAAAAAGAAGGAGAATATGAAGAGAATGCTATAGAAAGCCGCACCGCGAATACACTTTCATATTCATTAAATACATATTAATTAAACAATCTGCAATTTTATATAACCAATAATGCAGTTATGAAGTTGGACTTCAAGTAAATAAATAAATAAATTATAAATAAATCAATTTAAAAAGTTGTCTAAAAACTGTTTTCTCAGCTCGATAAATGTAAGTGAAGAGTTGTGTAATACAAATAATAATATTTATATTTATATTTATATTAGCATTATGTAAATGATTATGATGTAGAATATACGTTTATATACTAAAAACTAAGTTAAGAGTTGTGTAAAACAATTAATATTAATATATTTATATTAGAATTATGTAAATGATTATAATGTAGAATATACGTTTATATATTATCAATTCACACGCGCCTTCTTCAGAGTGTCGCAGCTGTCGTGTTAAGATTAGAATACCCTTAATAAAGGGTATTTAAATAGTGCGCCCAGTTTTGTCACAATGCAAACTTAAGCGCTTACATTATAGAGAGAATATGTAGTATATATCTATATATATATATATATATATACTATATCAATAAGTATAGCATATATAGTGTGTAGTGTATAGACACACACACACACACACACACGCACACACAACAACTGCGACAGCTGACAAAGGCTGACTCTTTGACTGACTAAACTACTACTATATGGAAGCTTCAGGAGAGTGTGATAGAGCGGGTGTGAAGCGGGGGGATCGGGGGTGAATGGGAATGGGAACGACACTTGTCTAGATTAACATAAAGCAGCGATGCAAAAGCTGCAGAGAGAGGGGTGTGCCAGGGCAGGGAAGGAGCTGCTGGAAAGAGTGACGAAGACAGAGG
Organism: Drosophila macrospina; assembly: GCA_035042075.1. NCBI lineage: Eukaryota > Metazoa > Arthropoda > Insecta > Diptera > Drosophilidae > Drosophila > Drosophila macrospina. The sequence continues at coordinate 1,888,205 of JAWNLW010000591.1, forward strand.
CAGCGGCAGCGGCAGCGGCAGTGACAGCGACAGAGGCAGAGGTGACGGCAGCGCTGCGCAATTAATTTTTATCACACTTTTAGCATGTGCAAAGTTTTCCTTATACAACAACACGAAGAAATAGAAGAAGAAGAAGAAGAAGAAGTAGAAGAAGAAGAAGAAGAAGAACAACAACAAGAACAACATTTGAAATATGCACGAGTCTCCCGATTCGCGGTTCTCTTCATCGCGATTCGCGTTGCTTTATTGGACTCTGACACCGACTCCTTGTGGGCAATTTGTCATTGGCTGCAAACTGTGACTATTTTTAGTCGCTTGTCTTTGCTAGTTTGGGCTTTGACTAATGCCAGCACGTGTCAACTGAGAATTGCCAACAGATGGGGGCCCGAGTTAATGAACTCTTTATAAATTTGCTGAATTATTTTGCTCACCTTCTTTTGCTCCTCCGATTCCCTTTGCTGGCTGTGGTTGTAACTGTGGCTGTGGTTGTAACTGTGGCTGTGGCTGTGGTTGCTCTCAGTGCCACATGGATTTGCATTGTGGGTGTGGCTCATGTTGTTGCTGTTGCTGTTGCTGTTGTTGCTGTTGTTGCCCATGTTGCCGTTACCGTTGCTGTTGCTCTTCTTCTTGCGCGGCGGTATGCGTCCACTGAACTCCTGAAGTCGCTCCCGTCCAGCCGTAAAATTGTCATAGCGATCATCAAACTCATCCCAGCTCGTCTCATGATCGCTCTGATACTCACGCTCATCTTCCCCAGTCGAGGTCAATCGTTTGCTATATATAAAAAAGAGACACAACATTATCAACATAAGTGCTATGCTCTTATCAGTCTCTGTCCCTGTCTGTGTGTGTGTTGTATTCAGCGAATACTATTAAAAATGCTGTGATTAATTTGCAATGATTTGCATTTACAATTTACAATTTACAATTTACATTAATTGAATTTTTGCACACTTTTATTAAGCGAGCACATTAGCTTTGCTGATAGATTAATTAAGTAATTAAATTAATTTTCTATGGATTTGCTGCACATAGAAGTCAGCTAATCACAGAGTTGCGACTGGATTACTGATTGAGCTTTGTGGTTTATTTAAATGAATTTAAAGTTGCATATTCTTATTAAAAACTATTGAGTTATTTTAGACGCTGATTAGACTTCATTTAAATTGTTACAACTGCAAGCTAAGTTCTCTTCTGAAGGGGGAAAGAGCTGAGACAGGAGTTGTATCACTTTTGATAGCATTCATTAGAGAAGAGTTTAAGTTTTAGTTCTTCTGTTAAATGAGAGAGATTGATAACTTGAGAGATTGATAACATTACTAAATAAACAGACAATTAATCAGTTAAGTCAAGAGAGTAATCTCCCTCTCTCTCTTTCTCTCTCTCTCTCTTTCTCTCCCATTCTCTCTCTCTCTTTCTCTCTTCCATTCTCTCTCTCTCTTTATGATTGAACTTAGACCTGACTTGGACTTCTGCTTACCGTCTAGCCGCATCCGATTGACTGCGCTGCAGACGCATCTTGGGACCGTTTGGCGCCAGGGGCGTGGAGGCCAGGGCTGGACCGTGGCCGTGGCCGTGTCTAAGTTGGCCATATGGGGCTGCTCCCAAGCAGTTGGCGTTGCCATTGGAAGTGGAGGTGGCAGCATTCGCAGTGTTCGGTGTGGGTGGCGGTGTGTAGGTGGCATAGTAGGCGCCAGCTGGCAGCGGGTGTCCATATGAGGAGGCCGGATGATGTTGCAGCAAGTGTGGCGATTGCTGTGGATAACTATGGCTGTAGTGCAACGGTGGCGCCGACTGAGGCGCCGCCGGTTGCCTCGGCATTGGCTGTGGCGTCGACGGCGCCGGATATGGCTGCCGGAAGAAGTTGAGCTCCTCGCCGGCGGCAAAGCTGATGCTGGTGCGCGGCGTGTGGGGTGGCACATGATTGCCATGGGCAAAGAACACATCTGCGCCCGTATAACTGGGCGACTGGGCCATTGAGCACGAGGGACTCGGCGGTGTTGGGTATTGAAAGATTTGCGGGGCTGCAAAGAGACAGTGAGAGAGAGAGAGAGAGTGAGAGAGAGCAGAACAAAGCATAAGGAGAATGAATATATAAATAAATGCAAATTGTCATTAATAATTGTATAAGTGTGTAAAACAATGCGTAAACAAAGGTGCTGCTGTCATTGGCCCTTGGACTGAGGACTGCGCTGACAATGCAAGGAAGTGTCTAAGGTCGACGTCGATCATTGTGCGTTGAAAGTCTATACATATCTATATATCTATATATATATCTATATATATATAGTATACAATATATAAATGGCAGTTGAGCTATAAAATCGATCTTAATTACTGCAAAGCCTCTCTAAAAGCTGCTCATAAAACAGCTCGTAAAATCAACACAAATTAAGTAGCATAACTAACTTTAAAGATACAACTAAAGTATCTGGGATGCTGCTAAAAGATAGCTTACTTTACTTTGTATCTTTCACTATTGTATCTTAAAGCTTACTGAAGTATCTTTCATAATAAAACTTAACAAAAGCAGCCCCAAGTTTGCTATTGCTCTAAGGTATCTTTGAGCTAACTTGAAGCTAACTAAAGGTAGCTTAAAATTCGACTTATTATTTGCTAAATGTATTACAAAATATATAGTTAATATGAGATATTTTATATCTTAAAAGCAGCTGCTTCTCTGAGTTAACTTTCAGTGTAAGCAAACTATCTACAAGATTCTCTTCTTATGTAAAAAACTATCTACAAGATTCTCTGCTGATTTAAAAAACTATCTACGAGATTCTCTGCTGATTTAAAAAACTATCTAAAAGATTCTCCGCTGATTTAAAAAACTATCTACAAGATTCTCTTCTGATGTAAAAAACTATCTAAAAGATTCTCTTCTGATGTAAAAAACTATCTAAAAGATTCTCTTCTGATGTAAGCAAACTATCTACAAGATTATTTGCTGATGTAAAAAACTATCTACAAGATTCTCTGCTGATTTAAAAAACTATCTAAAAGATTCTCTTCTGAAGTAAATTTGATTACCAAGTGATTTCCTTAGCGAAGTATCCTTCATAAGTTTTGCAGTCACAAACTTTACTTAAAGCTAACTATAAGTTAATTGCAACATATCTTAGAAGATCTGTAATAGCCATATTATTCTATTGCCATTTGTCATTTCTCATGCAAATCGAGAACAAAAGCGTTGATAGCCCAGCTACCAGACTCGGTCCACTTGATATGCACATAAATTGAACGCAGTCTGTTGAGGTACTCCAACGATTTCTTAATGTTTATTTACTTAAAATGCAATTTGAGCAGCGACAAATGATTGATTGTAATGCAAAATGTATACAAATCACTCGACAGCAAACTGAAATGATAATGTCTCAAGCAGCTAATTGCCCAGAGGGCATTGTTACCGAATGGAAACTTGGGCACACTGACCACAGTTAACAGATGCAGATATATAGATACATTTACAGCTGTGACTGTGGCTGTGGCCACAAATAATGTCATTCAACGTCAACCTGCAGGCGACTCTAATTTGCAGTTGACCCATTAGCCTTGAACTCGAATATCTGATGGCAGCAGCGAATCGACGAGTTGCTTGCAACAACAGCAACAACAACAGCAACAAAATCTGTGGTTAATTGCTGGCAATGCCACTCCTTATGCTCAGGCTCGCTCAGATACTTCTATCTTACAGATACTTTTGTGCCATTTGAAACTAGTTTGCAGCGAGTACTAACTGCAAACTGCAAATTGCAAACAAAAGCAAAATCAAAACAGCTGCCTGAGGCTCCAACTGCAACTCACGTGTGCTCGACGCGCGCTCAGCTCAGCTCAGCTCAGCTCCATCATCGTCGTCGTCGTCGTCGTCGTCGTCGTCGTCGTCGTCGTTAACCTTGAAACTCTGGCCGTGCAGTTAGCCAGGTCCAAGTCAGGCATCATTACGTACACCAACACTAACACTAACTCTTGTATCTGGTGGCTGTCCAGCTTACATAAGCTTGTTCAGCTTGAGCTGGGCTCATGCTGGTGCCTTTATGATGAGGCACATTGAAAATGTTGCTACTAATTGCAAATTGTGTGGAAAATCATTTGCCAAGTGTTAAAATTGCATTTGCATACGAGTGTGTGAATCTCTGTAGCTCTCTCTGTGTGTGTGTGTGTGTGTGTGTGTGTGTGTGTGTGTACTTATGTGGGCACAATTATCCATTTGTCCATTTGTCCATTTATCCATTTGTGCTGCGCTCAATGCTCAACAAACTGTGATCGATCGCTGACTGTGACTTTTATGTGATCACTCAACAACTTATTACACTTATTAGACTCTGAACTAAAAGTTCACAGTCTATTAGGTTTGACGAAAGCGAAATGTGCGTAACAGGCAGAAGGAGGCGTGGCAGACCCTATAAAGTGTATATATTCTTGATCAGCATCAACAGCCGAGACGATATAGCCATGTCCGTCTGTCCGACTGTCCGTCTGTCCGTCTGTATGAGCACCTAGATCTCAGAGACTATAAGAGCTAGAGTAACCAAATTTGATGACAACACGTGTATAGTTTGCACGCAGATCAAGTTTGTTTTAGATTTTTGCCACGCCCCTTCCGCTCCCGCAAATCGAAAAAAAACGTATTACTGAAGCTACCGACTTTAGATTTAATTCAGATTTGGCACATATGGAGGATGTCCTATTTCGGACGTTTTCTGAAAATTTCAGCACGATCGGATCATAAACATAGAAGATATTAAGGAATGAATGATCAGCAGGTTCATGGCATCTCTGCGGCCAAAATTGCTTTAGTTAGAACAACAACAACAAGAAACGCCGCAAAGGCGCGAGTTCGAATCCCACTGCTGACAATTCCAAATTATATTTTTTAATAATTATAAATTAATTACTTTTATTTTATATATACATATAATATTAATTTTGCGCTATTTGTCAGAAAATGTTAAGAATTTAAAAGAAAGCAATAACCAAATTTCGTTAGAAATTCGTATACATATATGTATATATGACAAATGCAAAAACTCGTGCTGTAGTTCAGAGTCTCCCACAGTCGTACCCCGACTGTAGCTGCCTGACTTGTTACTTATTACACTTATTTTATTGCACTTCTTCGCAGCTTCACTCAAACGCTGATAAGTTGCTAATTTTATTAGATTTTCGCAGTTTTGATTTATGAATTCTATCGATTGCAGTGATCAAATCACTGTCTCTACTTTTTGTGTCATCTCTAATGCAACGTTTAGGACGTTTATGGCAGCTTAACATGTTTTTTATATATATTTTATGATCGCATCTCGATGCGGGCGCTGCAACTGCAATTGTTGCAATTGTTGTTGCAGTTGTTGTTGTTGTTGTTGCTGCTGTGTTGTTGTTGTTGGTGACGAAACGTGAGCAATTGTTTTGCCATTATTCTCTGCATTTGTTAATACAAATACAAGTATTTGAATGGCCAAGCGATATGGCAAAATGTTTAATTGAATTGCGACTGTGACAAGGGATTTCTATCGCGGCGTGCAATGGTGTAGAGGGAGGGAGGAGGGTTGGTGTAAAGGTGTGAGGTGTGGCATTTGTCGCATCTGTGCGACGACTGCACAATGCAATTATGTGTATAATTTACTTTAATTTTTCATAGTGCCATGTTGCAACAATTGTTAAGGCCAAGCAGCGGCAGCAGCTGACAAACATCAATCAGGCAACAGCAACAGCAACAACAACAGCAACAGCAACAACAACAGCAAACCACAAGAACAACAATAACAAAGCTTAGCCTTAGCTTAAAGCCAACTACAAGTTAAACTAAGCAGAACGTTAGAACAATTTACACGCGGCCCGATGAAAAACCTGGCCAAGCTGGCGGAAAAACGTGAAAAATGTTGCCTATCTGTGTGTGTGTGTGTCTATGTGTGTGTATGTGTGTTACGCTTAGCTTGCCACAAAAGAACAAAACGTTGACGACGCCAAGTTCCAATGCATTTTGCCAGTTTGATTACATGTCAGAGCGACAGACCCGCAGCATATGCGCTGCTCATTATGGCCTTGGCAAAAAAAAGCAGCTACAACAACAATTGCTACAACAACAACAACAATAAGAACAACAACAACTAAATACAAGTATGAATATCAGCAGACAACAGACAACAGACGGCAGACAGCAACTGCGCTGAGACGCAGAAGAAATCGAAATTGAAACGAGTTTCAATGCAACTGACATACTGACTTGGCTCGCAAGTTGGTCAGTGGAACTTGGTAGTAAAACAGTTAAGGCTTAAGTGAGCTATGCAGATATATATATATATATAAATAAATAAATCTATATATATTTACATTTCTATATAGTTCTTTGCATCTTGAGCTTAAGCTTTCTTTGCAGCTCTTTTGAGCTGCTTGAAACACGCAACTTTGGCTTGTTAACTGTCACTGCAACAATCTGCGGCTTATTGATGAGTTTCCAGTTGCAACAACAGGCACAACAACAACAACAACTGTTGCAACTGCCAGTTGACAGCACAAAGGATTGTCTGAGGCATCAAACAACCTCTGTTATTGTTGTTGTTGTATTGCATAATTCCCGAAAATCCATAAAAGAGAAGAAGAATGTCAGAAATTGGCATTACCCAATGTTATTCCCTTGTCACACCTGATCTGCCAGCTCTTAACGCCCCCCACACACACACACACACACTACCACAACAACACACATTGAATTGAAGTGGGAATTCGAATTAAAAAACGAATTGAATTCAACTCTTTTAAGGCGATTTGCTCGTCTGTCACGATGCGATTTGTTGGCTCGACGCTTCGTATCGCGTTTCAGATTGTCGCGTTAATGAGGCGAGGCTCAAGTTGTATATATGCTGTTGTATACCCTGTAAGTAAGCATACATAAAGTATCATTTAAGGTGTTTCAAGTAACTCAAAGCTGTTTAAGTCTAACTCATAGCATATGCTGTTTACAGTTCATTTGAAAAATGTATTAGGTAAACTGTCTCACAGTAATCCACTAAAGTAAGCTTAGTTCCGAGGATATCTGCTTAGTCGCGTAAGCTCTCATTTGGATCGCGTCATGGACAAACTGCTAACGGTACAATTTGTAATGTCTCATCCCAAATTCGCAAATTCCCCAATGAGCATTCAACTCACGGTCAACTGACTAATTGTCTCACTTCTTGTTGTTGTTTTTTTGTTATTTTTAATTTCGATTTTGCGCTTTTGATTTGTGTTTGATTTGCAGGAAGTCTGGTTAGGAGATTGTATTGCCACAATTGGCGAACTACATGTGATTGTAGCCAAGTTGTCAACAGCTTCTTGTCTACACAATTGTACAGATGACAAATGTTCTAGACCAATTTTGGTAGCAATCGCAACGAAACTGTTGAATGCCAATCAACAGGTGTTGACGACAGATCGATGAGATCCGTTGCGATTGCCATATCGAACTGCTAATTACCAATTTGGGTAACGCTAATTAGCCATTTGTGTAATGCGCCTTACCGTTATATTGTTGGCTTTTGTACAAATTTGGTAGCAGTGTTAAAAATGCGGAAATCATCCAATGAAAGTGCTCTGAGTCATGGACTTGTCGAAGGAGAAAGTTCTTGTTTTTCAGATTAGAATCGAATCGAACCTTGAATAATAAGTGATGAAATGCAAAGGAAGTTGTGAAATAAAGGGAAAATATATAAATTTAAATCTACTATAAATTCTATAAATTGCAAATGAATGCAGCTGTTGTTTGAGTACACTCAGCCAAAGACTGAATGCTAAATGAATGGCAAACGATAATCAAAGCTTATGAGCTAAGAACGCAGTAAACGAGGTCAGTTTCTATATTACGTATACGTATGCTTATGTTGTCGCACGTTCTGTCGGTCTGTCGTGAATCTAATGAAGCTGATGTGGCATCTTTTGTATGCAGTGCTCAAGCGTGCGAATCATAAAATATATATCCACAAATAGTTAATAAAAAAAAAAAAAAAAAGGGGGGGGGGGGAAACATAATAAAATATACAAACTATTTTTTAAACTGTGCAATTTTCGCATTTCATGTGCAAGGTTAGAGACGGCGACGGCGGGAGGAGGCACAGGCAGCGGCAGCTACTGCGGCAGCTACTCTGTACTGTGTAGAGTGCGTGCCTCTAGAGGCGCGTGCCCCAAAACACTCACAAATTGCACTCACTTTGTGGACCACGTGAACGCGAACACGCAATCCTCAGCGAACAATTATCATTTTGTTTGATTTAATTGCCGCGCACTGAGAATTAATTAAACGAACTCGCCAATTTGCGATTTGTTCAATGAGAAAGACACAATTCAGAGAGATACTCTCATTATGGAATGCGTTGTGTCTTCCAATTGGAATGAGGCAGTCTTCCAACCAGAAGTGCATAGCAAACTCTCGCTGGCTTGAGGAAGCTCAATGGAAGTTGCAATTGCCTGTAAGAAGCGCGAATGCTTATCACACAGGCAAGACAGTTTGACTGACAGATACCCTGTAACTTTATACATAATAATACTACATTGATAGTGTTAAATCTGTTCTTAGAATTGGCTGGCAATGTTTCTCTCAGTTAAGAATTATTCTTCACCAAGTAGGTTAGCTGCACTGTCAGATACCCTGTATTACTATACATTATAGTATTATAAGAAAATCATTTAATATGCCCTCAACATGCATCTTCTTATAAAGCTAGCAAACAATGGCCGCTGAAAAGCTGATGATGACTGTAAGATACCCTGTATATTTATTGATTGCGCATATTTATGCTTAATATTTCAATTATTTATATTAATATTTAGTTAGAAACATTGCAAATAAGAAAGACACAGTGTGAGCTGACAATTCAATGCCAGACTGTCAGATACCCTGTAAATTTTCACATAATAATAATGCATTCAAGTCGTTTAATATGCCCTATGAATCCATCTATTTACTGGGTATACAAGCTGTATGCAGATAAGAGAACCATAAAGACATTGCCTGACTACCAGATACCCTAGATAATTTTAATTAGTATAACTATTTATATGGAACGTTTATAACTCGCTTGCTACATTTGCCTGCTACCCTGTAAACCTTCTTTAAGTGCATTCATTATACCCGGTCTTGCATGTATTCCATTTAATGGGTATACAAGTTGCCTGCTCAATATTTTATAAACGACAGAGAAATGCAATTTTTTTCAATTTCTCGTCTTGGGCAGACAAAGCCAAGCGACGACACAGCTTAAAAGGCTATAAAACACTGTTGGTACTAGCATGGCCAAGACGGTTTTGGCCAAAGCCAGTCAAAGCCATTGAAAAGAAGCTGACGCATGGAAACTTGCCAGAGGGAAACATCCTTTGCATATTTGGCGAAAGTCTGTAAAGGAGTTGGATGCGGCAAGTGGCATGCGGCATGCGGCATGTTGCATGTGGCATGTGGCAGCTGCAACGAAGCGATATCAAATATATTGAGCATGTGTTTCTTTTGGCCAAGTAATCATGTTAAACGGCTGCATCAATGATGGAATAGATCGCTTAAAGAGTTGAAGAAAATGCCAAGAAAATGCTTAAATAATATTATATATTATAAACAAACAAGCGAAACTGACTCAACAGACACGTAATGTGAGACACAAGCAATTTGTGGAGGAGCTGAGAAACCGTTTCGAGTAACACAATCAACGTTCTTCAATAAACAATCAAAGGCGATTAATAAATGTGCAAACAAAATGCTAACAACAATTAACGGCGCACATTTGAAATTGAATGCGCGCCAAGGGAAGTGGTAGGGGGGAAAATAAGAGGCAGGAGGGAGTAGGGGCAATCGCTTGGTGCACGCCAGCAGCGAGTGGTCAACACACAAGTTGCTGCCACAAGCGGATGACGCAGCGAAGACAGCGCGTCTGGCAGCGACAAGTTCAGCTTGAGCTGCTGCTGCTGCTCTTCATTTATTGTTATATTGTTTATTATTATTATGATTGTTGTTGTTGTTGTTTTCTTGATTTTTTGCATTTATTTATTATTGCTAGTGTTGCTGCTGCTGTTGAGGTGGCACATAAAACGTGCCTTTTGCCGTTTTGCGGCTGATTTTTATTTCTTCTTTTTTTTTATTATTTTTTAGCGTAATTATTTTAATTGCGTTTCATCTGTTTGAATGCTGCCCAGCGTTTTGCATTTAAGTACATTTATTATTGCTTTTGTATTTGCGTTGTTAATGACACTGACTAAGTGTTTATTAATGCAAGCTGTTGGCAAGTAGCTGCAGTTGCACTTGCAACAGAATGAAGCAAAGTTATGCCAAAAGGAAACTTCTTTTGATTGCAGTTGAACTTAAAGTGCGTTGTTTCTTTCTCTCTCCCACTCTCTCTCTCTCTCTCTCTCTCTCAGTCTCTCTTGTTCGCTCTTTCACTCAGCCAGCTCTTGCCAATTATAACAAGTTGCCAAGTAGACTGTATGGCATATCCTGTTTCTTAGTTTTTCTTCCCTTTGATAACACATCCTTTTGCACTTTGCCTTGAGCGCGCGCTCATCTTTCTCGCCTGCTTTGTCTGAAGGACATTGCCGAGCTGTCTAGGCTCAATTTCATAACAAAAACTTGAGCACGTTTCAACTAGCTGCTGCCAGCCCATCAAGGGCTCTGTTCAGTTCAGCTCAGCGCAGCGCCTCAATGCAAACAATTTAACACGGCCCTGCGACGTGTGAGACTTAATCAAAAGCCAACTAGACACCCAACCAGACCAGAACAGAACAGACCAGACAAACAGTCGACGCAGCTGTCAGACAGACAGAGTGTCAGACAGACAGCGAGTCTGACTGTCAGACACTTGGCTATATAGTAATACTTAGTGTTAGTGTCAAGTCTTTTCAACCATTTTCGTGCTTTACTTATTAAGCAAAGTGCCTGGCGGGCATTTAAGCTTGAAATGTGTGAGAAAGTTCATTGCGCTGTGTATGCAACACACACACGCACACACACACACACACACAATAAACAACTTTAAGAATTTATAGTTTGTGTTGATTTGAACACAGCTGCTTTTCCCCCTCCCCCACACGCTTGGGCAGCTCACAAAATATGCCCTAAAATTGCAGAGAAAAAGTAGAAAAAGTAGAAAAAAGTAGAAATAATATTTTCGCACTTGCTGCAAGCTGATGCTGTTGCATGCCACACAGCTGCGTTGATAGATTTTGCGATCATCAAAATGTTTATGGCAATTGGCAGCATAAAACGAAGGCAATGTGTAGCTATGGGAGGGGGGGCTAAGGGAGAGTGGAGGAGTGCAGGAATTGCAAGCCACATCCGATTGTATGAAGCAATTAATGAGGCAACTGAAACGACAAGAAGCATTGGAGATTTGCATAAAAGCAGCGGCAAACAAATTCACGGTCAATGTAAAAGCAAATCACGAACAACTGCAACAACAACAACAACAACAGCAACAACAACAGCGATAACAACAAAGTCAGAAAACAATGCATAAAGCTAAAGCAGAGCATTGTCAGCCAGCGCAAGCTAAAGCCAAGGCAACACACACACACACACACACACACACACACACACACACACACACACACACTTAACACACTCAACACACACACACACACACACACACACCAACACAACACACAGTAAGCAGACGCTGGCCTGGCAACAGGGCAAAGCAAATTTGCATTTGGTTCAGCCGCAAAGTGCAAAGGAAATGCAAATGGAGATGATAATAATGAAGTTGCTGATGAAGAGAGCGATGAAGTGACTGATAATGATGATGATGATGATGATGATGATGATGATGATAGTCCACAAAACGCGGTGTAGGCTGTACAAACTTGTGTGACTTTGGCAATGAGATAATGAGCAGCAACTCTAACGCCTCCCTCCCTCTCCCACTCCCTATCTTTCTCACACTCCTCCACTCTGCCTCGCCCTTCATCGCACTTACTGCCGCTCACTCTCTCGCTCTCGCTCTCTCTCTCTCCCACTGCGCACAATCCCGTTGAGCGTCAGCTGTTGCCAGGTCAGCAACAGCAGCAGCAGCAGCAGCAGCGGCAGCAGCAGCGGCAGCAACAGGAATAGGAATAGGAACAGGAAAAGGCACGCCAAAAACAGGAAAAAAGAAGGAAAATAGAAAAGGAAAATTGAAAGAAAATGTTCGCCATGTTTGCCGCCATTTTCTTCTGCATTTTCGCAACGCCTCTCGCTGTGTTTTCCGCTGTCGACAGCGAAGTTGCTGAGCAAAACAAAATGCTGCAAAATGTCAAGTGCGACAGCGACTGCGACTGCGAAGCCAGCATCAGCATCGCAACGTCAACGTCAACGCCGGCAGCGACTGCGAAAACAACGCCTAGCAGCAAAACAGCTGTTGGCAACAGTCAAACGGCAACATTTGCCGAATGATGCGAATGGCCAGGCCAAAAGAGAGCAGCCAAAACGGCGTCGCTTTTAGCCAGATTGAAGTTGGAGCCATGCAGTCGGCAAGCGGGGCAAGCGGAGGCAAGGGGGTGGCAAAGGATAGGGTGATTGTGGTGGCTTGGGCCACACTGTCATTGCACCTTTTGTTAGGCGTGTGCTTTAAGGGTGGGTTTCGGAGCCGCTTAAGCAACTTAGGCGACAACAACAACAACAACAGCAACAACAACAGCAACAACAGCAGCAACAACAACAACACAAAAGCCTAGCAAACGCTGCTGATGTCGAACTTGTTGTGGTTGTAGATGTGTGGGTGGCTTGCTTTGCTCTGCTTTGCTTTGGTTCGGCTTGTGGTGGCTCCGTGCTTTGCTTTTTAGGCTCTGCTGGGGGATGGTCGCCAACGTTGATGACTAAGCGTGCTGCTGCTGCTGCTGCTGCTTCAGTCGAATGTTGGGTTGTTGCCTTTCGTTTCAAGATGCTGCGGCAAAAAAAGAAAACACAGTTACATAGCAGTAACTGTTGTTGTTGTTGTTGCTGCTGTGCATAGGCAACCCCTTTAGGGTTCGAGCTTAAGTTGGTGTCATCAAGTGCTTAAAGCATTGTTCAGTAGTTTAGATGTGTTACTATTAGATAAATTATGCACTCGAGAAAGAATATGATAACAAACTTAGGGGGAAAACGTTGTTAGCGTGGAAAAGTTGTACGAGGAAAATCGTACAACACACTAACAGCTAACGTTTAAAGCAAATACAAGCCAGTTAACTTGTAAGCCAGGTTTGCCAGTATTGCAACACAGGCAAGGCAATTAGCCAAGTAACGGGCTAACAAGTTAAAACTAAGTAACAAGTAAATAATATAAATAATAACATATAAACTTACGAAGATAATTTCGCTTTTTTAAATAAATAAATAATAATTGATAATTAATAAATAATAAATAATAAATGATAAATAATAAATAATAAATATTAAATAATAAATAATAAATAATACATAATAAATAATAGATAATAAATAATAGATAATAAATGATAAATAATAAATATTAAATAATAAATAATAAATAATAAATAATAAATAATAGATAATAAATAATAAATAATAAATAAAAAATAATAAATAATAAATAATAAATAATAAATAATAAATAATAAATAATAAATAATAAATAATAAATAATAAATAATAAATAATAAATAATAAATAATAAATAATAAATAATAAATAATAAATAATAAATAATAAATAATAAATAATAAATAATAAATAATAAATAATAAATAATAAATAATAAATAATAAATAATAAATAATAAATAATAAATAATAAATAATGAATAATAAATAATAAATAATAAATAATAAATAATAAATAATAAATAATAAATAATAAATAATAAATAATAAATAATAAATAATAAATAATAAATAATGAATAATAAATAATAAATAATAAATAATAAATAATAAATAATAAATGATAAATAATAAATAACAAATAACAAATAACAAATAACAAATAATAAATAATACATAATAAATAATAAATAATAAATAAATAAATAATAAATAAATAATAAATAATATAATAAATAATAATATTAATATATAAATGTATTTAAGTAATAAATTTGACTCATGACTCATGCTTCATAGGGAACTCTCGCTTAGCACTCGACATTCGCTTAGCTTAGCCATAAATAATATGCAAGCCAAGTTAGCGAGCGGACGCCGCAGCTGACGCTGCTAACACTGCTAACACTGCTGACGGTGCTGACAGTTGCCAAAATACAAAAGGAAAATCGCAAGAAATAGAAAAACAAATGAAATATGGTTTTTCTCAATGTCCGAGCCGCAGCTGACAATCGACGACAAGGGGCAGCGACTATTACGCAAATAGAGTGACCGCAAAAACCAATAAAACGGTATAATACCAGCACGGGTATTGGCCACGTTAACTGCAGACACTTTGTAAATAGCCAACGAAATAAGAGAAAAAAGAACTCTGCCCTTCCCCAACCCCCCAATCCCCCAACCCATCACCAACAGCTGCCACTTTGGCTGACATGCGCCTAAGGTCAAATGGCGTTTAATAATTTGGGTTAGTAGCTTGCAACTGCTGTGGCTGCCACCGCTGCACCGTTGCAGCGACGGCTGCCCCAAGATACACATCTAACAGATACACACAATTCGAATTCAAAGACATTGTGCAGCTTTTTTGTGGCGCGTGCCAATTAAACGTGCCAAGCTCCAGCAGCTGTACAACATTTGGCCAAGCACACGCCCACCTTTTGGACTGGTTATGCAGCAACAAAATGTATCGCATGACACGGCCTGGCCACTACATAGATACGCAGATACATAGATACAAAGATACGTAGATACTTTGAGTTAAATGGGTATTAGAAGTCAAGTTAATCAGCGTCTCATTTGGCAGTACATAAAGTTGAGGCTGGAAATGAGTCAAATTCCTCTCTGTAAGCATACCCTAGGTGGGATTTTGTAAGTGGAAATCATTCAGTAATGAAGATTCTTTTAATTTCTTATATTTATTTGAGCATTTTATACATTAATTGTAACTAAAGCTGCAATTCCCACCCTCGGGAGCAGTATTATTTCCCCCTGTTTAGTAGTATTAATTAATTCCTGTTTTTCCCCCTCCTCAAACTGACGGCGACTTTTAGAAGTGGTTGAAATATCGCTCAATCCTGATCGTGTTGTAATCTGATGCCTGTTTGTAGTTGTTCTTGTTGTTGTAGTTGTTGTAGTTGGCCTGATAAGCAGGCCGAAAGTGCTGACCATGCGCAAAAACAAAAAACAGCAACAACAAGAAGAAAAAAAACTGAGAAGGAGAAAACAAGAAAACCCAAAACAAAAAGCGTCGCGAATTGAAACACAAAACTGAAGGCGATTGACTCGGGAGTGAGTCAACAACCTTGAAAAGTGAAACCTACAGAAAGGAAATGCAGTCAAGTGGCCAGAACGATAGCAGCTTTGGCTAATAAGTGACCCATTTAGATTGATTTGGATCGGTCACTTATAGGTATCTCCTATAAGTAGGGGGAGGGCGGCAACTTACCCGTATTATTCATGTTGTAGTTGTAGCGATGAAGATGCTGCTGATACCATTCGCAGAGGGCGGTAAAGACCTGGTCATTAGGCATTGTCAGTGGCGACGGCATCGGCGTCTGCGTGGCCGAGGTGGTTGTGTTTGGGGACTGTGAGGCGATGCTGCTGGCGCCATCCGATGCGCCCGACGATGTGGATGCACCCGATGACGAAGCGGATGACGACGACGACGATGATGAGGAGGAGGAGGAAGAGGCGCCCGAGGTGCCCGGTGAACTCGAGGCAATGTCATCGGTGCCGCCCTCGGGCAGATAAAAGGGCACGGCCATTGTGTATATAGCTTATAGCTCGTTGGGTGGGTTTATGTCCAAAACTTTTGCGGTTTTCACTGTGTTCGGTATTCGGTAGTCGGTGTTCGGTTATCGGGGTTTTTTTCGGTTATCGGAACGCGACTTTTGTCCTGCTCTGCCTGCTTAATTGTCGTATTGTTTTACTTCTTGTCTCTGTCAGTGTCACCTTTGAGGGCGTGCACTCAATTTATCAATTCATCAATTTATCAATTTATTTTGTATTTTTTATGCAATATTTTAAACATTAAAAATTGCAGCATTTTAGGCCTTTAGAACTTGTACAACTTGAAAATGTTTTGCAACATAGACACACTCGAAAGTATTTCATCTAATTTTCATTTTATTCATGTATATTATTTATTTTTCTTTTTTATTTAATATTATTTTTAATGCACTTTTTGTTGTAAGTTTTTCTTTTGTTAGTTTAGTTTTTTTTTCTTTATTGATTTTTTCGCATTTTTCATAAAGCTCGCGCAACTTATTTAAAAACACAAACAATTCTCAAAAACTACGGGTTGCAGTCGATATGGAAGACTGGAAGCACTTAAAACGTGTCGCTAACTCAAACTGCGATTTGATTTCCAACTTTGTTTTTTGTGTATTTGGGTTGAGGAGAAAACACGTCTTACTCGCTTCGCGGCTGAACTGAACTGAACTCAACTAAACTGACTGCCCTGTGCGGCGCAATGCGAGGCAGAGTATCCGCAAGATACGCGTTTAAACAAAACACCAACAGCAACAACAAAAAACGAACGAGTCTCAAATTAAGAGAGAATAATTGAGTATGGGAGCAGAGGGAGAGCCAGAGCCAGAGCCACAGCCACTGCCAGATGCCGCTGCGCTGCTGCCGCGCAATCCATGCACAAGCAGAGTGCAGCCTAGGCACATGCATATCGTTGCAGGTAGTAGTGAGTAGTAGTTGTTTTCTGGGTATGGGGACGCAGCGGGGCGCCCAGCGTCGACGTCAACGCCAACGCTGTCGCAGCCACGAAAGTAAAGAGCGAAAAAAATACATATAAAAAAGAAGAAATAAATTCAGCCTGAACATTGCGCTCTTCCAACATGAGAGTGAGTGAGTAGGCGGCTGCCTCTGTCGGCCTGTGAGCGAGTCTACATGTGCCTGTGCGTGTATTGTGTATGCGAGTGCGTGTATATGTGAGTGTGAGTGCGAGTGTGAGGCAGCACAAAGATCTTGTTGAGCAGGTAACAAAAGCAACAACAACATCAACGGTAAGCAGCGTCGGGGCAGAGCAGCGAACGTCGAAGCAAAACAAAAAATGCGATTGCAGGCTGAAAGTCTGCGCTGGCGTTTTGTCATGGAGAATAAGTAAAAGAAGTAAGAAAAGAGCGAGCATAGGCCTCGCTCTTAGATACTTTTGTATGAATGTGGGTGAGTTGACGCAACTCTGAGATACTCCGTATGTAGTTTCTTGTACAGAGAAAAGATTTTGGTTTTTTTTTTGCAATTACTAGTTTCATTTGACGTATAACTAGACAAGTTTATTCTTGTCTGAGCAGAGATATGAGTTGATTTCAGCTTAATGTACTCTTAATGCCGAGTTGTGCAGTGAGCAACTGAGCAGACTGAGCTGCGCTTATGCATCTAAGAAGTAGTAATGATAAAGTAGCTGTAGCTGTAGCTGCAGCTTAGGCAATAAAATAGTAGTAGAAATTTCGAAAAAGTAGTTAAGCATTGACAGATTTCTACTACTAATCTCAACAATTTGACTCCCTTTTATACATTTATGCACCTTTCTACTATGTTATATTCTGACCAATTTCACAATATATTCAATGTGCTTCCAGCATGAAAACCTGTTTCGCAGCACCCCCTGCCCCGCCCCAGCTGTATAAACAGGCTCTCAAATTATGCTACATCAGTTTCTCTTATGCGCCTCCTTTAAATAATTTGCGCGCGCGAAACAGCCGATCAAAAGAGAATTGCAAAATTATACAAATTGTATTTACTTTTTCTTTTTATTGAAAAGTTTTATATACGTGTAATACTGTAGATGAAAGCCTCAAGAATATTTAGATCATATTTATAGAAATAACTGAATGTTCTTTGTTATACAAATAATCGTTTTCTATCGATTAGTAATCGCATAATAGAATCAATCGAACTGTGAGTTTTTACAGTGGAAAGTCTTATAAGTTTTCCACAGCGCTTAGCAAGTTAGACAACGAAAGTGCTGATAAAGCCATAACATGTGATAAAGATAAGCGGCATGGCGTGATGCAAGGATTGCCCAAGATGATGAAATTCATGTCAAAAAAAAAAAATGCAACAACAACATGAACATGAACATGACTGCGCATGCAACAAGCAAAGAGGTGCAAAGTATAAGAGACGAAGAGAGGGACACACACACACACGCACACACACACTTGCATGGAGTATAACTGAAAAGGGGGCTCGCTTATTTTGATTTATACTCCACATCGTTTTGCTTTAGTTTGATTTGCTATTTTTTTTTCCTTCTTTTTGTTTCTCTTACTCGTCTTCTTCTTCTGTTTCTTTTTTCCCTGGCTTTATCACAAAGCTTTTTCATTAGGGATTCCAATTACTTGACTGCGAGTCTTTCTGTCTGAGGGGATGACGGAGTGTTGGCTGCGCAGGGGGAGTGCGGATTGTGGAGTGCTGTGCGCTGAGGGGGAGGGCTTGGCACTGGTGTATCGTTTGGGCCGGTTTGCTGTTGCAGCTGCCTGTTGATATCTTTTGTTTTTGCATTGGAACTGATTAAGCGTAATGTGAGAACAATGTTCGGTTGCAAAAAAATTAGCTGAGATATTTTGTTTTTCTCTTGTGTTTTCGATTTGTTCGTGTTTTATTTACTTTACTTTATACATACATACATATATAATTCCATACGTTATCATTTGTCATTGATTAAATTGATAAACATTGAGCAATCGACTGCATTCTGCGACTTTACAGATAGAACTGCGAAAAGTAAGCTTGATTAACTAAATTTAAGCAATATTATAATTATTTATGATGTGTATATTTAATGATTTAATACTTTTACAAGGGAACACTTCAATATGATAAGAGCATTAATGAAATGATAAAAAACAAAGCCAAACACATAAATTGAAATCACTTAAAAGATTTGAGTGCGCAGCAGTCGTTTGCTCGACTACAAACTACCCTGTGAGTTACCCGTCAATTAATATTCTTCTTCTGCTCAGAGCTCTGATCTATTTTTTAAATAACTTTCGCATCTTTTACCCGAATTAAACCAAATTTTCAGGATAGTTAAAAACATATGACATATGACACCTAAGAGTTTATTTACAGACTGCCTTAATAGAGCAGAAGAAACAAGCTCCTCAGCAGCACATACATATTATGATGATTGTAATACCCATTCTTAATCATTTCCAATTGCTACAGGGTATAATAAGCAATGTATACAAATTAAAAGACTTCCCCATTGACATTTCTGGGTCAGCGACCCAATGAGCTAAACGAACAGTAAAACGGAGTAAACGACATCAAGGCAGTTAACCAGAGGAGTTGGGGGAGTACGACTTACGTACGTATATGTCGTATGCCAAGTATCCAAGGCCCAACCCAAGTTTCAAGTAGTTGTTGCTGCTGTTGTTGTTGTTGTTGCTGCTGTTGTTGTTTGGGAATGGTCTGTTGTTGTTTTTATTGAATATGATTATGTGGCACGCTGCAAAAGCGAGCGTAAATTATTTATTACACAATTTTGCAACTGCAGCAGCAGCAGCAGCAGTAACAACAATAACAACAATAACAACAACGACAACAACAACAACAACAACAACAATGAAAACAAATAAAGTTTTTGCATTTGTGGCAGCCACGCAAAATGTGACGAAAACGCCGCCGCCCGCTTCAATAAAAATAAATAATAATTCATATTTACTATAAGTAGCAGCAGCAACAACAACAACAACAACAACAACAGCAACAATAACAATAACAACAACAACAGCCAATTAGGCGTTGCCGCTACATAGACCAAACAACTGTAAATTGCGCGCTTGCCGCAAAAAGTCTGCGCGCAGTCGCAATGCAAACGGCAAACGAGAAGGAGCTAGAATAGGGGAAGGTACTACTTGCTGTGAGGGGGGAGGAGGCGGCGGTGAATGGGCGTGGGGCGTAGCTGTGGCTGCGCATGCTGCAAAGCTGTGAGCTCGAGTTGCGCTGATCGTTGAATTAAGCGCTCACTTAACGAGGGTCACCACAGCGCTGGGAGGGAGGGAGAGTGGGCGGGGGGCGGGCGGGCAAAGTCAGTGGAGAGGCTTAGCAGATAGTTCAAAGTGGATGCGTTTGAGAAGCTTCTGCAGATTGGGGCAGTGGGAGAACAGTTCGCATAATCATGTTATCGATAACACAAATTTGTGTTCATTATCATTGCATATATTATAGCACAACTTCTCTTATCGATAGCTTATGTCGAATTGAATTTTTATTAAGTGCTGTTATCGATAGCATATCTATATATAACTTAATTACTATTATTGATCGATATATTTATCGAGAGCATATCTATATATAATTAAAGTACTTTTATTGACATTATTATATTTATATAGTTTCTTGAATAGCTTTTGTAAGCGCTATTTTAGAAATATATTATCGATAAACTGTTCAATCTGGGCTTAACATCTATTGAGTTAAGTGAAACTCTATCTGTTTTAATCAAATTTACTTTTTGAAAGTTGCGAATTTAAACCCGCTTAGACTGGGCATCATCTAAGCAACTCACTGTTATCGATAACATTGAATTATTGTCATTTTTATGTATTCCTTCTAACACAAGCTTAATATTAATATCATATTACGAGAAACACTTTCTTATGTAATCTCTGGCATTAATGACATTCGTAATTTAGTTAAATCTCTGTTATCGATAACATTACACGGAACTCTATCGGCAGCAAGCGATAGGCATAAATATTGTTTGTGTAGAGGCAAAGTTACACTTTCTACGGCCTCCCATCAAACATTTCCCCCATCCTGATGACCTGCTCTTGATAAGAGCTGCTTCTGTGGCAGCCTCTGTAGCAGCAACAGCAGCAGCACAGCAGCAGCAGCAGAGGCAGGGCAGTGGCAGAGGCAGAGGCCGCGGCAAAGGCAGCATCTGCCCTTCCCCCAAGCCAATTGCAGTTACTAAACTCAAATGAAGCAAATGGCAAAACGGTTGCCTACAGTCGAACTTGGATGCTTTGACTAGGGCCCCTAGGGGCCTTGGGGCCAAGGGGGCCAAGGGACTAAGGGACAGCGCAGAATGGCGAGTGGAGAGCGGAGAAGGGAGAAGAGGCAGGCAAGCTGGCAGCAAGTCAACCAGTCAGCCAACATGGAAAGGCAGCACGCGACCACATCGTCACATGTGCCGCAATCTTTGCCCCAGCACACCTCCCCTCCCCCTCCCGCCCTGACGGCTGCAGTGGCAATGGCAAAGCAGCTGCGAAAACGCCAAGAACGTTGACTTTGTGGAAAGCGCAAAAGAAGTCAGAAATAAACAAGAAGCGAGGCGCAAGAGGAAGCAACACCACGATGATCATGATGATGTTGCTGATGAAGCTGATGACGTTGTGAGATGGCATCGCAAGAAGGGAATCGGGATTTATGCAACTCAATGCTCGCTGTATACTTAGAAGAGGGCCTAACGGATGCAAGGGGGCGGTGGGTAGGGGAGATGCTGTGTAGAGCCGAGTAACAACCGCAGTCTGCACACAGCTGCTCTGGTGGACCGTTGACAATTGTTATTGGGGTTTTGGGATTGGGATTGGGATGGGTATCGGGCTGGGTTGCCACACCTTTGACTTTGACTTTTAGCCATGGCTAAAAAGGAAGCATTCAATTAAACGCAAAAGCTTTAGTCAACCCTCGCTCGCAAAAGCACTGCCCTGCCGCAATAGCACAGCGAACAGCACCACACAGCACCACACAGCACCACACAGCACCACACAGCACCACATCGCATCATCGCCTGGCATCGCATCACATTCACAGCCACATCAACTGGGTCACTGACCTATCAAGTGCAAGACCTATTGAGCAGCACGCCAGGCTGCAAATGGGAGAGCACCTAAGAGAAGCAGAGCAAGAGCGAGAGAGAGATAGAGAGAGGGTTGCCAACTGCTGGTGGCAAATGCTGCCCAGGGGCAGCGCCACAACAACTCGCACAACAAAAAAAATGAGGGGAACACACAAAGCATAAACTCCTCTCCGATGCATAAAAACGAAAGCGCAGGCGAAACAACAAATTCAAATAAACGAAGGGGGCGCCCGTTTTTGCCGTTTCCGAGAGTCCAAAGTGTTGCCAGGGCAAGGCAAGCAGGAAAGGAGAGGGGAGGAGAGAGGAGCGGCAGCGGCAGCGGGAGAGAGCAAGGAGGTAGCAGAGGGCAGCACCACAGCATGTGGAGGCGTATGGGCGCACACTTTAGGTGTCAAAGCGTGCGAATGTGGAGTCGGAGAGGCAGAGCAAAGAGGGAGGCGCAGTGCGAGAGGGAAGGGAAAGGGAAAGGGTGAGGGAGAGGGAGGACAGAGAGGGAGAGTGTGTGTTGAAAATAAATGTGGCAATTTTATTTACATTTGCTCAGCGTCTTTTGACTTTCGCAGGTTGCATGCCCCAACCCCACGAAAACCAGCCACGCCCACATGTCAAAAGTGGGCCGCTGAATTGGGGTAATTCTGTTTAGGGAGAGGGAGAGGGAGTGGGGAGGGGCAGCAGCAGCAGCACAGCGAGAGGGTCGCTGTCAAAGTAGTTGGCCTTTGTATATCATGAGCTACTTTTGAGCTGTGTTTGAAGTACTGAACTGCGGGGGGGGGGGGGGGGAACTGTTAAGCAGTGACCATTTAGACGGCTTTGTGTGCTTCCCCCCTCTCTACAGACAAACTTCAGCTGGAAACAGTAGCCAAGAGAAGACTAAGCCAAGTCAAGCGAAACCAAGCCAAAGGTAACAAAATGTCATGATTTACAATAAGAAATCATATATCTCCACAGTTTGCTTTGCTTTTATTTCGAAAAGAACAACAACAACAACAGCAGCAACAGCAACAGTAACAGAAACAACAACAACAATAACAAATCTGAGCTGGCAATGAACGCCCAAAGGGTTTCCAAACTGGACTCCCTTGCGTCTTGCAACGCACTCGCAACGCAAACAGGCCAAACAGATGGATGGGCGGACAAACAGATAGAAGGAGATGGACGAGGGACGGACAATCGAATGAAGAGAAGCAAAAAAAAATATATATATATAAAACTATGTTACAAAGACAGCAAAGAAAAAGAAGAAAAACATTAAAATGGAAAAAACAAACTGACAAAAGTGAAGAACGGGCAAACGAAACTGGGCAACTGCCAAGCGACGAGCAGCTGCAGCTGGAGGGAGAGAGAGAGAGGGGGAGAGGGAGAAGAAGACGACGAAGAAGACGAAGACGTTGACTGTGATAGCGTAGGGATTGGGATTGCGTTTGCCTTCGATTTTCGTGCTTGTGGGGGTAGGGGAGGGCATAGCGGTTAGGGGAACGGGACGTGCGTGTATTTTGTGTAAGACAGGTAGCGAGTCGCCGCTCGACTTGGCCATTGTCTGTCGCCCCGTTGCAGGTCGCGGCTTGAAAAGTGCGCAGTTAAAAAAAAAACGGTCGCCAGAAAGAGAGCGAGAGAGGGAGAGCGCGCAAGAGAGAGCGCGAAAGAGAGAGGAAGGAAGGGAGAGAAACCCACAGACAGAAAAAGATCAACATAATCGATGATGTGCTTGTAGTTGCTGTTGTTGCTGTAGTTGTAGTTGCTGTTGCTGTTGTTGTGATTGCTGTTGTTGCTGTTGTTGTGGTTGTTGTTGCTGCTGCCCCTGCTCCATGCTCTTCTTGACTCGCCCTGCCCGTAAATGTGTTAAAAAACGCGCAGCGAGATTAAATGAGCATAAAATACAGCGCAGCAAACGTCGAACCGCGGGTAGCGAAAAACAGTCGAACCCAAAAAAAAAAACAACAACAACAACAGCAACAACAAAAACAAAAGCAACAAAAACAAAACTAAATAAAAAGGGAAGAGAGAAGAAAAAGTATCTTTAAGATGCCAGACACGAAACGCGTCGTCGACTGTGGCGTTCATCAGCGGCGACCCTGCCGACTGCCCTGACAGACTGCCCTGACAGACTGCCCACAGTTGAGCACCCGAGTCCCAGTTCCAGTCCCAGTCGCAGACCCAAAGATCCAGACCCACTTGAGTCGCAGTCCCTGGTCTGCCCTCGAGCCTTTCGCCAATAA
The DNA here is from genome assembly GCA_035042075.1 of Drosophila macrospina. Taxonomy (NCBI): domain Eukaryota; kingdom Metazoa; phylum Arthropoda; class Insecta; order Diptera; family Drosophilidae; genus Drosophila; species Drosophila macrospina. Next base: position 1,912,274 of record JAWNLW010000591.1, read on the forward strand.
AATATGCATGCTGAGCTCGACTTGAGACCTGCGGCGCGCAATCGCCAAGCTGACGGGAAGGGGAGGGAGGATCGCTGGCGGAGCAATCAGCGAGGAGAACTTCATAAAGTGAAAATGTGTAGCATATATTTTGATGAAGCACTCGAAAAAGGGGCGTTTCCAAGGCAGGCTTAAAGGCTACATCAATGCGCTGCAAAGTCGGGAAAGTTCTGCTGTCGATCGGCTGTGATGAACTGTCTGGTGTCCCAAAAACTGAGCTACCCTTTAGCAGTGCGCGTAGCGCACACAGCGACAGTATCTTTTGTTCCAAAGAAGCAGACAAAAGCTCATCAAAAATTATGCCCCGCAGCCAGAGATGGGGAGAAGCAGCCACAGTCGTAGTCTCAGAAATTATACGCAATCGAAGCCAGCGAGCAGCTTCTGTGCAGTAGGCCCCCCTCCGAAGGAAAAAAAGAGAGATACAGGACGGCAAAGGGGTAGGAGAGGAAAGCACACTAAGAGGAGGCGGACAGGCGAGCACATCCTCCAGATACATGTGGACGCAGGATGGAGTGGACCATCTACTTGAAGCTGGCTAACAAATTATGCTCGGCCAGCCATAAAACATTTGTGTTAGCCCAGGAGAAGACCGCGTATCACGATCGTCTTGGCCCGGCCGGGCGTGTCAGGGGCGAGACTCGGGCACACGCATGGGATGGATGCGACTGTGTGTGGAGTGGCGGCGGGAGTTGCTGGCAGCAGGGATCAGGGCAACTCTCTGACCAGTGACCAGTGGACCAGTGGACCAGTGGACAAGAGCAGCTAGTTCTCGATCTTGACTGCTGCATCAACGCCTTAAACTGCGGGCTCTTGATACCCTGGCAAAGTTTTAATCATGCGTTCGTGTTTTAGGCTTTTTGTCTTCTTGCCAGCTTCTCTGAACTTCTCGCAACTTCATGCTGCTGCTGCTGCTGCAGTTGTTGTTGTTCTTTTTATAATGATTGCATTTATCATTTATTCTGCGCGTCAACCAAATTATATGCCTGAGCTTGCAAAAGGGGTTGCCGGGTCCAGAGCCAACCCATATTTAAGTGGTTCGATCGATTTGGGCCAAGTGACTGCAGCCCATACGCATTGATTTTTCTCGTATCTCTCCTCTCGCCTCTTTCTTCATTCTTCATTCTTCTTTGTTTTATTTTTTGGGATGGCATAAAGTGTTGGCATTTCCGATGGGAGTATATAGGAAATTATATTGGCATGATAATTGGTAGAAAATGAAGAAGACAAGTGAATGTTGCTTGGCTATTAAATAACTTTTATTTATTATAAATTAATGCAATTTATTTTATTTTAATTTATTAATATTTATTAATTTATTTTAAAACTTATATTTATTATTAGTTTTCATTTATTTAATTAATTAATTTATATAGTTATTAATTTGATTTAATAATATTGTTATTCCACTTATTTATTTTAATTGAATATTTATATTTATTTAGTTAATAAATAAATATATTAATTTATTCTATTTTAATTTATTATTATTAAATTAATATATATTTATATTATTCATATATTATATATATTTATATTACTACTTTTTTTATATTTATTATTGGCTTTCATTTATTTAATTAGATAATTTGTATATTTTTTAATTCTATTATATTATTGTTATTCAACTTATTTATTTTTATTGTTTATTTGTTTTTATTTAGTGAATAAGTACATACATTAATTTATTTTATTTTAATTTATTATTATTATTATCATTTTATTTTATTTAATTTACTTTTATTTATTAGTAATTAATGTAATTTATTCTATTTCAATTTATTATTATTAATTTAACTTATTTTACTACTTTATTTATATTTAATATTAGTTTTCATTTATTTATTTAGTTAATTTATATTTATTTTTAATTCTCTTATATTATTGTTATTCCACTTATTTATTTTTATTGATTATTTGCTTTTATTTAGTTAATAAATAAATAAATTTGTTTATTTTATATTCTTTTATTATTATTTTCGTCAAATGTATTAAATTGTTATTATGTATTTAGTTAATAAATAAATACATTAATTTATTTTATTTTTATTTATTATTATTATTTTATTTAATTTATTTTACTTTTATTTATTATGATTTATTTATATGTATTTATTTTATTTTTATTTTTTTTTGTTTTTATTTATTTAATTATTTTTTTTATATTTTATTTTATGTAATATTATTTTATTTATTTTACATAATTTATTTTACTTTTATTCAGTGTAATTATTTTATTCAGCTTATTTATTTACATTTATTTATATTTTATTATTCATATTTAAATTTTATTTTATAATCCTTTTTATTTTAACACTTTAATTATATATTTTTTGTCACATGTTTTTTTCTAAATTGAAATAAGTAAATAAGCTACAGCTATTTATATTATTCTTTATTATTTAAATAATAATTATTATTACATAACTGTTATTTTGTAAACTTATGTTCATTTAATTTGAATATTTATTGTTTGTCAAATTTTTCTATTTTTACATAGAAATAAATGAATAATTTACTAAATTACTATCATTTATAATATTTGCTATTATTAATCAAATTATTGTTATGTTTATTTACTTCTTATTATGTTAGTTAATATTTTTAGAGCCCATTAGTATTATTTCTTGTTTATATAGCAAACTGATAGCTGCTAGCAATACTCAACTTCTTTGTTGACCCAGAGAGACGGAGCTACAAAGAGTTAGCCAAGCGAGGCGCCTGCTCCAGAACCGCCATCCTAGTCTCTTTCATGCAGCGTTTGATTTTGCTTTGATGCCGTCCCAGCTGACAACCTTAGAGGTCGGGAACTTATTGGAGCATGCAACACAAGCGTGGGGCAGCTTCAAGTTTCGCTTTCGTTGCGAAGAGGCTTCGACTCAAAAGGAAGAGAGGTGAGCAGGAGAGAGTAGATAGGGAAAGAGCGAGAGAGGGGAGAGAGAGAGAGAGAGAGAGAGAGAGAGAGAGAGAGAGAAGTGTATGCTAGAGCGCTGATAAGATACGAGTAAGACTCAAGTAGCTGCCGCCTCCCCATTGACAAGAGCTGCCCAGCTGGAGATGGAGCTGGAGAGCTAGAGATGGAGAGCTGGAGCTGAAGCTGGAGCAAGTGGACGGGACTCACACCTCGGCCAGTTTGTCAGCAATTACAGTAATTCCAATTAATACGTAGCAGCCGTTGCCTCTTTATCTGTAACTCCCTGCCCTCCCCTGCCGCCACTGACCTCATCCCCTTCCCGTTGCAGCGTTTTCTCTTGCACTGCAGGCACTTATTTTTTCTAATTTGTGGCGCGTGTTGCATGCCACAAATCTCAACGAGGCGCTGCAGTTGACTGAGTGTAGTGTTGTCTCTACCTACACACACACACACACACGCACACACACACACGCACACACACATACAAATTAGCATGAAAGCATAAAAGTATCTGTGAGATACAAGTTGAAACAACAAGACGCAAGAAACGCAAAATTATTATTATATTTACCTCGTAGATGCTTTTGCCAGCTGAAATGATAAATCTATGCAACTGCAATCCCCCCTCGTTCGGTGGGGGGGTGTCATAGGGGCAGGGGCAGGGCAAACCAGTAGCAGGTTGGGCTGTAGGCTGCCACAACTTTGAGTTTCGGGGCTACAATTATAAATGGCAAAGCGTGCGGAGCGCGGAGTCTGCTGTGGCAATTGAAGCTGCAGGAGATAATTGCCCCCGAGGGGGAAATCAACGAGTTGCCAGCAACGGCGAGAGTTGCAAGTTAGTTACTTGCCACAGCCGTTGCAACGGAAGCTGCTGCATAGGCGTTCTATTACTTTTTCCATACAATTCTAATAACTGCAGGCGCTTTCGTTGCCATTTGTATCTTTTGGCACACAAAGGAAGCTGCCACAGATACATTTCGATTGTGGCAGCAACAATATGCGGAGCTGAACTGCACTGAGCTGAGCTCCAAGGAGTTTGGCTCTCACTCTGATTGTTTCTTGTGCCTCGGCCGAGTGATAAATGCAATTGCAGTGCGTCCAAGCAACATTTGTATCTGTATCTGTAGTTGTATCTGTAGTTGTATCTGCACTTGTATCTGTATCTGTGCCTGCATTTATCTCTGTGGAAAAACCCCTATAATTAGTGTGGAAACATTGTTTTTCCGGGTTATATTTCTTATTAATTGATGTGCCTGCCTATCGAAAGACTTTGCCAAACAGCATAGACAAAAAGTATCCAAGTGCAAATACAAGCAGAGTAATGTATCTCGTTGGGTTATTAGTTATGAAGCTAATTTGCATTTGCATAATGCGCCGAGTGTTAAAGCCAAGTTCAAGCGCACAACTTGTGGAACATGCTGGCAGTCAACTGTTCGCGCATAGCGTGCCCCGATTGTATCTGCAAGATACATTTGCCGCGATAAGGCGCACTGCGAGCTGCGAGCGCGAGTGAGCGGAACGGCACACGACGCGGGGCGCGGGGGGCGACTCGCTGTCACATTGTTTGATTAAAAATAAATTGTCAAGTTTGACAGTGAAGCGGCAGTTTTATTTATAAACTAAATGGGTGCGCAATGGAATTTGTGCGCTCAACTGACGTTAGGGGGAAGCGATTATACTCTGGAGTATCTGCAACTGCAACTGCAACAGCGAGTGCAACAGCGAGTGCAACTGCGAGTGCAACATCAATTGCAATTGCAACTGCAAGTGCAAGTGGAAGTGCAACTGGAAATTGACATTTTTTATTTATTTTTGGCTCTTCTTTGGCGTCGGCAGACATCGGGGAGACTTGCTCTTGGCTGTGGCACGCGTTGCCCGTTTATTCTTGGCTGCTGACATCAGGGCCAGCCGCAACTTGAGGCAGCTAACGGAATTTCTAATGCTCGCCCAAGCGCCGCACCTGCACTGTCCTTCATTAACATGCAGCTATTAACACTTCTTACCTACCTTACCCCCCAACACAACCCCTTGAAAGGGCTTACACTAATGGCCAGAGTTGGCAGTAGGCAGTTGCCTCTTCCGCTTCTTGTGGCACGCTTTGTGCTTGGACTTCTAATCAGCCCATAGATGAACCTGACAATTGCATTGATTGCATTCATTAGAATAGAATTGCAGCTGCAATTGCCTTTAACATGCTCACAAGAAGCGGCCTAATGGAAGTACAAAACTGTTAACTGTTTTTGCCCCGATCATTTGTCAATGCCTCATTTGGTTGGCCATAAGCCCACCAGACAACAGTCAATGATGTGGCACTTTCCAATGCAACGAAATTTGTCAAGTAAAACAACAACAACAACAAGAAATGACACAACACAAACTGTAATGTGAAATGCTTTCCAGCGTTCTCTGAGAACTTTTTTTTGTCGCTGACATCGCAGCTAATGAATCTTATCTCCGCACAAAACAATAAGTTGGCTGCCTTATAAGGTCGGAGACGGAAAGGAACTTAATCCTCGCGATGATTTGACGCTTTTAACGCGCAATTTGTTGTTGCTTGACCTGAAAAGCAACAAAACGATCGCAATCATAAGGCAATCCATCTCTGACTCTCACTCTGATTCCGTCTCCGACTCCGTCTCCTTCTCCGACTCTGACTGATTCATTGACAGGCAAGAAGAAGCTAGCCCCTATTTAAAAACTGCTTCCCCTAATGCTGCAAAATTGTTGATAACAAAAAAACAACAAAATTGTTGTTGATGCAAATAAATTGATCTTTATTCAATCCGCTGGGAAATTGTGTAAGAAATATTCCTCCTATTTATATGGGGTAGCTATAGTTTAAATATTAAGTTATCAATTGGAAAATCACTGAATAAACTCTTTATAATATTTTAAATGATTACAAATTAATATCTTTTGAAAAATGAATTCTTATAATAGTTAAATGTTAGCAGCAAATAAGCAAATTAATATTTATTTATTTATTTTATTTACATATTAAAATCAAAGATTTACGAAAATAAAATTAAGGTAATTACAAAAGTAATAATTACCTTAAATAAAATAAAATAAATAATAAAATAACTTAAGTTAAAGTTAAATTAAGAGAAAGAGAAAAATACATTGATTAATTCTCTATATTTAGTTAGTCTATTAAATTGAAATGAATACTCAAAGAAATTGTATAAAAAAGTATTTAATACAAGAGATAATTGTTTGTACTTCTTAGAAAAAATAAGAAAAAATATATTATAAATATAAATTATATAAAAAAGTACTTAATATATGAGATAATTGTTTGTACTTCTTAAAATATAAGAAAACTATATTATTTATTAAATTAAATAAGCATTATTATAGTTTACCTAAACTTCATCACTCTAAATGTAAAAATAAAACTTAATTTTAATTAAATTTTCTTCTATTTTGTTATGATTTTTTAAATAAAAATCTTTTTCTAGCATTTAATTGTACTCAACTCAAAACTCTATACACTAAACAACAATTGCTTAATATTGTTTCTTAAACAGAGCCCCTTAAGTGGAAATTAATGTTGGGGGTGTCGGCAAAGATCAGTTGCCAACAAACGATCGTTGAATTGTCAGTAAATTTGGTTATTTTATCAGTTTATCAGTTTACTTTATGGAATTGTCAATTGTTGCATTTGAATTTAAATAAATCGAACCTTTGAGGCAATTATCGAGTTGTTTATATGTGAGAATTTCGAGATTTGTTCCCAGGCTGCAGACAATGTAAATTTATGTTGAGTATTTGTTAAGCACATTTGGTGTAATATCAATATTCCCAACACCTCATATGAAGAAGATCAATAAACCCATACAAACTTATTGAAAACTCATCAAATAGAAATTATGCACGACAATTTGGGAGTTGTCTGTACGAGTGAATGCTTTAGTGACCGTTATTTGACTTTCCCAACATATGTAAGTATAATAATCATAACTTGAATTGAAAATTGGAAATTGGGAATTATGTACTTGACAGCAAACGAACCCGGGCCCCCAATAAGGGCAATCAAACAAGAAAACAGAAACAGAGAGAGAAACAGAATTGTGGCATACGTATAGCATAATAATCTAAATGGTAAACAAATATTGGTAAACAGAACGTTAAGCAGCGCTAAGGGAAGAGAAGCTTTTTTATTTTTTTTTTATTTTTAGATTCTTTATAAGGTGACAGAGCGGCCGCAAGGCAAACAAATTGACAATCAGAGAACTGTGTAACCAAAGTCTGTGACGTGCAAGTGCACTGCGAATTGGGTCGGGCTACCTGTCCAAAAAAAAAAAAAAAAAAAAGTTGACACTTCAGGGGTTGGGGGTGAGGAGGTTTACCTCCCAGTATCATATTTCAATAATTCTTCAGTTTAATTTGCTTAACGTCAAGCGACGCGTGGGTGTTAAAGATGGTTAAGTAAAGGGTATGGACTTTAACGATAGATAGCCCAGATAGTCATCGGGTTGCTTAATTGTCGTGACAAGTTGACAGTTCGCATGAAAGCCCATCCATTGTTCCATTCGCTTCCAGCTCCCTCCTTCCCTCCTTCCCTCCATCCCACCGGCTATTTGATCAAACTCTCGTCTCTGTATTAAGTTTCGAGCTCAGCGAAGCGGCAGACACAAATTTTCATTTCTTTCTTTGTTCTGTGCGCTGTGCTTTTCTTTCTTTTACTTTTGTTTTGTTTTTGTTTTTGTTTTTGTTTTTTTTTTGTTTTCTTCTCGTGTTTATGTGCATTTATCTCACTTGACCCAATTTCGGTCTGTCGCATGCCTTATTAAACGCCTGTACTGCTACTACCAACTCAACTCGACCTGGGTGGCGATCGGGGCTCAAACAACAACAACAACAAAACCAGCAAAACAAAATGTTAAATAACCTCGCACATTGATGATTCATTTGGTTACATTTTGCCAGTGGCTGTCGCTGCTTGCGCGTTGGTACATTTCGAGGTATGCGAGGTAGCAGACTGCCCCTTTGGGCCTATGCGTCAGACCCAAGACATTTCGAGAATGCAACGCCTTGTTGATCTACAGTGAAGATCATTGGCAAATAACTGAGTGTGAAGCAAACGATATAGAATATAGAATATAGAATATAGAATATAGAATATAGAATATAGAATATAGAATATAGAATATAGAATATAGAATATAGAATATAGAATATAGAATATAGAATATAGAATATAGAATATAGAATATAGAATATAGAATATAGAATATAGAATATAGAATATAGAATATAGAATATAGAATATAGAATACAGAATATAGAATATAGAATATAGAATATAGAATATAGAATATAGAATATAGAATATAGAATATAGAATATAGAATATAGAATATAGAATATAGAATAAAGAATACATATTATAGAATATAGAATATAGAATATAGAATATAGAATATAGAATATAGAATAAAGAATACAGATTATAGAATATAGAATATAGAATATATAATATAGAATATAGAATATAGAATATAGTATATAGAATATAGAATATAGAATATAGAATATAGAATATAGAATATAGAATATAGAATATAGAATATAGAATATAGAATATAGAATATAGTATATAGAATATAGAATATAGAATATAGAATATAGAATATAGAATATAGAATATAGAATATAGAATATAGAATATAGAATATAGAATATAGAATATAGAATATAGAATATAGAATATAGAATATAGAATATAGAATATAGAATATAGAATATAGAATATAGAATATAGAATATAGAATATAGACTATAGAATACAGATTATAGAATATAGAATAGAATAGAATATATTAATAATAAAAACGCAGTAAAGATTTCTCTATGAAATATGTTTGCTAAGGCAGAGCAATGATTAATGGGCTGCACTCGCCAAGGGGACTGATAATGACTTTTTAAATACACTTCTAATGCGCTAAAAGGGGGCAATCAAACGATGACAAAAGGAAGGCGCGACAAGGTGAGAAAAAGTCGACGTACAGCGTCGATCAAAAGGGGGAAGGGGCGTGGTGAAAGAGACTCGAACCAGACACAAAAACGGCCTATTGAATAGTAATTTGCATTTTATAAGCTTCTGGGCAAAAGGAACAAAAAAGTGCGCTCAATGATGACATTAGAGGACCCCAAAGCCCAAGGCCCACAATCGAGGGTCTACGGTCTATGACACGCCTCGAGGGCCTTGTAGGAAAAAACGATTTATGTGTTTTTGATGATTGCGAAACTATGGAAATTATGTATGAGATAAGATACTCTCCTCTCTGGCTCTACTCTCAGCGTTAATGCTATGCAAAGTACTTGTGATCGAAGGAAGACAAGGGATCGTAATCGCAGTGTGTCTCCTCCTTATAGTAAATGGAAAATATGCAAAATCATTTGCCAGTCCCTTTGCACGTGCGGCACCCGATAAACGCTTGTTCTTTGTATAAAGAAAAAACAAAAACAAGAAACAAACTGTGCATTGTTGTTGTTGTTGTATATTTGCAATCATTATGCGATCAACAGAGACCGAGAGCGTTTGTCTCTTGTCATCTGCATCATCTACTTTATATTCATGTTGCGCATATATCCAACGGGGCTAAAGGGTTCGACAATGATTAGACAACATTTGCCATGAGTTTGTCACGTTTGGTTAACACTTGAGGGTAGGGGGACAGCGCTTTAATCAGTTTTCATGAGGCTGTGCAGCCGTAACGAGCTTATGAGCCTTTTTGTCATCAGTCAAAGTAGAAGCCGCTTCGGCTCCTTCCTCTCCATGCCGCGATATCTATAGAGTTTTCCATTGTATGCCCTATTAGGCGAATACGCCCGGAAAGTCAACTCAGACTTGCACAGTTCTACAGTTCCATGTCATTAAGTTTTCCCCATAAAAAAGCGCTTGTCATGCGAATGCAAGTATGCCACCTAACCAGGCCCAACAAAGAGCCGGCATATGAGTGTATTCACTCGCATATTCGTATTCGTATTCGTTTTCGTAAGTGACCGTTAATTTGCTTGACGCATCTGACTCTTCCTATAATCCGTTTCGCTTGGCCGACGCTTTACATTAATACGCCAATTTTTCGTTACAAAAGCAACCAGTCCACAGTCCGCAGTCCCCAGTCCCCATTGCCCATACTTAGCCAAGTGACTGTAATTAACATTTTTTCGCATTATAATTTGCCCTTTTTTCCGCTATCCACTCTGAGCTGGCGCTTAATGTGCGCACATTTGCGAGCCAACAACATAATGGACAGAGGCAGCGGGCGGAGGGAGAAAAGGAGTGCGGGGCATGCAACCAGAGAGCTAACAACGTCAACAGCAAAAATAATAAAAATCATAAAATAAATATCACAATAAAAGTGCTTCACGTTTTGCTACCACTGTGCATGACTAACACACAAGTGGAAACGTCAATTGAAGATCTGCGAATCCGTTGACATGACAAGAAAGTTTTTACTAGAAGTTTACTTTTAATATTAATGTAAATCTATCAAAACTGAAGCTTTATTAAATTATTATATTATATTAATTATATTATATTATTATATTATATTAAATATAAATTATATTATATTTTATTAAATTATTTACAAAGAATTCTTTAACATTATTTCGTTTGCTTCATTTGAGATATAATATTAGCATTAATTAATGTTCGTATAAAGTTATAATGCTCTGATTATCATAAAACTTAGTCATAAATATAGATAATATGTTGGTTTAATATGTTCTACATTTGTTATATTTTATTTAAAATATTTATTAATTATTTCTTACTGTTTACTATCAGAGAGGTTAATTCTGCGAATTACATTAATTCTTCTTCTTATGCTTTAGCCTTGCCAGTTTGTTCAATTCTCTTACAACATATTATGGATTGAACTAATATATTTCTATCTTTTAAATTAATAATAATAATCATAATAATAATAATAATAATAATAATAATAATAAAAATAAAAATAATAATAATAATAATAATAATAATAATAATAATAATAATAATAATAATAAATAATAATAATAATAATAATAATAATAATCATAATAATAATAATAATAATAATAATAATAATAATAATAATAATAATAATAATAATAATAATAATAATAATAATAATAATAATAATAATAATAATAATAATAATAATAATAATAATAATAATAATAATAATAATAATAATAATAATAATAATAATAATAATAATAATAATAATAATAATAATAATAATAATAATAATAATAATAATAATAATAATAATAATAATAATAATAATAATAATAATAATAATAATAATAATAATTATATATCTTACTCTCCATTTCATTTAAACAAACTTCTTTGACTTTTCTTTAATTTGTATAAGCAAACATAACTTACCCATGCTAATTTGTACAGGGTACACAGACCTTCTCAGTGTTGCACTTTGAATTCTCAGTTGAAAACAATCTAAAATGGCCTTGAGATGGCCACGTGACAACTTCCCACAAAAGAGATTCGAGCGCAGTGAGGTCAAGAGTTCGAATCGATGATAACGCTGCATTCACCAACAGGGAGATACTTATTAAACAAATCCTCAGCTCAGTTTGTTTTGGGGCAGTCGAACGTCAACAAGTGCCATGAGATTTGGCTATTTGCTATCGCTTATCAGCTTGTTGCCGCAGCTTTGTCACAATGTCGCCATTTTCCCGGGCAATATAGGTATGCCGGCACTCACTATTATGATTGTAAATTGTTTTTTTTTTATATACGTAGAACTATCCACAGTGAATCATTACTATCTGAATAAGCAGCGTTTTCTGCTGGAGATACTGCATCATTTGCAGGAACCTTTGCTTCAGGAACAATGGATCGGAGTGGGTCAGCAAATTGTCACCGATAAGTCGCAATATGTCGTAAGTAGAACTTGGATAATGAAGAAGATATAAGGATCATTCCATCGTTTCAGCATTACAATGAACATATGCGAGAGTTCTATGAATTGCTGAGCACAGGACGATTGCTGCCTCGGAATGTCTATTACAATCCCCAGCAGAGGGAGCACTACCGGGAGACCTTGGGACTCTTTCACTTCTTCTACAACACCCGTGAGTGGATCACCCTCAGGCAGAACATCTGCTGGGCCAGGGTCTTTGTGAATCCCGCACTCTTTCTGCATGCTCTAATGCAGACCTTGATGAAGAGAGACGACTATCGGGCCCTGATCGTGCCCAAGATCTATGAGCTGCTGCCAGCGCCTTATCACAGTGAATACGTATTGAGGGAAGCGAGCAGATTCAACTACGACAATTGGAGGCAGACAAATGAGACTGCAGTTCACCTGGTTCTTCCCAAGAGGCTCTTGCCCGAAAATCTATCGGGAGATCTGCGCAACACGAGCAAGTGGACTCAGGCCATGGCTGAGGTGCACATACTCAGCCTGGAGGAGAGAATGCAATCCAAAGGACTAAACCTGCTGACAGAGGATCCTGGCTGGCTTGCCTACTGGTACTACATCAATATGGGAGTAGCACTGCAGGAGGAGCCAACGGAGACTGATAGACTACAGAATTGGTGGTACTTTCAGCTGTCGCAGCTCTTGGCACGCTACAAGCTGGAACGTTACGGACAACAAATGGAGTACAGACGTCTCCCAAGGATGGAGCAGCCGGAGATTAGACCCTTTCGCACCTGGCAACACGAACGCTACCAGCGGGAAACCGCAGCAACTGCAAAGTATCTCTCACAACTGCTGGAGAGTTTGGAAATGAATGTGGAGGAAGCACTTAGCACCCAAAGCTATCGTTTACTGAATGGCACTAGGATTGATCTACGTCATGGCCAAAACTGGCAACTCGGCCTAATGGAACTGTTCCCCTACGATTTGAGTAAGCTTCAGTTGCCAATTGCCGCCAATGAACCTCAGCAGCTCCTGGATCTCCACACGATGGTGCGAGATCCCGAGTTCTTCTCGTTTGCCGATCGATTACTTCATGTCTATCGATCATATCGCAGTGCGTTTCCACCCGACTATCGACAGGCTGTTAGGCCCACGGAATTGCGCATTCAAGAGGTGCAAGTTAGTCCTCTCATCACCTACGATGAGCCTGTGGATTTGGACATCAGCAACCTATTACATGCGAGACACTTTTACGTGGAGAATCAATTCATGTGGCCCCATTCGATGCAGGTTCGTAGGATGCGGCTGCAGCAGAAACCCTTTAGGATCAACTTCCTGCTAGAGAGCAACAAGACGCAGTCAATCATACTGAGAACCTTCCTAACCACATCGGATGGAGCTGTGAACGAGGAGCCCTTCTATCAATTGGATGCCTTTCTGAAGGTTCTCCATGCGGGAAATAACTCGATAGTCCGTGAATCGATTGACTTCTCCGGCTTCATAGGGGATCACATTAGCTTCTCGGAGGTGTATCACTATGTGCGTTTGGCGGAACGAGATCAGTTTGACTTCCCCCTGAATATAACGATACCAAGCTGCGCTTTTCCCAGACGCCTGCTATTGCCACGAGGCGGTACAGTGAAGCCTCTGCCAGTGCGACTCTTTGTGCTCGCCACGCCCTACAACTACAAGGCGAGGCAGGAAAATGAACTCTACTGTGACTTCAGCTACGGAGTCAGCAGCTGGGACGAGCTGCCCTTCGGTTATCCCTTCGAGAGATTTGCGGAGGAGCAGATGGAACTGCTAGGTGCACACACAAAGTGGCAAGCAGTGCAGATACAGCATGAAGATCAGAGATCTCATAGCGTTAACTAATCTATAAGTAATATCTGTAGAAGCAATTGATCGATTGTATCTTCAGAACTTCTGTCCATTGCCTTCTTGGGCTGCAAGTCCATAAATAAAATGTAAGTCTGTAAGTCCAATCTACCGTTGTCAGTCTACTATTTTGTCTAATCCAAAACCTTTAACGGCAAGTGACGCCAAATTTGGGTAATTACAAGGGACAGACAGACAGACAGACAGACAGACAGACGAAGACACCGCATGGTGCCTCCGACTGCAGCCAACATGTATAAAATATTAATCAAAATCACAATGGAACAAGCACAAAAACGAAGAATCAAAACAAAAATTAAAAACCTCTAGCATTAGGAAGGTGCAGCGTAGTAGGCAGGGGGAGGGGGCGACAGCAGACAGCAGACAGAGACAGAGGAAGATAGAGACAGAGACAGACAGAGACAGACGTTGCATGGATGCAAAGCACTTTATAAAGTTAAAGAACGAAGTGGGTTCGTGATTGGAGTGGGAAACGCAAGAGAAAGGGGGAGAGAGAGAGAGAGAGGGAGAAGGGGGCATCGGGGGATCGGGAACGAGGCAGCTAAACTTGTTATACGCAATCGAATTGAAAATATGGGCGAAATAAAGCGATGGTTCCACTTGGTGGTTGCTGCTTGGCGGTGCTGTGGTGCTGTGGTGCTGTGGTGCTGTGGAGGTTGCGACGTCGACGAGCCGCTGTAAATCTAGAACTAGTTTTATTTTGCCTGCATACGTGTGTGTGTGTGTGTGTGTGTGTGTGTGTGTGTGTGTGTATTTGTATATGTATTTCTCTTAAACCCAATGACGCGGTATAAAAGAAAATATTGGACACCTGCACGGTTTCGTATCACAGGCAATAGCAACAACTACAGCAACAGCAACAACAACAGCAACTACTATAACAACAACTACTACAACAACAACAACAAGAACAGCAACAGCAAGCAGGCGCATGAGGGACAAGTGAAGCCCAAAAAGCAGACAAACAGACAGCAGACGGACGCAGCGACGACGATGACGGTTACGTGGGGCTAACCGAGAGACGATAAGCTGAGCATAGAATAGTCAGCAAGCCGACGAGTGTATACCCTTTAAGAACTTTGCTTTAAGTTGCTTAAATACCCAGCAATTCACATAAGCAACTGATAAATCAAGGGCAAGCGACAGCAAAGAGAAGCTACAGTAAGCCGACTAGTGAATACACTACACAGATAGTGATAGCTACTGTAAAAAAGACATCTCAAGCCGAAGATGTAGTACACTTTAAATACATAAGTTTTGCCTTTGCTGTAGATAGATCTCAGAGATAAAGATCTTGATTGAACTTAGAAGTTAAGCGGGAAGAAATTGAATGATTGAATGATAATAATAATAATAATAATGAATAATAATAATAATAATGCTTAAGAAGCCGAAGAGTGGATGCACTTAAAATTGCTTTAATGACAAACAAATATTGCACTTATTATATAAGTAAATAGGCAACAACAAGTGAGTCGACTTGCAGAACAAAGAATTTGCCCTGAACCGACAAGTGAATACACTTCTAAAGCAATTTGCATGAATATGTATTATTAAAAATTAATTTATTATTAAATTATAAATTATATTATTAAAGTATACAACTTGCAGTAAGTAGACAAGTAAATACACTATTACTGCTACTCAGTTAAGCTATAGCTAGTTATACTCTACTCAACTGAGTCACAAAATGAGCTGCAAACTCCATGTGATCAACAAATTGAAGAGCAAATCGAAAAATCGAAGCGAAGCAGGCGTGACGAGTCTTAGATTTTCCTTAGTGCTTGCTTGGCACACACACACGCACACAGACACACACACGCACACACACGCACACAGACACACTTACACACACACACACATACACAACACACATGTATCTAATATTTTGCCTGTCCTGTATCTATAGAATGAAGGGAAACTGAGCAGAAGAAGCAATGAAAGAAAGGCAATCGAGCGTAGAGCATTTTAGAAAGATGCAGAGAAAAAGGACGAAAACTAAAGGCCAGGCTTTTATTTCCAAGAAATTTAAAACTTGACGAAAACTGAAAAATGGTGTTAGGGTGTAGAAGGTAGAAGGTAGAAGTAGACGGAGAAGGAGACGGAGACGGAGACGGAGCCGTGGCCACTTAAGAACACATGGGCAACGGTTTGAGGATCGTTTGGGCAGTTTAGATAAATGTAGACAGACAGAGAGACAGACAGAGAGACAGAGAGACAGAGAGACAGACAGAGAGACAGAGGGACAGCAGGTAGCTGCTGCTGCTGATGATGATGGCGAGAATCGTTCTGAATAGCCATTATATTGTAGTTTGGTTTATTCTTTTCGATGCGCAAAAGGTTTCTCTCATTATATTTCTCGTTTTACTTTACTTTTTCTTTTTTTCTGTTTTTTTTTTTTTTATTTTTTGGCATTATTCGCAGACAGAGGATGCGGACTAGACACTTTTCGTATAATTTATGGAGCAGAAGTCTATTAAAAATCGACGAGGATCGTCGGGTCGGATCGACGAGGCGTGCAAATTAAAATTGTTTCAGCTGAAGGAAATCTGAAAACGCAATTCAAAGAAGCAAATGAAATGACAAAAGACTCAGCGCTGCCATTTAAGGTAAATCAATTAAACGCGGCACCACTCAAAATTCTGTTTGTCAGCTTAACTTGGCCGAGTGGTTGCTCTCCAGGCGTAGGGGGGGACCATTAACTGATCTGGTCAGCGCCGTGTGTCTGTCAGTCTGTCTTGTGTGCATAACTGTACACTGAAGAGATCCACAGAACTGGGAGTAGCTCCCCAGACTCAACTGAGAACTGGGAACTGATGAGCTGTCAGCTGTCGGCACTCGCCGCGCTGTTGTCGATTGCTTTTTGAACTTTCCGACATTTCCCCGCATTTCCCGCTGCGGATTTGCCATTTATGCATAATTAATAAATTGCCTGGCATGCAAACGAAGACGGGCGCGAGATTGCAGCGATAAAACTGTGCAGAGTCCCTCTTGCTCTCCCTCTCGCTATCACCATCTCTCTCTCTGTCTCTGTCTTATGCTCTTATGACTAAAATTAAAATTATCCTTACACATTATTGACAGGCAAGCCAAAAGACAAGCAACAACAACAACAGCAGCAACAACACAGTTGCAAATCGTAAAACAATCGAAACGTCGTGACGTGACGTGCCCCAAACCCAGTGGCCAATGCGATCGAATGAATCTGATTCTGCGATTCTGAGAGCTGCATGAGTTCCGCTGATAGACGGACGAGGCCCAGAGACTGAAGAGACTGCAGAGACTGAAGAGGCATTGCCATGAGATCTTGAGAGGCGATAACATATTGGTGCTTGAGCAACTCAGTCAGAGCTTCAGGCTGCTCGATGAGTGGCCTTTGCGAGTCTTGAGCTGTTGAGAGGTGGGGGGGGACTGCACGGACAATGACACTAAACAGCTGAAAAGGTTAAATCGAATTCAATGCGCAATAAACAAACAATATATACAATTTCCTTATATGCACAAATATAATTATTATTTATTATATATTATATATTTATATATTATTTAACTATTTGCGATTTGCTCGCACTCCAAGCTACCTACCCCAACAAGATCGTAAAATACTTAAACCACTTTCTGACCCACTTTCTGACCCACTGGGCACTTAGTGGGGCAAGCCTACTTTCCGATGACACATTGTGAAATATTTAAACAAAGTGGACAACCCCTGAGCGAGATAACGCGCTGTAGACAGTGGAGCAGTCAAATGTCACATATATCACTCATACGACTTGTGGGACAGTGAAAACAAAAGGCGAACTGGGCAACTGGGAGCACTTCCGCTTGGAGAGAGTATTGCAACAGCCACACGCACACAGATACACACACACGCACACCCACACACTCTCAGACAGTTAGAGCAACGAGCTGATTAACGTGACAAGGCCATCGGAGCAGTTTGAAACATGTTTCACAATTCGAAGAACTCTCGAACAAAGATATTGCATATTTTGTAAGCGGCGGCTGCAGTTACTGATTAAATGTGTTTCATTGTTTTGTAAGACAAAATATGTACAAATTTCACACACACACACCCACACACACTCACAGCTTATTCATAATTCATGGGGGTGAAGAAAAAACTGTGTCAAATTCCGTTTATCTGTCAACGCGATTTGATTTGTGCATTTGTGTGTGTCGTGTTGTTGCTGAGAGTGTGGCATTAATTTTTCATTAGTCTCTCTCAATTAAATGCAAGCAGCCAATCAACTGCCAAACTAATTAAATGGCCATTTCAATTCTCTGGGCGAATTGCCCATTTGGCAGTTTGCCCAACTGTTGTTGTATGAAGTGAGAAGAACACGCAATTGTTTAGCACACAAAGTGTTTTATAATAAAAATAAAAACATATAATAATAGTAATAAATATATAAATAAATAAACATAAAGATTTTATAGATACTATATTTCGATTTAATATAAATTTATTATTTTCGATTGTATTTTTATGTTTATTTATACAATTTATATTTATATAATATTTACTTTTTATTCATTAGTTTTTGATATTTCTAAATAAAAAGTCAAAAACGCTGCTCATGCGTTTTATATTTAGATTTTATTGCATTGCTGTTGATGGATTCATAGTGCAACTTCAATATCTGCACTTTGCAGTCTGTCAAATTAAATTTCAGGCATTAGATTCGCACACACACACACACACACACACGCACACACATTTATTTTTAGAGCATTTTTCCAGTTCGTTTGTGTCTCTCACATGAATTGCCAGATTCAGCGAATTTTATGCACAAACTCAAATATATTTCAATGGATTTTTTTCAATGAATCGGAGGTGTGAAATGCTAACACTGCGTCGTTGTTGCATCTACAAAAACTAAAAGCAACACACAGCAGTGTTTGCTGAGTGAGCTGCACTAGCAGATACCCTGTAAAGTGCCTTAAATGAACTATAATAATAGAATCCTGCTCATTCTATGCTTGTCTATTGCATTTCTATTCTCCCACTTCAGCATACACTTTAGCTGTGTTATTTGTTCACAGGGTATACGTAAACAAAGCAGCGCTCAAAGCGTTCACAAGTGGGCGAGGCAATGGGGCGGTTCTTTCGAAAAATATTGCCAAACACTTTGGATCATGAACGTTATGGGGCAACATGTCCATGTCCACAACACTGCCATGTGTTTGTGCATATTTTGCCTTTGATTAAATTTGCTGGCAACAATGTTGCGTTATATATGGGTCTGGCTAAAACTGCACACATGAAATTGCATCTAGAGTATATCAAAACTAAAGCGAAACATTAATATTAATTGTGGAAATGTCATTTAAACAATTCGTAATGTAACCTTCAATCAAAAGATATCATACATAATTCACAGCGACAACGAAGAAGTCGAAGAAACTATTTCAATTGAACCACTTGAGCGGCTCAATATTTAATTTTCTGCTGCGAAGGGGTTAAAGAAGTGAGGGGGGAGTGGTAACTGAACCAGCTGAAAACGATACCGGTGCCAAGGATGTCAACTTCTTGGACAGAACTGCATCCACATGGGCCGCCATCAAGCGATACCAATCGCTGACTGTTTGTCAATTGCTTTTCGCTTTTCATTTAACGTTTTTAGACTCTGAACTAAAAGTTCACAGTCTATTAGGTTTGACGAAGGCGAAATGTGCGTAACAGGCAGAAGGAGGCGTGGCAGACCCTATAAAGTATATATATTCTTGATCAGCATCAACAGCCGAGACGATATAGCCATGTCCGTCTGACCGTCTGTCCGTCTGTATGAACACCTAGATCTCAGAGACTATAAGAGCTAGAGTAACCAAATTTGGTGACAACAAGTGTATAGTTTGCACACAGATCAAGTTTGTTTTAGATTTTTGCCACGCCCCCTTCCGCTCCCGCAAATCGAAAAAAAACGTATTACTGAAGCTACCGACTTTAGATTTAATTCAGATTTGGCACATATGAAAAATGTCCCTTAGCGGACGTTTTCTGAAAATTTCAGCACGATCGGATCATAAACATAGAAGATATTAAGGAATGAATGATCACCAGATTCATGGCACCTCTGCGGCCAAAATTGCTTTAGTTAGAACAACAACAACGAGAAACGCCGCAAAGGCGCGAGTTCGAATCCCACTGCTGACAATTCCAAAATACATTTTTTAATAATTATAAATTAATTACTTTTATTTTATATATACATTTATTATTAATTTTGCCCTATTTGTCAGAAAATGTTAAGAATTTAAAAGAAAGCAATTACCAAATTTCGTTAGAAATTCGTATATATATATATATATATATATATATATATATATATATGACAAATGCAAAAACTCGTGCTGTAGTTCAGAGTCTCCCACAGTCGTACCCCGACTGTAGCTGCCTGACTTGTTTAGTTTTTTTTTTGGCCAAGTGTAAACAAGTTGACCAATTGGCCGCCTCTGTGGCCAAGTCAGCCCCAGCCCGGCCAGGCCAGACCTCTTAGCAATTCGCTTCATTTTTGTTGCAATACCCAAAAGCTCTTTGTTGTCAGTTCGGTTTATGATCGAACATTTTCTGTTTTTATAGTTCCCATTAAAAGTAGCAAACAATTAATTACGCGACGAGTGCCAAAGTAATTACAGCTTCCATATACTAATTAATCACATAAAAACCTAAAAAGCATATCAATTGATTGAGAACTCTCAGCTGAAGATGCTATATAATTGCATAGATAATTTGATAATATTAACCGCAAAGCAATTGAGCTTATAATTTGTCGAACAACTGACTAAAGAGCTACAGCAAAATGTTGATCAGTTGCACTTGGTATTCCCCTCTCCCCTCCCGAAAGAAAAGAATGCAACGGAAACATAAGTTTCGCATTAAGAAGAAGCAGCAGAAGAAGCCGCAAAAAAATGAAAACAAAAACAAAAATTGGGTTGCCGTGTAAGCCGATGCTGACAGCTACCAAAGCCAAAAGCCAAGCGCCCTGTTGGATCGATGACTCATCGCCAGCGTGTAGACCCCGAGACAGAAGACAGAACACAGAGGACAGAGGACAGAAGACAGAAGACAGAGTCGAAGCAATGAAGCTCGTGGCTGAGCACGATTCGCTGTGAAGTTCGCAGTCAAGAGACATTGGGCTCATTGGCAAAAAAAGGGCTCAGGGTCGCTGCAAGCCAATATTTTGTTGTTGTTGTTGTTGTTGCTTTGACTACAAACTACCTGAATGTGGCCCACGTTTAAGATCGGAATTGAGATCGGGAATCGCAACAACTTGCTAATCATATTAAGCTTCAAATTGTTTGGCAAGAGACGCCGGAGCGCTATTGACTTGGCAAAGATGACTCACAGCTGCAGGTAGTGAGTGAAGATGAACTCTAGAGCAACAGCAGCAGAGGACAGACAGAGAGAGAGACAGATAGAGAGTATGTGTAGTTGTGTCTGTCATCGTCTACTCAGCTCGCAGATCTTTGTTTGGCTTCACTTTATTAGATGTTGGGGCCCAGGTAGATTTATTGTATAA
The DNA here is from genome assembly GCA_035042075.1 of Drosophila macrospina. Lineage (NCBI taxonomy): Eukaryota > Metazoa > Arthropoda > Insecta > Diptera > Drosophilidae > Drosophila > Drosophila macrospina. Next base: position 1,933,537 of record JAWNLW010000591.1, read on the forward strand.
ACAGCCAAGGAACAAATAAGCTTTGGCCAGCAAGGCAAACTGTAAGCCGACAGCCAACAATATTAGTTATATATATATAAATAAATATATATTTCTCATTTATTTATGGGCTTGGGCTTGGGCATGTTTCGTTCTTGGCCTGACCACTTGCCGCCCCAAAAAAAAAAGCATAAAATTGACTGAGTGACTCATACGCTCGGTTGATCGGTCAAATTGTTTGCCCCAATGTGCGGAAACTGAACTCCATTTGCAGCAACATTTTATTATTTATATTTTTCTGAACAACAACAACAACAACAACGAATATATTGATTGATTTTATAGGCGCGATAAGTTTATTGTTGTAGTAGTTCTCCTGTCGATCGAGCGGCAGCAGTATGACTAATGTTTAGTGATCTCTTTGTTATGAATTCATGGCTATTGTTGTTGTTGTTGTTGTTGTGGTCATGAATTGAGGTATTTGAGACGCTAGTTATTAGCACTTACAACAATGTTGGCGTGTGCTCAGCTGAGGGTCATTGACACTGGGCAAACGGTTTGTCAGTAACTGAATAGCTGCCAACGTTTAGCGATTAATTGGTTAATAAACAGCTTCAATCTTTCAACAATATGTTTATATTGACACTTCAATGAATTTACTAACAGATATTCCACAACTTTTCAGCTCTGAGCACTGATTTACAAGAAGTAATGAGTCTTTCCTCTAGAAACTTCTTCTAGCAAGAGCTTTACATCGATTTGTAATTTACAAAATGTAATGAGACTTGTCTCTAGAAACTTCTTTGTCTAAATGTAAACTGGAAATTGGTTTATCAATAGTCAAACTAGTTGTGTAAATATTCCTAGTTTAACTTGTTAATAATATAAATTGCATTGAGAGACTTAAAAGTCTTCGATTGTTTCAGAAAGCTGCAAGAGTTTTTCATTTTCAAATGTTTTCCAACAACAGTTTTCGAAACATATTTCCACATTGTGATTGGCATTTGTAAAAGTTCATTTTCATTTTTTACTTAAGCATTTTATGCCAATTCAAATTGCTTGTTACACATTTTTTTTAATGATTTTCAGCCTTACCAAAAAAACACTGATCATTTGTTTGCTTCGATTGAATGCAACATTGTAGTCGCATGCTGTTTTAATGGTATTAATTAAACAAACAAATGGCACATAGAGCTCATAAATAAAGACCATAACTAATTGCTGACACAGTTAGCCAGACAAAGACATTAAATGGTAATAGCGTGGGCGCCGGCGCATTCAAAATTTCCATTGCTGTCAGCAAAAGCTCAGAACGTGGCTCTAACATGAGACATTAGACACCGAAACCGGCAAAACAATATCAAACACCTGCGATGGCAATGCTCAACGCGTGCTCTGCCAAAAAAAAAAAAAACAAAAAAAAAGAGCTGACAATGCAATGACAAGGAAATCAAATCGAAAAGCATTTGAAATTCAATAGAACTCGAAATGATTAAGCAAATGTGGCTCAGAAGTGGTGAATGCGAATGCAAATGAATGTGAGCAACTGTCAGCTCTCTGGAAATCTGTTTAAACCAATTTCCAGTAGCTCCTCACCCTCCTAGATATTATCATAAATTTCCCAAATAAATTTACTTTTAGCTTTTTTAGACTCAAGTCTAGACAAGCTGAGCTGAAGTTGACTTGACTCGAGTTGAGTTGTTCGAGATGCTTTGATAAATTACAGACAGCTAGCTTTTTTTTTGCTGTTGTTGTTGTTGTTGTGTGTTTTTTCTTCTGTAAGAGCGATTTATGTATGGGCAGGTAACAAGAGACGACAGTTGGCACGAGCCATAAATATCTGAATGCAGACGAAGCCAAATCAGCTGCATCATCCAGCTAAGAGTAACAACAACAGCAACAACAACAACATCCACACAATTACAACGTTTGAGGCACCAAAACAACGCCCACTTTAGGCACCTATGTCAGCTTGAAGCCCTCTGCATCTGCACCCTCCCTCCCTCCCTGCACAATTAAAAAGTAGGCAGTACTGGGCAAATAGGCCCCAAGACATCACTGAGCTTAACGAAAATAAAAAGTAGCCAAGACGTTGCGTTCTTGTTGTTGTTGTTATTTCATTTTTATGTTTTCTCTTCTTTTAATTAAAAGGGTTAACAACAACTGTCTGACAAATCAGACAACAAATCTAAACAAAATAAATGACTTTTACTCCGCTTTTGTAGTTTCTTTTGCGGGCTCAGCAGACTCACAATTTAGCTCAAGTCATGGCCCAAAGTTTTGGGCTCGCATTTGGATTCGAATTCGAATTCGAATTCAGTTTTGGGTTCGTTTTTTTGGTTTTGACTTGAGGAGCTTCTTAGGCAGCCTGCGACTGCAGGAATTGTGCCTACAACTTGTTGGCAAATCTTACGTTGAAATGCTCTAACAATTTGAGCAGAATGCAGCAGCTGAACATGGAATTTCCATTTGTTTTATATACCTAAATTAAATATTAAATATTATGATAATTTATTAAATATTCAGGTGGGGAAAAACAACTCAGGAAATGCTAATAGATTCATCTTCCTTTCTACTTATGTTGATTATTTAGCAAAATAAAATAGTAAAATAATTAAACAATTGTATAATTCATAATATATAATATTAATAAAAAATTAATTAAATAAAATAATAGCTAATTAAATTCAAATTATTTACTTTATTTTAAAACACTAACAAACTTTCATTTATATTAATTCTTTAACTCTTTTCTTCTAGTCCTAAATATTGATCTTTCTAAATTTAACATAGAGCAACATGTGTTAATAACATAAAATGTTAAATAAGTAACAATTTTCTTTTAATTATTAAAAATTACAGTTCTGCTGCAGTAAGTGTAAGATTTCTTCAAATCTCTAATGTAGTATTAGTATTAGAATCAGTATTAGTATTAGTATTAGTATTAGTATTCGTATTAGTATTAGTATTAGTATTAGTTTTAGTATTAGTTTTAGTATTAGTATTAGTATTAGTATTAGTATTAGTAGTAGTATTAGTATTAGTATTAGTATTAGTATTAGTATTAGTATTAGTATTAGCATTAGTATTAGTATTAATATTAGTATTAGTATTAGTATTAGTTTTAGTATTAGTATTAGTATTAGTATTAGTATTAGTATTAGTATTAGTATTAGTATTAGTATTAGTATTAGTATTAGTATTAGTATTAGTTTTAGTATTAGTATTTCCACACAGAGGTGTACTTTTCGAAATTAGTTTAAGTATGCATCTAAGCATATTATTCTATAATATTTGCAGCAATTATTTATTAAGATATTATTCATTTATTACAATTTTAATCCAAATACTTACCACCTAGGGAGTAATTTTAATATATTCTTAATATTTCATTATATTTTAAAGTATGAATTACACATTTAACAGTTTCAACAGTTTTCCTTTTCTTAAATGAGCTTGAGAGCAACGAAACAACATAGCTAAGCAACCCCATTTGCAAAGAGAATGGGCAATAACCAAAGCTGATATTGCTATTGCTGTCTGCACTACAACTTGGACAACAACAACAACAACAACTAAACAACAACAACAACTCAACAACAACAACAACAACAACCAATGCTGGGCGTCGATAGTTGTGCTTTTGCTTTAGCTTTGGCACGTGCGCAGTTAGCCAGCCAGCCAGCCTCAGTCCCAGTCCCAGTCTCCGCCAAGTTGGGTACGTGCTCCAGCGCCCCCGCTAGCCGCCCGCGTCCCTGGCCATCTAACAATTGGGCGAGCAGTAGCTTGAGGTACGAGTTGAGTTCCATTTCAGGTTTCAGCTCTTGAAAAATGACGTACAATGGCGTGATCTTTTTTTACTCGCAGTCGTAGTCTCTCCAGGCCTGGTAAATCAACTTGTCTGTTGTCTGCAGAGCTCAGGTGGCTCAGGTGGAGCATCGAATGGAACTGAGGCTCCAGACTAGAGACTTGGACAAGCATTTGATGACTCTGTTTCTGTTTCTGTTTGTGTTTTTTGTGTGTTGTGTGCTGTGTGTTGTTTCTGTTGTTGCTGTGCCTGTTGTAATCGTTATTTGGGCATTGAGTTGATTAATTTACGACATGGGGCGCCATAAGATGCAGAGTCGGGACAAAGCGTTTAGCTGAGCTTTGGCTAATAGGTCAAGGTTCGTTTGGTAATTAAATGCCAGCCCGAATATCTGTTTAAGAATCGTCCAGCTGCGTTAAAGCCATAAAATCAAAATGCGGCAGATAATCCACGAACTGCAATAAACAAAGCCGCACAATTTACGGCCCAACTGTTGGCTCTCAACTCTTGGCTCTTGGCTCTCGACTCTTGCCAAACAATTTTGCCTCATTAGCCTGAGGATTTGCCGCCACGCATGCGCCACATGAAAAGTACAGTTAAATGGCCAACTGCAGATGCCTTGCCAGATTCTCGATAAGGCCAAGACTTGGCCAAGACCTGGCGTCGGCGTGGCTCTCTTGTGTCTTCTGTCTTCTGTCTTCTGTCTTCCGTCTTGTGTCTTGTTGCTGCCAAGCGCCACAGGCTCGACCAAAACTACTCGAGTTACAGCTGAGCCACAGAGAGCTCTTTCACTGTCAGCTTCTGTTTTGCAGCATCCAATAAAAATGAAACCACATCATATCTCATAGCTCGTACTCCGAATGGCAATGCCAAAAGCATGATAAATTTGAAATGTACAAGCACGCCAATGGTTTGAGCCAAGTTATAACTACAACACCTGCTCTGCGATCTGAGCACTGAGATCTGCGAGCTGTGATCGGTGATCGAGGAGCGGGGCTGGAGAATCTAGAGTCTCAGCTGCTGCTGTCAGAAGTGTGACGGAATTAGAACCCAAGTCCAGGTAATTGACTCTTGTTGTTGTGTTTTAGCCCAATCAAAACATTAAACCTTTGCGGCAAATTTGGCATGGCTTTATTAACGAACTGCGGCTGAGGCTAATAGACCAAGCTGCACTTTGGCTAAGAGGCAAAGAAAGCTCTGAGTGGCAAAGTCATTAGGTGTAGTGAATTGATTGGGCTAATTTATTGTGATCGAAAGTAGAAGCTCTGAAGAGCGGTCCCAGTTATGGAAAGTTAACTAAAGAACAATAATAATTACAATAATAAAATAAAATTCAATAAATTACAATTCAAAGTTATGTTACTTTAATTAATTTATATGAAAATGTCTACAGATACAAGTTAATAGATAATAAAATACAATCGCTACAGCTTTATATTATCTTCAGTTATTTTATAATATTTTAAGTTCTTTAAAAGTTAAATCACTCAAGTTGAAACAAGTTCCACTAAATAAGCTAATTGTTGTTGCTGGAAGTGAGCTGTAAAATAAACTATTGCTGTCTCACATTTTGTTCTAAGCAGAAGCGATTGAAAGAGGAGTTGAAAAAGATAACGGTTATTATGCTAAAAATACACGCATGTGAACTGATGCTTATCAGCTGTCAAAAGTATTTACTCACATTTTAAATGCTCGCGTCGCAATTCATTACACATACATACGCATTTACTTGCACACACATACACATACTTACGCATATATACATGTGCAGATTAACAGGCAATTCGCTTGCAGTCGTTCAAGCTGTCTCGCTTGCGCAAATGTTAACTCAGCAAAGCGATGCAATGCACAATGTTCTATTCGTCCTGCTCTATTTTCTGCATTGCTTTCTTATTTCTAGGCCGATCTTTTTGCAACTTTCTGGAGCTTTTAAGTTAGAAGAAATACAGGTTATAAGTAACTAGCAAATAATGTTTCGATATGAAATAAACAGGCGGACAAGCAGACAGCCATGGGCTGCAATTGACTCAGCTGTTGTTGCTAATCTGCGACTGCTCCTTCTGCCTATTGCATACGCTTTGCACAAAGGCTAGAGTTGAAAGTGCTTGCTGAAAAGTGAATAGCTTCTCAGATATTTCTTGGGATTACAACAATGAGTTAGCATCTATAAATGTAAGATGTAATTCATGTATTTTCTAAAGCATTTTAATGCATTTCTTGTGAATGGGATTAAGCTGAGCGAGGATCTATGTACGCGCCTATGTTGCCTATTGTGGCACAACATCATTGTAGTAAATCCCTGTGGCAAGAACATCTGCATAAATTCCCCAACAATATTTAATGGCGATGGAAGACCAGGTCGATACATAAATTAACTTTTTTAACGCTAAACAGTAAACTAAAACTACTAAAAGTAGAAAAGATGTTGGCAACAATGGGAAAAGCCTCCACAAACACTTCACTCGATGCTAAGCCCAAATATTAAACAAGATTTTTGACTACCAGTGTTAACTCATTGTTGTTGATGCTGCTGCTGCTGCACACTCTTAACAACAGGCACAAACAGGCACAAGAGGCACAAGAGGCACAAGAGGCCAACAGGCAGACAGACAGACAGGCAGTACAATTTATGGCCCTTAGAACTGATTTTAGACACGACGACAGGCCAAGACACGAACTGAGCCAAGCAGTGAACGAGCTAAACACAGAGAGCGAGAGAGAGAGAGGGAGAGGGAGCGACATGACCAGGGGCTAAACTTGGACTCGGATTGAAACTGGCAACTGGCAACTGGGAACTGGGAACTGGGACTGACGATGCATGCACACGCAAACAGGACAGGAACTGGTTACAGCTAGGGAAGTGCTACTGTCTTACACGCGTTAGTCCCTCCTGCCACGCTCCCCCTGCCCCGCGCGCAGCCCTCAACGTCTGTGTCGCACTCTTGTCAACGTTGCTGTTGCCTCGCCTTGGCTCTCGTCTCGTCGCGTCTCGTCTCAACAGTCGCAGCGTAACCCATAATTTTAACACCAATAATAAAAAGAAAACAACAACAACGACAACGGCAACGCCAACGTGCAGGTGTGCATCAAGTCGCAGTAGCTGCTCGATGTGCCTGTATCTTGATATCTTACAGATACAGATACAAAACGTAACGCTCTCTCGTCTCAGCCACAGCAGCAGCAGCAGCAGCAGCGGCAGCAGCGGCAGCGGCAGCCGTCGCAGCAGACAGCGCACTTGGTCATAAATTTACGTTTCAAATTGTCCGAAAACCAGTTTTGCCCACCGAAAAAGACCAAAAGGTTTCCATTATATTAGAGGAGGTGCCTGGCTTTGCTTTTGCCTGCCACAGCCCCAACGCCCCAACTCCTGCCCCTGCCCCTGCCCTGCCACTTGCGACTGCTACGCAACTTTGGCAGCTTTTACTCATGTGCACTTAGAACAGGCACTGCAACCATCTCACTTGATATTAATAGACCCAGACCCAGGTCGACATTAGGCCCAATGTCTACGACCTCTAAGCACAACTCGGGTTCTGTCTCTCGATGAACTGTAACCCCTCAATTTGTTGCTAACGTAATGCCAGCGTGTGAAAATTGAAGCCAACACGCTGTCTAATACATATTTGATAGTTATTAAATCAAAGTTCGAGGAAGTTGCTCATTAGAGCGGAAAGTGAGGCAATTGCATTGCCTTCTTTGGGCTTGGCTAATTATGAACTCATTTGTTGTTGGTTTCCCTTGACTCATCTTTAATTATTCCCCCTCCCCACGCTCATTTCCGGTACGAAAAACCGAGATTTCGCTTTTTTGCATTGACCCAGTTTTGTGTAATATTTTGCACAAAATCCTGTTCCAATTGCCAAAGACAACAAACATTAATAAAAATGTTACTAACTGTAAAATTCTGACAGCTCAGTTAGCTGATTTAAATGCAGCTGCATGACAACAAGCCATAAAAAATAACAACCACAACAATAAAAGCCCATAAAACAGCAGTCAGAGGCAGACAGACAGAAAGATTAATTATCGCATTAATTAACTGACCTAAAAAAACGAAAGTTTCGCACAAAAATGAACGAAAAATTTGAGGCAGATGATGAATAAAACCGGGATACAGTTACACAAATGAAAGTGTTAAGAGTGGACAAAAGATGGGTAAAAGGGAAGAGGGCAGCAGAGAGGGAATGCTGTAGAAATCTTTAGGGAATATAAATGCGCTTTGAAATAAAAGATACTCTATAAGCTGAATGTTTTCTGAACTCACTAAAGGTGTTTAGTTACAGATAGACAAGAAGAGAATATAAAAGGAATAATAGAATAAGCAAGTCTTCCTGCAGATCTTATACCCTGTAGTATCAGATATTGCCAAACTAAGAACTTATTTAAAACAAATCAGGAAATTATCTGTATATCAACAAATGTATCATATATGTTGATACTTTCCCTTCGCTCTCTAAACCGGGATACAGTTACACAAATGAAAGTGTTTAAGAGCGGACAAAATGTGGGAAGAAGGGAAGTGGGAAGCAGAGAGGGAATGCGGTCGAAATCTTTAGGGAATATAAATGCGCTTTGAAATAAAAGATACTCTATAAGCTAAAGGCTTTCTGAACTCACTAAAAGTGTATGTAGTTGATAGACAAGAAGAGAATATAAAAGGAATAATAGAAAAGCAAGCCTTCTAAAATATATATACCCTGTAGTTGCAAATATTGCCAAACTAAGAACTTATTTAAAGCAAATCAGGAAATTAACTGTATATCAACAAATGTATCATATATGTTGATACTTTCCCTTCGCTCTCTAAACCGGGATACAGTTACACAAATGAAAGTGTTAAGAGTGGACAAAAATTGCGAAGAAGGGAAGTGGAAAGCAGAGAGGGAATGCTGTAGAAATCTTTAGGGAAGATAAATGCGCTTTTGAAATAAAAGATACTCTATAAGCTAAATGCTTTCTGAACTCACTAAAAGTTTTAGTTGCAGATAGAAAAGAAGAGAATATAAAAGGAATAGAAAAAGAAGCAAGTCTTCTTCTAGATCCTATACCCTGTAGTTGCAAATATTGCCAAACTAAGAACTTATTTAAAGCAAATCAGGAAATTAACTGTATATCAACAAATGTATCATATATGTTGATACTTTCCCTTCGCTCTCTAAACCCAGACAAGGCCGATTCCAACAACAATTCTTATCCCCCCCCTCGACTGTGGATCGTAAATCAATTGAACAATCCAAAAGATTGTCGATAGTCCCGTATAACATTGTTGACCAGCTGACACAGTTGTCTTGCGTAAAGCAACAAAAGAAACAGCAAAAAATACAATAAAAATGTCAAAATGCATAAGAATACAAACTGCGAAAGGCAAAAACCCGAAAAAAAAATCCTTAATTTGCACAACATGTCGATCGACGGCGATTGTGCAGTCGGTCAAATGGAACCGACACTTGGGTCAGCTATGCCATGGACTCCCCTACCCCTGTCACTGCCCCTGCCCCTCTTTCCCTTACGCTCCACCACAATTCGCGCTCAATTCTTGAGTCAAACACACAATTTTGGTAGCAAAGAAAAAGAAACGTTGAGGGCGACAAGACAAAAGTGCATTCTGCGGTTAAAGTTTGCACAAAATGCATAAATTTTCAAATTGCGAATTGCATTCAAGCAACAACAAAAGCAATGAACATGCACCACACTTTGACAGCCAGCTCTGTAAAGTGTTAAGCCAAAGTATCAAATAATTGCCTAGTGCACAACAACAACAACAACAATAACAACAACAACAACAAGTAACAACAAATGCAATGAAAATATTACAAAAACTGGGCGTGTGCCGAACGCGTGCAGGCAAATTAGACAATTGTTGTAATAGTTTTTTTGTTTAAAACAAGAAATAATTGAACAATAGCTTAACTACAGTTGAGTGTGCTGAAGATTAGATACCCTTTGCTGAGTTTAACTAGCACTTTTGACAGCTATTTAATATGGTAAATTGTAGTAGTTAAGTTAACTTTAAGAACAAGAAACATTTGTCTTGAGAATTCTATTGTTTTATAGCTATAAATATCTGTAAATATTTATAAATATTATATATTTAATACAAGAAATTTATTGATATAAATTGATGAAGTTTAAGAATAACAATATCAAAGAAAATATCAATATCAAAGGAAATATAAATAATTAACTTAGGAATGTATATATAGAGTATAGATAAACTTTTTTAAGTAGGTCAGAGCTGCTAACTAAATTAGAAATATATGTTTTATAGCTACTTAATAAAGTAATTAGACATATATAATATCTGCAAACATAATATCTATATAATATATATATTTAATATCTGTAATTCAAGTAAATAGATAAATGTAGCTATCTTTAAAACTAAATTACATACTTGACTCATATAAGAAATATATGTTTTATAGCTATTCAATAAAGTAATTAGACATATATAATATCTGCAAACATAATATCTATATAATATATATATTTAATATCTGTAGTTCAAGTAAATATCTATCTATCTATCTTTAAGTCTAAATTACATGCATGACTCACTCAGACTCATTAGAATATACAGATAAAACTGCTGACAAATCACAAATGCATCTCTCAATAAATAAATAATTATAAATAATAAACTGCTTAACACTCTTATGCAAATAAAGCAAACATGAGGCAGCCTAAGGAGCCACTCACAAGTTATGAAGTTTGAATAACTTTGAATAGTTTTGAATATATTTTATTTGCCCTTAACGAATTCTCACAATATTAATTTGTTTATTTTAGCTGTGGAGTTTGAAGAAGCTCTCAAGAACTGCGTAACTTAATCCACTTTAGTTTCAAGTTATTTTTGTTGTTGTTGTTGTTGTTGTTGTCTTTTTATTTTGAAACAGTAAATTGCTTGCAACAACATGTTATCTATGCTCTTGCCCCCACAGCCGAGAGGCATTTCAACGCTCAACTTGATGACTGCCAGGGCACCGACTAATGACACATAAATATTTATCTGTTCCCCCAACCCGTGTACACCCTCTTATCCAACAACAGCCCCTCAATATATATATATATATATATATATATATATATATGTATATACTCTATATACATGTAACTAAAAGGGTTTCATGGCTGCACAAAGCTCTGATCAGCTTTTGTGAACTGAAATTAAATGCGAGTGTTATAGCTCAGTGGTTGCTTATGTAACAGTCAGCGAGTGCTTAGCAGAGTTAACTATATATCTATATTCTATACAATTATAACTATATAATATATTAATCTTTGTCTAATCTGTAGAATGTATTCTGAAAGTAGTTTAAATAACTATATTGCTTGCTTTTAGGGTATATCAAAGTCGAGCAGTCCCTTAGCTTGTGCTGTCTGCTCGTTCCTCTGCTGTTATCTGCCAGCTACTTGACTTACACACGCAGAATCAGAGAACCAGTTCGAGCGTTGAGTAATTACACAGTTCAGTCGCTGCTGCTGCGAGTAGGAGGTGGGCAAAGGGAGTGTGGACTGTGGAGAGGTGTGGGGAGAAGGGGCAGTGGGGTCTGGTACTTGGAGTGAAGCTGATGTTGAGTCTTATGTTGGCTTTTTGGCTTACCGAACGAACCTTTTGTCGTGCGTTTTGGGTTCAGGTTAGCGTCCGGTCCGGTTGAAACGTCGCCTCCGTCGCCTCCGTCGCCTCCGTCGCGTCCGTCGCGTCGACTGTCGCCGGTCAGTCGCTTAATTGCGTAAGGCAGGTGGCTGGCAGAGAATAAAGCACCTACATAGAAAACGGGAGACAGAGAGAGAGAGATATAGAGAGAGAGAGATGGACTGACAGACAGACAGAGAGAAACCACTTTAAAGCTGTTCCCTTAGGTGATTAGTGACGGCTTTGAGAGTCCCTCTATACCTTGCTGCTCCCCCTCACTGATACCCCTCCCCCACTCACTCTCTCTCTATATATATATATATATATATCTCTCAGTGACCCGCACAGTAGCCGACGACGCTTTCCATTATTGCCAAGTGTCAAATTAAGTGCTCACATGATTAATATTTGTGCCCCCCGAGCTGAGCTCCAAGCTCCCGAGGCATTGTATTCCCAGCGCAGCTCCTCTTGTTCCATTTAGCCATGCAATTTTCGCACTTGATTAACCGTGTCGCTTTGTTATTAACTTTTTTAAATTGTAAACCCCTGAAATATTGTCTAGCTGATGCCTGCGGCCTATTGATGTATTTGGCAAGCCATTGCCTAGTTTTATGTCCTGTTACTTGGGCATTCGTCAGGGTCTCGAGTCTCCGGCAAACGGAAATTGCATTCGCATAGCAAGCGAGTGAGTCACAAAAGCGTTACATAGAAGCTTCGAAATGGTTAGAAAATTGATATAATATCCTTGACGAGAACTGGACAATGTTTATTTGTGAAGGACATCTGGACATTTGTTGCACTACAATATGCCATATGCCATTTGCCCTTTGCCCTATGCCATATGCCATTTCCCTAGCCTCACTCTGAAGTGGGTCCAGTTGAGTTGCCTCAACTGCGTCGGGATGTCGTCTCACGTGTCACATGCCTGAGGACAAGCAGAGGCAAGTTGCCTTGTCGAGTGGATGACACATGCCAGTAGACTGCCGGGGTCGGGGTCGGGGTCGGCATCTCGGTGTCTCGGGGTCTAGGGGTCTAGGGGTCTCGGTGTCGATGTCGGAATCTCTCGCTGCCAGAGCTGTTAAGTACGCTTAGAGCAGATTAACTTAACTGTGCATAAAATGCTAAAAACCACAAAAAAAAAAAAAAGAGAAGAAGGAATTTTTATGGTCACCATAAAAATACTCAAGTACGCCCAGAACAAGACGAAACTGAACCGAACCGAGCCGAACTGAGCAGAGCTGAGCAGAGCTGAGCCGAGCTGAACTAAAGAGCAGCAAGCAGAGCTGAAGTGGCTGTCATTTGGCCACATTTCAGTGAGTGAAAATATTGTTGGAATGTGTAAAAAGTCATGCATAAAATTAGTTTCAACTCGGTTGACGCGTTCTGTTCCCCGGCTGCTGTTTCCCTTCCTCAATATGCTCTCCTCGCCTTTTGATTTATTTTAAAACGAGCCAAACAATCACTTGAACACTTGAACACTTGAACACTTGCACACTTGCAGACTTGAGCAACACGTGCGTTCTACGAAAATTTCTCGCCTCTCGTTCGTTGTTGTTGTTCGTTGTTGTTGTTGGCGTTTGCAGTTAAAATGCCATAAAAACTTGATACACATGACATGTTGAAGTGTGTTGAACATATTTATGAAATTGAATGCCGAAAATATTCAACAAAATATATTAGAAAATATTCTAAAAAAACAAAGGTGAAGGCAAAGTAAGTATTATGAGAATTATAATAATACTTGATCTTTATTATTATAATTATCATAATACTTACTAAGTTATTATAGTAGTAGTTATTTTAAATGGTATTTAGTAAAGAAAGTGCAATATTTAACTACGATTAGGAATCATTTTGTCTCTGCAGCATTTTGTATAGAAAAGTCTGTCTTAGAACAAAGTATGTAAGATTTAACTTAGCAAATGAGGAGTATAAATGTAATTAACATACAGATGGAGTCATCTCCTACCCCATAAAGTACATAAATTCCTTATCAGCATCAACAATCGAGATCCGTCTGTCTGAATGTCTGTTAGTCCTCATGAACACCTAACTCTTGGAGAGAATAAGAGTGAAAATAATTAATTAATTAAGCAAGCAGTTTTACAATTTAGAAACAATTGCAACTTTTGTGTTATGTTTTTTCTTTCTATATATTTGTATAATATATTAAAAGTACAGTCTGGCTGTTTCAATTTACATAGAATACTTTTTTAAACAAAAAGTGCATGCAAATATACTTCTTTTCCCAAAGGTTTATGTTTATATATTTATATATATATATTTATATGTGGCGTTTATTTACTGAATAAAGATATATAACTAATAGTGATAGCATAATAAAGTAAAGTTTCTCGTCTTTCGTTTTAGTGGATCTTCTCACAACCGTTCACTTCAAAGGGCGAATTCCCACTCCCGTTCGGCCTCTCTCACGCATATCTTCTCTTTGCGCTCTCTTGTGCTTGCGAATTCGCCTGTGGGTGAATTCGCCCTTCTACTGCTCGTTGTCTTCTCTAATTCGCTCTTGTCTAGGGTAATTGCCATTATCTGGAAGCTACCATCCCACATATATATGTATATAAGTTTATATAGACAAGTATATTTATAAATATATGAAAGTACTTAATACATAAGCTGCTTAATAAATATTACAGTAATACTATTATAATTATGATAAAGTTATCGTGCCTTAAATCATAAGTCAACAAGGGAACTATGCAAACTAAAATCTAAAGAAATTAAATAAAGAAAACTTAAGGTTAAAGAAAGCAAACAAAAGGTAAAAGAAATAGTAGGAAAGAGTACTTAAATTATATCTAAATGGATTTTCAATTATTGATATATTTAGAAGTAGTTCTCGCAATTAAGTTTATTACTTAATGAACTTCATCCAATTATTGATAAGTAATTATTGTTTAGAAAATTATTAACAACTAAATACAAATGAAGCGATCAATAGATTGTTTAGTTCGCAGAAGCTAAATAGCTTTAAATAACTTGTATTTCTTTATAGTATTTTTATTAGCATCTATTAATCGCATATTCAAAGATAAAATTCTATAGAAAAGACATAAGAATTCTTTTGTATTATTAGAAACAATGGGTATCAGAACGCTGGCAAACACCTTGCGTAGAAGGGTGACGACAAGGGTAGCTAATACAAGTGCATTTAAGCCAACTTGCAACTGCATTGAGCAACCTGTCAGTTGCAGTGGCAGCCTAATCAAATTTAATGCAGCATTGCACACCCTCTGTCTATTTCAATACCCCTTCCACTGGCTCTCCCTATTTCTACAGCAATTGCGGGGTATTCAAAGTATCGCTTACAACGCACTTGGTACGCACCTCTTTGGCAATTGTTATGGGCATCGAATGAAATGAGTTGAGTTGCGTTGAGTTGAGTTGCGTTGCGTTGCGTTCTCACGTTCTTTAAATCAAATTAATTTGCTTTCAGCGAACGCGTATTCAGGGCGAGAATCAAAACTGATCGCTCGATTCGTTTCCAAATCATTTTCACACGCCTCCACATTTCCATGGGTTTTTCGCGTTATTCGCTTTTCGCGCCTACCAATTGCCAATTACATGCGAGCCCATCGACCGACTCTGTCAGCCATTGTGACAATCGACAGTGACAGCTTAGGGTTAACCCAGACTCAGACTGCGACTCAGACTGCGACTCCGACTGAGAGCCAGGCGCTGACGTCCCTCGATACCCTGCACAGCTGTATAACCTAACCCAATCTTTGTGCTGTATCGGTTCATTCAAGTGCCACACTCTATGCAGATCAATGTCTATGCAAAATTGGCATACACTGCAAGAAATTGAAAGCAAGAAGAGCAAATGTATTAGCATGAAGAGTAGGCAAGAGTAGCAAATAGAATGTGATTGAGAATTGTTATAGAACTGTGAACTGAATGAAGTTGTAATGAAGCAGGGAGAGAGAGAGAGATAGAGAGAGATAGAGAGTGAGGTAGAGAGAGAGAGAGAGAGAGAGAGAGATAGAGAGAAAGAGAGAGTGAGAGAGCGAGAGAGTGAGAGAGAAAGACAGAGAGAGAGAGATAGAGAGAGAGAGAGATAGAGAGAGAGAGAGATAGAGAGAGAGATATATATAGAGAGAGAGAGATAGAGAGAGAGAGAGAGAGAGAGAGAGAGAGAGTGAGAGAGAAAGAGAGAGAGAGAGAGAGATAGAGAGAGAGAGAGAGAGTGAGAGAGAGAGAGATAGAGAGAGAGAGAGTGAGAGAGAGATAGAGAGAGAGAGAGAGTGAGAGAGAGAGAGTGAGAGCGAGAAAGAGAGAGAGAGAGAGAGTGAGAGAGAGTGAGAGATATATAGAGAGAGAGAGTGAGAGAGAAAGAGAGAGAGAAAGAGTGAGAGAAATAGAGTGAGAGAAATAAAGAGAGTGAGAGAGAGAGAGAGAGAAAGAGAGAGAGATAAAGAGAGAGAGATAGAGAGAGAGATAGAGAGAGAGATAGAGAGAGAGATAGAGAGAAAGAGAGAGATAGAGAGAGAGTAAGAGAGATAGATAGAGAGAGAGTGAGAGAGAAAGACAGGGAGAGAGAGAGTGAGAGAAAGAGAGAGAGATAGAGAGAGAGAGAGAGTGAGAGAGGGAGAAAGAGAGAGAGAGAGAGAGAGAGAGAGAGAGAGAGAGAGAGTGAGAGTGAGAGAGAGTGAGAGAGAGAGAATTAAATTTATACACTGATAAAAATGGCAAATATGCAGAACAACCTTGCTGTTAATCTACAATTGTTTGCTTAGACTTCTCTCTTTATAGAACTGTATTAAATGCATGAATAATTATTGAATTTCTGAGAATGATTAAGAGTTGTGTTCAAACTGTGGTTAGATAAGGATTTGAAGTCTGGTTTTCATTTAGAATTTAAGAAGCTTAACTAAGTTTTGCGAGGAATTCTTACAGATTGTAGATTATATAATATTTCTGAGAGAAACTGCAAACTAAATCAGAAACCTTAGAGAGTAAAGTGTGAATTACTGACTGAAAATGCAATTAATGAGAATATTAACTTGAAGCGTCGATGACTGTGAATCTTTATAGACTTCTAAACAATTTATTTTAGAAATCACTAATCTAATAGATAATATATATAATTGCAAAGTAATAGCTTGGTAATAGATCTTTCTAGATCTCATTATAAATATATTTTAGATTAAAGTGTCACCTAATAACAGACTGGCTGAAAATTTAATATTAACTTTTAGTATTATGAATTGTGAATCTAAATAGATCTGTAATACATTTATAGCTAAGCAATATTCGAAATCTTTTAAATTATTATTGGAAAGGAATAGATAGAAAGTAGAACTCATTATAAATATATTTTAGATTAAAGTGTCACTAAATAACAGACTGAAAAGCAATCGACTGTGTAAATATATAGACTTGTAAACAATTTATTTTAGAAATCGCTGATATAATATATAATATATTTAATTGCGAAGTAAAAGATCTTCCTAGATCTTACTATCTGACTGAAAAAGCAAGCGACTATTTAGCTTTATAGATTTCTAATCACTCACTAACTTTAGTTTTATAGATTTCTAATCAATTTGTATTAGAAACAACTAAAATTACACTCGCAGGGCAAAGATTGGAAGTGAATCTACCTAGAACTCGTTGCAAATATCGCTCAGTGCAGTGAAGAAGATCAGAACAGAACTCCGCTCAATCCAGCCAAGGCGGGGGGTAGGGTTCCCTCTTACAACTGATCTGCATAGGTTACGAAACAAGACCAAAGAAATGAAAGGAAAAGAAACAAAGATACAGCGAACACAGGGAACACAGAGGGAACACAGAGGGAACAGAGGGAACACAGAGAGCTGTAATGATCCCTTGTTGGTTCGAGGCTCACGCAATTTATCTGCCCGCTCGATGCTATCAATTGCTGACCCCTAATAACGAATTCGTGCCCAACTTAATTGTAGACATATTGATGAGTGCAGGGGCCAAGGGATAATCCCTTTAGTCTGTTGCGAAGCAGGAGGAGGAGAAAGAGGAGAAGGGAACGGATCCTTTGGCTGCCTTTCGCCATTTGCGTGTCATTTTTAGTGAAATTGGCATTTCTTTCATTGCGATGAAGATCAGATATCACAAAGGGGCCTGTCTAACATCAATCAAAGATAGCACAACACAACACAACCGAACAGAACTGAGAGTAAAAGTAAAAAGAGAATATATATACCTGCGTATTGTTGATCCTTTAGCGAGGGAAGCGAGGGGGAAGATCGGATCGCATCGGATCGTGATCAGTTGTTTGTTTAAGTGCTTAGCAGGTTCATCTGCAGGTTTCGTCGTTCAAATATATTTCTGCTTCGTTTGCTTAACAAAATATTAAACCTCTTTCATACATTTTTTTGAGTTGTTGTACTTGTTGTTGTTGTTGTTGTTGTTGTTGTTGTGCTTTGCTGGCTTCTTTGTTTGCATCTGTTTAGCGCTGCTTGGAACAGGTGGAGGATTCAGTGCTAATTGGATTATGTATTGCTTAATGATCCTTGCACTAAACTGGAAGAAGAGAGAGATCTGAGTTCGCGTGATTTGGCATTTAAGCCGTTGCCCACATCACTTGGCAGTTGTTTGTGAAATGGGTTAAGACTGCCACCACTCAGATTCGGGAATGGTGTTAATCTACTGAACACGCACTCGCAGCATTTTGCGGTTGTGGATTACAGCTCAAACAAGAAAAACCCTGGACGAAGGCGAAGTAAAAGGGAAAGTTCCAAAGAACTCGTCCCACAAAATGGGTCAACTGGAGTAGCTAGATTGCTTGCTGCTCATATGAATCATGTTCTTATTAAATGATGAGAGCGAGAGTTGTATTGAACATTATATTTGCAACTGATTAAGCAATCTAATTAATACAAAATCAAATAATCAACATGCGAAATTCCCACGCATGCTCAAAGAGCTTCTTTATAAGCTCCAAGTGGATGCGCCACATTTCGCATTTATTTTATGATTAAATATTGTCAGATGCACTGAAGCCAAACCGATGCCCAATGGGCCGCGACGGCGCTGTTGGGGATGGCGTGAGAACTTGACAAGAAATCAAAATAAATGCCACACAGACAGACGAGACAAGACATTTCATAATTTTGTTGGGCCGAAAAAAGCGAAAAGCGAAGAAACTTTGTGGTTTCCCATTAGCCAGGCCAAGTTAAAGAGCGTCGATGCAGTCGACCAAATCGCTGGGCAAATGAATTTGTTCGTCATTTCGGGAGGGGACCGTATGCGCAGTCGCTTGTTAAATGATGTGATGTTGATGTTTTTAGGGTCCCAGCTCAGTTGCCCGCTGCCCTTCTACCAATACGCTAATTGTCTTGGCCAAATACAAGCGTTTTCACGCCATTCTGCGCACTTAGTGCCTCAAATAGGGTTCTGTTTCAGGGTCCGACTACGTCTGGTGCTGGTTCTGTTTCAGTTTCTGTTTCTGTTTCTGGTCACGGTGTCCATTCTAAAGAAGCAATCAAACATTGAAGCGTGGGCTGTTGCCGTGTCTTGTGCCGCACCCAGGCGAACTTCTTTGTTTACTTAAGAAAATGCGGGAAAATCAGCAAGTCTTCGTTTTTTTTTGGGGGGGGTCGGTGTGAGAAAAACATTGCTTAACAAATTGTACAAATAACATCAAGATAGCATTAGGTATTCTCAAGCTCTAGGGAACTTGCATAGATAAACATCCGGCAATTATGTTCAAATTGTTCAATCAGGCAAAACAGCTGCAGTTGCAGGCCGTGTAGTAAGTATCTTGTAGATACTTATCTATCTATGCCGCATCAACTGCATATCACATGTTTCCCTTCATAACAACAAGTCAGGAATGCTAAGGAAAATAACTGAAGTGTAATTTGAGATGCAAAACAAATGAAATCAATAAAAATGTGAGGCAGCGATAGCAGCAGGGAGTGGGGGGTTTGGTACTACTAATTATGTATACATACCTCGTAGCTGTGTAGAAGAAGGCGATCAAAATAATACAAGAAATCCGAGTGGAAAGAGCGCGCACTGAAGTCAAGATAAGCGTTAAAGTGTGCACAGTGCAAAAAATAAATAAAAATAATAAAAAATACGAATCAGGAGACCCTAAAAATGTAAAGAAGAAGAAGAACAACAACAACAACAAAAAACTGCTTACAATGGCAAAAGATCAGCGCGCAGATCATCGCTGTGGATGCTGCTTCATGACGATGATGATGACGATGATGATGAAGGTAAATAAACCCGAAAATAATAAAAGCAGCAGCCAAGAGCTGAAAGCAACATGCAGCGCCTTTGTGTGTGCAACATCAGCAACAACAAAGTGACTCAGGGCAGAGGCAGAGCCCAAATGAAAGGCAAGATAACCAGCGCATAAATGGCCTGGGTCTCGGTCTTGGTCTCGGTCTCAGTCTCAGTCTCAGTCTCAGTCTCCGTCTCGGCCTATGTCTGGGTCTGGGTCTGGGTCTGGCCATGGGCCGCAGTCGCTGCCTCAGTGCCAGTGTCGCTCTCGATCC
This sequence comes from Drosophila macrospina, assembly GCA_035042075.1. Lineage (NCBI taxonomy): Eukaryota > Metazoa > Arthropoda > Insecta > Diptera > Drosophilidae > Drosophila > Drosophila macrospina. The sequence continues at coordinate 1,953,461 of JAWNLW010000591.1, forward strand.
CAACTCCAACTCCAGTCGCAGTCGCAGTCGCTGCTCGAGTCGCGCCAGACAAACTGGCGACGCTTGTGAAATTTTCTCGTCGTCTGCTTTTGCCTGCCTCTTTTTCGTACGCAATAATAAAGAAAATAAATAAAAAAAACACACACACACACACACACACACAGACGTGGTATATCAAAAAAGAGAGAGAGAGAGAGAGAGAGAGCGAAAGAAAAGAAGAAAGAAAAGAACCATAAATGCATTTCAACAAAGGCAACCAAGAGGAGCCAATGAACCTAAAGAGCAAAACCAAAGCCCAAACCAAAGGCCATAAATAAGCCGTGGCCTGGTCTGGCCATCGCCATCGCCATCGCCATAGCCATCAACATCGCCTGTTGCCTCTGCCACAGCCTCTGCCACAGCCTCTGCCACAACCAGAGCCACAGCCACAGTCACAGCCTTTGCCTAGCATCTCGTGTGCTCTGTGCGCCTGCGCAGCCGTTCGCATTCGGTTGCACTTCAACTTGAGGCATGCCACGCCAGCGGCTGTCGTTTCACCGCTCCGACTACCCTGCCCCAACAAGCTGACTGCTGCTACAGCTTCTATCTATTATTTATTTATGTTTTATTTTACTTTTCTTTTTCTTTTTTCTTTTCTTTTTCCTTTTTTTTCTTTTTTTTTTTGAGGCAGCCTAAAACGAATTTGCCCTTTTAGAGGCAAACACATTTGTATATTTTGTATGTTGAATTTGTGGGCATTTTGTTGTGCTTTTTATGCCTTGTGTAGGGTATTCGTTATGGGTCGCATTAGCTGATCAATTAAGCGAGCATAATCGTTTAATATACGACGTTTCTTTGTCTCTCAATTATTCCAAATTAATTATTGCTTATATTTAATTGTTATATTAATAGAAAGTGAGAAATTTAAATTTGAGCTATTTTAAATCAATGCATATTAAACTATTTAATTTATGTTTACATTTGGCTGATCAAAACTTATTCATAATTGAAATAGTTATGGCATTTAATTTAATTAATTTAATATTTATTTCGTTTATTAATTATGGGTATTAGCAATATATTATAATGTATTTAAACTATTTATTATTAATATGTTTATACTAAACTATTTTTTTTAATTTTTTTAATGATAAATAAATTAATTATTATTTAAATATATTGTATAATATTTTATTATGTTATTTATACATTAATATTATATATTGTTATATTAATATTACATTTTCTAATTGTTATTAAAAGAAATATTTAAACTACTTGAATTATTACACATATTTTAATAATTTGTATATTTACAATAATTATAATGTAATACATATATATATTATTTAAATTATTAGCGTTAGAATTCAGATAAACTATTTATTACGCTGATTAAATACTTATATTATATTATTATTCAAATTTTAGTTTATTCTTTTGTTATTACTCGTATTAAATACTTAGATTAGATTATCCATAATTATCAATTTTCGTTCGTTATCTATTATAATTAATTTTTATTTCTTATTATTTCTTATTGATATTTATAATATAAAGTTGTGTTATTTATTAAATACTTAATAAATATTATACATGTTATTTAAATTACTTTTTAAAACAAATTTACATATATTCTAAAAATTAAAATATTTATTTTATATATAATTAAAGATTTATTTTGCATTTCAAATAATTGTATTAGAAGTTTATTATTATACAGTTATTTATTCATTATTTAGTATTACTTATTATTATTTATTATGATATTTTGCTAAATATTATTATTTACTATTTATAATAAATATAAAATACTTTCCATGAAAATATTACGTTTTATAATTGTTATTTCAGTTATATTTGTCCTATATTCTAATAATTTAAATATTTATTTTATATATAATTTAATATTTATTTCGTATATTAATTAATTGTATTAGAAGTTTGGCAAATATATTTAAACTACTAATTAAATACTTAAATTATTCAGCTATTTATTTATTTATTCATTATTTAGTATTTGCTCATTAATATTTATTATTATATTTTGCTAATTATTATTATTTATTATTTATAATAATTATTAAGTACTTTCCATATAAATATTACGTTTTCTAATTGTTATTTCAGTTATATTTGTCTTCATTTTATTTTTTTAAGCACAACACATTAAACTAAATATTAAATAAAGTATAATTTCATTTTCAAAATTCTAAATTATTTGTGCCAAGTTATTTATTATAATTTATAATATTTAAAGCACTTTTAAATGAATATATAATATATTTATATATACTACATTTAGCAACTAGAATTTATTTTGTAGCATCAAATAATGTATTAATTAATGTAGAGTATTCAGCAGTCTGTCATCTGTTCTGCTCAGCAGTTTCTTATATTTTGTGGCCTGTTTTACTATTACCCGTTTTTTGACTACCTTGTCAGTCAGTGGAGTGCACACTTATGCTTTAGGAATTTCTACGGCTCCTCGACATTTTACTATTGCAATTTTTCACTAATGATGACTAACTCAGTTGCTGTGGCTTTTAGACAGTCGCCAGTCGAGAGTCGAGAGTCGACCACATGTTCTCTTTCTCATTTGCATGATTCACGCATTTCTGCGATGCAAAAATGTTGAACACAGGTGGGACAGAGTTGGCCAAAAGCAATAGCAAACTGTAGAAGTGGCTCAATGTCTTGAAACTGCTTTATCTCTGTGCATTTGATACGCATTTTGTAGTTCAGTTTATGGGCTTTCACTTTAGAGTCTCGCCACGCGCATTACAATCAAAATCCAATTAAATGTTATCAGCAAGTTCTAGGGGCAAACCAAAGTTCAAATGCAACCAGATTTTGGGCGTATAATTTTCCACCAGGGATGCGGGGCAGGGGAGGGAGAGATTTGAAGTGGCCCGAGGCAGTGGCTGTGGCAGCTGTTAATTTGAAAATTAGATAATTGAGGCAAGCTACGAGATGAAAATGAAAACACATAGAAAACTGGAGAAGGGGAAAAGCTTGACCCCAATTTTCGTAAATAAATGCAGAGAGAACTTGACAAAGAAAACAAGATGGTTGCTCGAGAGACATGTAGTATCTTAATATTAATAATATAATAATTATTAAGTAATTCCCATTTGTTGTAATTACAACAACTCAGATTTTTCATTTGATTTGTCTGTCAACATTGCAAAAGCTGGGCCATTGCTAAATGTTGAGTCTTGGCTGTAGGCAAATCTGGCTAAAACCGAGACTAAGCCGTGTGGCAAGCAGGCAAAACTGGCAACACAATTGGTGGCAAGTCCCCAAAAGAGCTAAGCCACAGCCAATAAAGCGCACTTGCTGCTCTAATAAAGATGAAAATTATATGGACAAAGAAACAAGAGCAACGAACGACAAGTGGAATTTACATAACAATTTAATTAAAGTGCACAAAAACAACAATAACAACAACAAAAACAACAACATAAGATAACAATAACAACAATAACAACAACAACAACAGAGTTCGGCGAGCAAAAGGAGCTGCCAAAAGTTAAAGCGCAAAATCAAGAGACAGAGTCGAAGTTGGACATGGAAGTAAATATATATATGTGTGTGTGTGTGTGTGTGTGTGTGTATGCTGCACATGTATTTGGCATAAAGCTGGCTTATTAAATAAATAAACTATAATTAAGAGTCGCGTATGTATGGCTGAGTTAGTCAAAAATCAAGCATAAGCCATGATTAAAGTTGCAAGCGAGTGTTGAAATCACAGAGACGGCGACTCGGATACGCATTGCACGGCCAACTGGATGTAGCAAGTAGCAAGTAGCAAGTAGCAAGTAGTCGACAGTGGCAAGCAGCAATTGCAATTGCAGTTGCAGTTGCGAGTCGCCGCACTGTCTAAGCCCACATTGTAGGCCAAGTTAACCAGGCAGTTGTTGACTTTTTGGCGTAATGTTGCAAGCAGATCCTCGCCATAATTGGAAGCAGTCGCATGGAACTTGTTGCACAGCAAATTATAACTAACCAGACTTTGTAGTTGTTGTTGCTGTTGTTGTCGATCAGTCAGTTAGTAAGTCAAGTGGCCTGAAATGTAAATATGTCCAACTGGTGGCATCACTTTTACTTTTAAGCCAACTTTGGCTTTGTGCTAATGTGACAAGTTGCCGGTCTCTGCCAATCGCCGCTGACTCTGCCTCTGCCTCCGCTTCTGCCTCCGCCTCTGGCTCGACAAATTGCCTCGCTCTTTTGTCGCTGTTGTTGTTGTCTTATATAATTGACACCTCGTTGTTAATGGCTTGGAGAACACTGCTTAATGCTTAAATCATGTCTGCGCAATTTGCTGACAATCTTTTGTGGCAGCAACAAGTTACTGCACTGCCACTTACCAGTTGGCCAACTCGATAACAACTCTCTCGCTAAATATCCTTTAAAGGCTAATTGTAATTTGTTGATCGTTGCTTACAACATTCAGCTGAAGTTCTCTTTTGTCAGCACAATCAAATAAATAAACACAATAAACTTTAAATGCTTTTTAAGTTCTTCTTTTCCATTTCGATTTTATGTATGATAAACTAGTTTTCTTTGGCCGTTTTCTCTATAGCGAAGCTGAACTGTAACTACTACCTGTAATTGTGACAATAGCTGACAAGCAATTGTCCAACCTTAGACCTCATTTGCAGGTGTTCTCACACCGAACTCAACTGTGAATCAGCAACAGAAATCGAAATTCAGTTTATAGTCGAAGCTGCTCTTTGTATGGCGGCAGCTCATAAAATGTACAGCGTCCAGCTAAAATGGATTTATTGAGATATTAAACATAACCATAAAAGTTGACAAAGCGAAGATATAAACAAAAAAAAAAACAGAACAGAGCTGCGAAAACTATATAGGTGACAATCAAGCGACAATCACAAAGAAATGGGAGCTAAAGATCGCTCGTAAAAAGCTAAAGAGCGCGCAATAAATAAATGTATATATATATATATATATATATATGTGTGTGTGTGTGTGTGTGTGTGTGTGTGTATAAATGCATACAGAAATTAACATAAAATTGTAAGACAAGATGATCAAGCCAGGGGCAACAGCCTGACGACGATCGCTGCTCTATAATTGCCAGAGCCAATGCAAGACAAGGGCAATCGCACTTGTGCCCAGCACACTCTGCAAGTGTGTCCACATCGCTGGGGTTACGGCCACAGAGAGTTCGGGTTCACTGAGCTGAGCAGAGCAGAGCAGCTCTGAGCTACATGATCCCTTTTTTCTTGAACGTCTTTGTTTTTACAGCGCGATAAGCAGACGCTCGTCTAGGCTCTCGACAGTTTTCCTAGCCCCGTTTTCATTTTTTTCCTCTTTTTTCTTTTTTCATTTTTCTTGTTGTATTTGTGTTTGTTTTTGTTTTTGTTTTTTTGTCTGTTGGCGTAGGACGTGCAAACGACCCTTTTTCTTATTCCACTGACTTGACTTGACTGACAAGTTTCACCTGTCCGTATTTGTCTATGGGGTGATCTATCACGCCAGAGCCTTTGCCAGGGTTGACGTTTCTATTGCTCTGCACTTCTCCTACTCACTCGCTCTCTCTCTCTCTCTCTCTCTCTCTCTTTCGCTCTCTCTCTGTTTCTTCTTTAATTTTGCGTAGCTACAACATTTGTTTGACTAGATAATGGAAGAAACATTCGTTCGTATGGTAATTTAATAGGCTACATAGGTGTGCCATTGCGCCAGACTGACCCTTTACCCCAGCGGGGTCAGCACTGAAATTAATATGTCTCTAGTAAACTGAAACCCAGCGCAGACCCCAAACTCTTACGCTCTCTCTCTCACTCTCTCTCTCTCTCTCACACACTGTCTCACTCTCAACCCAGGCATTGAAAGTGAAAAATCTCCCCTCGGCGATACATGACCTGGCATATCTCAGCGAGCTTAGCGACATCATCATCCACGTCCACGTCCATTTGGAGAACGTGCAAACTGCGTGCTGGCCAACTTGACATGACGATAATGATTGACCCAAAAAACCAAAAAATAAAAGAGGAATGAGAAAAGAAAACCCCAAAATACAGAAAAAATAAAACTCGCCCAGAGCAACAAAAAGTGAATGTCATTAGAAGCAACTTTGTCGAAGCAGTCGCAGATAAATAGAAATAGAAATAAAAATAAAAATAATACAAAATATAGAGCGTACCCAAGCACTCGCCGCACTGCAGCACTGCTGTCAATCAAAGTGCAACAGCTACTAGAAAAAGGTTGCATGCACCCAGCAGATACCCTGCAAAGCGAGGCGAGCAGTGCAGCTAAAGAAATTGATAATTGAATAGAATTGCAAATTTTGATAATAAATAAAGGAAAATACTTTATTTTTTACAGCATAACATATGTCATTTTTTAATAAATACCCTGTAAAGCGAGGCGAACAATAATGCTATGTTATTTGTTACTTTTTGATGGAAAAATTCAATTATAAATAAGGGAAATGACTTTATTTTTTTACAGCATAATTTAAAGTCGTTTGTCAATAGATACCCTGTAAAGCGAGGCGAACAATAATGCTATGTTATTTGTACTTTTTGATGGAAAAATTGTATTATAAATAAAGAAAATTACTCCATTTTTTACAGCATAACTTAAAGTTGTTTGTCAACAGATACCCTGTAAAGCGAGGCGAACAATGATGCTATGTTACTTGTAACTTTTTGATGGAAAAATTTTATTATAAATAAAGAAAATGACTTTATTTTTTACAGCATAACTTAAAGTGGCTTGTCAACAGATACCCTGTAATTTTATAGAAATTTAAAATAACTAACTAAATATGATTTTCTCTTGCTTTTGAATTGTATTTCAATTCACTTGAATATCAGTTGATTAGTTATATAGGCAATTGCACTTAGCAGATACCCTGTAATGTGAGTCAAATTGCAAATACAAATGAATTTTGGGCTACTAAAGTTTGCTATGTTTGCAATAATTTCCGCAAGCAGTTCAAATTGCCTTTTTAGAGGGTAACTTGTAGTCGATCAATTGACAATTATGTTTGTTTATGGCTTTCCAACAAACTTATTTGTATTCTATGAAACTTTTCGGCGCGTAACGCGGCTGCCAATGCTGCTCCTCTCCCTGTCCCCCTGTCAGCCTATTTCACTGTCCCCCTATCCCCTCTACCCCCTTTTCCGCTGGCCACATCTTCAATCTCAATCGGCGTCTATCCTCAGCCTGCTTATGCAGCCCGTTGAACGTTTGAGCAGTGAAAAAAGGCCCCCAGCTTGGTTGCCCCAGATTCTGTGCCACTGTGCCTCATATGCCACACTCTGACTTGCAGCAGCCTCTGCCCTTTTCTGTAGTATAGTCTCTCTCTCACTCACTCTCTGTCTGTCTCTCTTGCTTTGAAGCTTGTGCAGCAAATGCTTTCAATCGCTGTGGCTAAAGAAAAGTTTTGTTTACATTTTGTTTTGTAAACAAAGAGAAATAAAATATGTTTGAATGTGTGTGTGTGTGTGTGTGTGTGTGTGTGTGTGTGTGTGTGAATATACGCTTGTATTAATGGGCAATATCTGTGTTCTACACAACAACAACGACAACGACGACATGTTGCATTCTAATGACCTGCCGCCTCGAAGAACTCTTATGAGTTGTTGCTGTTGCTGTTGTTGTTGTTGTTGTTGCTGTGGTGCTCTGGCTGCCTCAGTTGATCATGTTCATTAATTAATGATCAGTCGTCTCTCCATTGTTATTGCTGCTCTTATTGTTGTTGTTGTTGCTGTTGTATTTGATATTTATTATTGTATTTTATGGCTGGGCCCATGCGTTGTGCTCTCATTTTGCTCAGCATATTATTTATGACATTTTATTGTGTGGCAAACGCAAATGTGGCATGATATTGTGTTGAAAGTGGTGTGAGTAAACGAGACTCTTTACAGCCATTAATAATAACAACAATTTCGATTATAATTATGCTAAACTTGTGCAAATTAATGAGCTATCTGCATTAGCTCTTGAATAATTGTAACTTTAGATTTGCCATCTTCATAGTTGTTCTTTTTCGAGTAATCAAATATAGGGAACTTTATATATGTATATATAAAATGTGACCTGAGATTAATGTTATTAAATGATGCTCTTTTCAGTCATTAATATTAACAACAATTTGTTATGTAATTGTGCTAAAATTGTGCAAATTAGTGAGGTGTTTGCATTAGTTACTAACAAATGCTTTCAGGCATTTAGAATAGTCGAGACTTAAGATTATAGATTAAATATCTATTTGTAATCATGCTTAAGCATACTAAGGGATATATCTTTTTCAAATCTTTAATATTTATTATTTATTTTTGGGATTTCTAAGCAATCTTTACATCCATTTACAATCTTCCACTGCTTCTGTAGAGTAATCAAATTTAGAGAAGTCTAAATATCTTTATATATTTATCTGTGACCTGAAATTGATTTAAGTAACTACTACTAGATATATTCATTTATATTAACAGCAATTAGTAACATAATTAAACTAATATTATGCAAATTATTGAGCTTGCTATATTTTCTTACTATATTTTAAATGAGTCAAAACAACATAAATATATTTATCACATTTGCAGCTAAGTATTTCATTTTAAATAACGCAACAATTAATTTAAATATACAACAATTTATTTACAAATATTTATTTAAATAACTGTACCAAATTATTAATAAATAGTAATGTAACTAAGCGAAAGAATTATTTTAAACAAATATTACATTTTATTTACAAATATTCATTTAAGTAAATATACAAATTTATTTACAAATATTAATATAACTAAACGAAAGAATTATATGTAAAGAATATTACAATTTATTTACAAATATTAATTAAAGTAAATATACAAATTTATTTACAAATATTAATTAAAGTATATATACAAATTTATTTAGAAATATTAATTAAAGTAAATATACAAATTTATTTACAAATATTAATAAAACTCAGCGAAACAAATATACTGAAAGAATATTAAAATTTATTTACAAATATTAATAAACATTACATTTATATTATTTTATATTAAAAATATACATATTTATTTACACATATTTGTATAAAAAGAACAAAAATTAGTCAAAATATTGCGTTATTCTGGACAAACTGCTCTTTCTCTTTCTATTTCTCTCTCTATCTCTCTCTGTCTCTCCCTCTCTATCTCTCTTTCTCTCTCTCTCTCTCTCTCCCTCTCTTGCCAACTTCTTGAGACTCCTTTAGAGATCCTGTCTAACTATTAACAGCATTTGCTTACAGTAGTTGTAGCTGCTGTTGATATTGTTGTTAATACCGCAATACATAAAACAGAACAACAAAAAGTAGTAAATGAAATTGATTGTCTCGGTTGTTGTTGTTGTTGCATTTGCACTCAATAGACAGATTGCTCATAGATTTAAAGGGCAGAGGGAGAACTAAGGAGAAAAATCGTGTTACACTGCCGACAATAACAACAACAACAACGACGACGATAACAACGATACGGGCTAAGCAAATGGGCAACAAAGCGAGCAAGAAAGAAAGAGAGAGAGAGAGCGAGAAAGAGAGGAAGAGAGGAAGAGAGAAAGAGAAAGAGAGAGAGGAATACAACTGTTGTAAAACGCATTTTGAGTGACAGGTACCCATAGGTCTTAAGGCCCAAGAGCGGACCCTACGTCGGGCCCGGGACCGAGCACAGCTGAAACTGCTCAGTTTGATGATTGCACGAGTCGAGACAACGACAACGACGACGACGACGACGACGACGTTGTCGAGTGCTGAGCTGGGACGTTGCCTCAATTTGAAAATCGACAAAACGTGCAACTCACATGTCATACACGCGACGCAGACGCGCCAAAGACGCAGGAGGACGATAGGGTCAGAGGGACCAGTCAGAGGGACCAGTAAGCGGACGAAGCGTCGACAGCTGCTGGGACTCGGCCGAAGACTGCAACGAGGACGCACCACAAAGTAGGAGAAGAAGAAGAAGAAGAAGAAGAAGAGGAAGACGAAGAAGAACCCAATGCAGACATTGGTTTTCCCTGACATTTTCGTTGTGGAAAATTGAGGAAAACAGGGAAATGCGAGTGCCTAGGTGTGAGGGAGGTTGCTGCAAAATGAAGGGAGTGCTGCCAGATTGCATACTAATTATCACTACATATACTAAAGAAGAAGAAGAAGAAGAAGTAGAAGCAATGGTTGCCAGATTGAACAGTTTTCTGATTTAGAAGGAGGCAGAACGAGCGTGGGGAAAAGATTTAGCTTTAAAATTAAACAAGTAAGAATAAAAGCAGCTTATAATTAGTTTATTATAGAAGAAGATTGTCAAGGAACTTAGAAGGTTGCCAGACTGTGTGCATATGAATAGTTTATTATTATTTTTATATTATCAAACAGAGATTGTAGTTATAACTAAGTTATGTACTTCTTAGCGAGTTCTTTTAGTTATTTGCAGGATAAATAGAATGTTGATTTTACTGCTTAGAATAGGCAGTTCAATTGCCAAAAGGTTGCCAGATTGTGCTCGACAAAACACAGTAACGATACAGAACTTCATTCAAGTTTTAGATACAATAACAGCTTTAAGATGCGGTTAAAGTGGCAGAGGGTTGCCAGATGTGTGTGAGCATAGAAGAGGAGAAATGATTTTACATAATAGCAGATAACTACTTATGAAACTCAAAGGTTGCCAGATTGTGGATAAGTATATAGAAAGAGATTATATTTAATGCAGACAAGGAAACTGTTGAAATAAGTAGAGAGAGAGAGTACTTGAGTACCGAATTAATCTGTAATGAATATTATTTATTACTTCCAGGCGAGAAACAGACTAGAAGAGTATTATTTTGTCGGATAAATAAGGATTAACTTGTTAGATTCCTCATTGAATATAGTTTCAATTTATTAACTGCTTATATGTACTTCAATCTAGCAATGCTGCTGCACTTTGAACAATCTGGCAACTCAATGCGGTTACAGTAACTTGCATCCAAACAACAACACTCAACCCAGAAAAGATGTGCCACTTGATGATGATGTAAAGATGATAATAAAGACGCAGTTAAGGTTTAGGCATTAACCGTTTAGAAGTCTAAATGAAGAATAAAGAACATAAAAAACATAAAAAACAACAACAACAAATAGAGAAGAGAAAACACTTTGCCCATTGGCTGTGGTGGGGGAAAGGGTTGATAAGCCGTGCAGTTGATAAACCGAAATATGAAATCACAACAAAAGGCGCAGGAGCAACAAGGAAACGACGAAGAAGTAAGAACTTGCAACGAGGGCCAAGAACTGAGGGCGCGTTCCAAGTTCCTTAAGATTTATTCAATTTGTGCGTGCATATGCCTGCTTGTGCATGCATAAACGTGCACGTGCATGTGTCAGTCGCATTGGGTTACTGATTAAACAGTCCCCCGATGCAAGTTCTGACTTCTCTGGAGTTTACATACCTAGTGGGATTGAGTGCAGCTGCCTGGTGGGTTGGATTGAGTGCATCTACCAGGTGGCAACACCTGTGCGTAGATCGGCAGAGCAAGACGATACTCAAGGATTGGATCTGTAAGCCGTTTCTAAGTAAACCTAATCGAGTCATTTAGCCAATTCAAAACTGAAGATCATTAATTTTTTGTTTTTTTTTTTCTTTTCAAATACAAATCAGTTTGGTCTCGGAAATTATCGCTCATTATGTTGGCCGGGCTAGTAAAATAATTTCGTTACGGCCAAAGGAAGAGCTATTAAATGGAAAGCAGAGCAAACAGCAAACACAGCACACGAGTGCCAATGCATTAGCCAAAAGAGAGAGGGAAAGGGAGAGAGAGAGATGCAGGGTATTGAGACAGATTGGACTGTTATGGACGGACCTGAAGACGGCACGAGCGCATCAAATGAAGCAGGAAGAAGACAGCAGCAGCAGCAGCGTCGACAACAGCAAATAAAATACATACTAAAAATCCTTAACCAATGTAATTTGATACCGAAAATCATTATGCACAGAGCCAAGAGACGAGCTAAACTGAATATATATAGATATATAAATATATATATATATATATATATATATATATATATATATATATATATATATATATATATAGTTGTATATATCTGTAGAGCCCGCAGAGAACAAGGCAGCCAAGTTGAGGACTAATTGCCTTCAATTTTTTGCATAAATCTTGCCAATATTATGCATGCAGTACGAAGAAAGGAACGAGAGCGAGAGCGAGAGCGAGAACGAATGCGAGAGCGAGAGAGACAGCGAGATAGACATGGCACAGTTAACTGGCCCCCGCTGACTGCACCAACTTCAGGATTGCCCATGAAGCGCTCTCAAGTCGTGTTTGGCCAACCAATCAAAAGGTTCTTCAACCCAAGCACTTTGAGGCACTTTCAGCCAGGCTCTGCCACAGCAACTGCCACAGCAACTGGCACAGCAACTGGCAGAGCAGCTCGTCGTAGTTAAGCATTGCTAAAGTGGCACGATCGGCAACATCATTATCATACAGACGACTGCGACTGTTGCAACTACGACAAAGCTACGACAATGAAGCGCAGTGCAACAACAATGAGGCAGGCGTGTTGCAAAATCAAATAAAAGTTCTAAAAACGTTGTTTATGCCGACTGCTTCAAGTGTGGGCTGTGACGGGGCAGAGAGAGTGGCTAAATGGCAAGAGAAGGCAGAGGGGGAGGGTAACACGATCATGAGGCAAACACGATTTGAAAATTGCGTACGTAACGCCAAAAGCTCGAGTTCATTATGTCCAAGCAGGAGACGTTGACGCTGCAGAGAGAGAAGGAGAGAGAGTGAAGGAGAGTGGGAGAAGGAGAGAGGGAGTAAGAGAGTGAAGGGGAGAGAGAGAGAGCGAGTGAAAGAGAGCGCCAGCTTGCTGTGCACAAAGCTAGCTCACTGTGCCCAACAATGACTGCAACAACGATCATGATGATCATTTTGTTGATATCACGAAAGAGCAAGGCGAACACCAAGTCCAAGACCAAGACCAAGTCGAAGACCAAGACCAAGACCAGGCCTAGGTCTTTGCCGCTGTAGCTGTCTCTGTCGCTATCGCTGCCTCAGCCTAGGCAGAAGCAGTCAGGATAAGTTCATTGACTTGCATCTAGAAGTTCATTGCAGTTGAAGTCGTAGCAACAGCGACAACAACTACAACAGCAACTACAACAACAACAACAACAACTACAACAGCAACAGCAACTACAACAGCAACTACAACAGCAACTACAACTACTTGCAACAGAATGGATCTTGCTGTTTGTCTTTTGCTTGGCTTCGCAGCGTGTGTGTTGCACACTTTCTGTTTTATGCCGCTGGCCGACTCCGAGTCAGCGACACGTCCCGAATCGCAGCCCAAACGCAAACGCAAACCCAAATCCAAATCCAAAACCCAAAACCCAAACCAGAGCCTAAACCCGCTTGAGTTGCAACTACTGCAGCGGCTGCTTCTTCTTGCCTTCATACACTTGTGCCAGGCTGCGCTTTGTATTATTTGCTAGGATTAAAGGCATTAAAAGACATAAAGCAGGCACAACAACTGAGCAGGGTAAACACAGCACACACACACACACACACACACACACACACACACACACACACACGCACACAGCACACACGCACATACACTCTGTTGTGGCAAATAAAACATCTGTGCCGTAAAATCAAAACACAGAGGGATACGTAGGGAGCTGGCTGACTGCTAAGTGTGGATCAGTTTGCTTGCTTCGCTCTGGACAAGAAGAACTTGCAAATTGACGTCGTCGTCGTCGTCGTCGTCGTCGTGGGGATCGCAATACGAATACGAGATCGTTTTGGGACCCTTCATGAAAACAAGTAACATTCTGTTACCCTCTTTTTGTTGCTGCTGCTGCTGTTGTTGTTGTTGCTGTTGTTGTTGTTGTTGTTGTTGCTGTTTCTTTTCCTGCTCTACTCTCAAATTTATTCTGCCGGTTGATTCGTTCCTTCGTTGGCCTCATTGGTTCTTTGGTTCTTTGGTTGCCTGGTTTGGTTTGGTTCGTTGCCTGTTTGGTTAGGGTGATCGCGTCTTTTGGGTCCATTTGAGGTTATTACACTCTTGCCTTTTGTTTTATTATGCTCAACAAGGACTATAAATCTATAGAGATTGCCATGCCAGGCGAGGGAAGATTTTGGCGCGCTTTTTGAGCTGTCATTAATGTGTTATATGAATAATACAGACTGTTAGCCCAGTTAGTAGAGGCACTGGCAGTTATAAAACGATTCCTGCTCATGGCAGGTAATTTATGATAAATTCTTGGCAGTCTACTGAATTTTTTACTCCAGCTATCAACTTTATAACAATTTAATTGTCTATATATCATTTTATTTATGTATATTTCTCACTGCGCTAAAAGTTGTGTCTGTAAACATTTGAACAAACTCCATTCACATAGTTTTAATGCATTTCAAATCTCATAAACTTTTAAAATCCTACCAATTCACAAATGTATTTCATGCGGAAACGCAATCTTTGCTGCTGCAGCTGGACAACACTGCCCTCTGCAAAAGCGCAATTTAAAGAGTAGCTTTGGCAATTCTAATGCACAATTCTAATCTCTGCAGTACAGCAACTCTTTTAATACTTAACCGCCAATTTTAAAACATCCCTAATCAAATATACTAAAAGCAAATACTAATAATCTTTGGTAACATCGCAAATGCATTTCATGAGCATATGCAATCTTTGCAGCATAGCTGCAGCACGGCAACACTGTTCATTGCATGCGCTCTTGCGCCCACGTGCGCTCTCAGTTAATACAGAGAACACCGGTCACTGCCGCTACTCTTAAGCATTGCTTACTCTCTTGGGCTTACTGAGGCAGTTAAGAGCGCATCAACTCTTTGGCTATTTCAGCACAGAGTTTGTTTTGATTTTGTTTTTCTTCTCGTTTTTCTTAAATACACTAGCATATCCACACACGCACACACTGACACTGCGGAGCGGTTGTAGTTTTGTTTTGTTCGTCTTATTCCGCTGGCCGTTGTCTTCGTCTTTGCCTATGTCTTCGTCTTCTGCTTCTTCTTCGCCAACGATGCATATGGGGGTACAGTAGTCTCCCGCCAAAATTTAGTGGCGCGCGCTCGTTGCGCTTGTTGCTTAACTCTTTGTGCGTTGATCTTTTACGTTTTTGTTTTGATTTCAACATTCTGGTCGTTGCCGTAGTAGTCACCCTACGTTTGCTAGTCTCTCTCTCTCTCTCTATCTTTCTCGCTCGCCATTGGATACTTGCCGGACCGGACCACAGTATACTATGTACAGCCCCAGCCCCAGCAGCAGCGCAGCAGCAGCAACAGCTTGGACAAGTGATCATGACAGCGAGCGAGTCTGCTGCAAGTGTGTGTGTGTGTGTGTGTGTATGAGTGTGTGCTGTGCATTTTCGTTTTCAATTAGGTTTAATCAAGCAAACGATCGATCATATTGACTTGTTTTTTTTTCCATTTTATATTTTTTTTGACTTCGCTTGAGGTGTGCGTTTTGTGTACTGCTGCCCGTCGCTTGTCGCTTGTCGCTTGCCGTTTGCCGTTTGCTGCCTGGGTTATTGCTCGCTTTTCATTTTCCTGTTCTGGTTTTTGAGTTTTGCATAAACTTGTTGATTAACTGCGGCCCGAGGGGTCTCAGCTGCTGCTGCTGCTTTTTGGCAGCGCGTTACTTGGACTCATTACATAGATATACAAGTGTGTGTATATGCATATAAATATACGCGTGTGTGTGTGTGTGTGCCCAAAGGGTACCAAGGTTATACTACGTATTCACTTGGCATAAACACAGACAGTTTAAATGATCCGCAAAGAACTACTTATAAAGATAATTTTGTAGTAATATTAACATAACCCTGTACCCTGGCAGCGGGTATACTCATTTTGTCAAAAAGAGGGGTATCTGACTTGTATACTTCACTAACTTAATTAAACTAAATTTATTTTCTATTATTTCTTCTTTATAAACACAAGAAACAAAGATTAGAATAATAGTTAATTCACTTTTTTTAAATTTAAGATAAAATGTAAATAATTTAGAGATGAATAAACTATATAAATAAAAATTTAATTAAATAAATAAACAGATAACAAAACTTACATTTGTTACATAATTATTATTATTTTTTTATTTCATAAGTGATAATATAAATAATTTAAATATTTTTGTTCATTGAAATTACATTGTAAGCTTATTATATTGTATTTTGATTTATTTTATTTTATATATTTATTTTATTTCTGTTTCTGGACTGATTTTAGTTGAAGTTAATTAAATTATAGTTGTAATTATTAATAATATTCATTAAATTTCTACAATATAATATAAATATTTTTATTAATTGAAATTACATTGTAAGCTTATTATATTGTATTTTTATTTATTTTATATATTTATTTTATTACTGTTTCTGGACTGCTTTTAGTTGAAGTTAATTAAATTATAGTTGTAATTATTATTAATATTTATTAAATTGCTACAATATAATACGTTATTATTATTAATAAATATGATTTATAATTCATTAATTATTATTTATTTTATTTACTTTTTTGTTAACATTTTTATTTGCTTTTAAATTAATTATCGCTTATTTTAATATTTTTCTCGCCTGCTTTAAGTTGACATTAAATAAATAATATTTTATTACAGACGCTGTGGCAAGTCAGTTGAGCATACTAACCTCAGATGAAGGTTAATGCTAAAGCACAGTTAAGATGCACCGATAATGCTGTCATATGTGGGCATTTGTTTGTTGGTTCCGTTAGGGGCCATTTCTTTGGCTTCTCTATTACCAATGTGTCAAGCCCGCACTCAAAAGCCAAGAAATTATATTTAAATTACATTGACAGTGGCAACAAGACAGACAGCAAGAGATAGGAGGCAGGAGACTGGAGGCAGAAGGCAGAAGGCAGAGGAAGCCAGTGGTTGCCAGCAGCAGCACAGACTGAGGCTGCACCACTTGGACAATCAGACAGCTACAGAGGCATTATCATTATGTTTATTATACGACGAGTGCTGGCAACAGCAGCAGTTTGCTGTGGCATGCAACAACAGTGCCAGCAGTGGCAGTTGCAAGCAGCTCATATAGCTCCGCTCTGATCATAATCAGACAGGGGGCCACAGGCTCTTCAGGCCAAGGGTAAAGGGGGCGACAGCTCGAAATCGACAAGTTGCTGCATGCACGATCGACGAAAGAGACGCAAGTCGAGAACCCGAGAGTCGTTTGCTGCTTTGGGACTCGTGTCTTGGGTTTGGCTTTGGCTTTGGCCCCTCAGCTGGCTTTGAGGCGACTCGTTTGGATGCTGCTGCTCGCTCAGTCGTTGTCGCTGCCGCTGCCGCTGCCGCTGCTTCTGTCTCTGCCTGCTGCTCAGCCCGCATCGTCGTGCGCATTTAAAGGTCTCCAGCCATCTACCACTGCTCCCTCTCTCTCACTGTCTCTCGCTCTTCATCGCTCTTCGCTTGCTATTTCTGTCTTCTGCTGGAGCTGTTTAAGTGCCGTTGCCGTTGCTGTTGCTGTCGACGTCGACGTCGTTGTTGTTGTCGTTGTCGTTGCTTGCTGCGTTGTTGTTCTTGTTGTTGTTGAATCTTTAAAACTTGATTTTAAGTTTGTTGTTGTTGCTGTTTTTCGCCGCTGGTTTTTTTTTTTATTTTTTATGTATAGCTGCTGCTGCAGCAGCTGAACACCTGTGTTCTTATGCGCTCCCCTCACAATATTATTTTTTAACCTCATGCAATTTAATGTCATGTTTTTCGTCTTAGTTGCTGTTGGTATTTTCTTATTTTTTTTTTTTGTATTTATTTTTTTTTTTGTATTTTTTATTACTTAAGTGCGTGTTTAGGTTTAAAGGTTTATGTGCTGGTTTTGCTGCATTTGGTGCTTTGCTGCTGCTCGTTCACAGTCTTTTATGCCTATAGTAAATTTAGCGTCTTAACCTATTTATAATGAAATCTGTTTTGGCCATAAAGTGCCACGGAGACGGAGACTGAGACGCAGGCAGTGGCAGAGGCTGTATTGCTCGTATGTTCTACAATTTATTGGTCCATTAAAGCACAGTTAGTGCCTAAGCTTATGAAAATCGTCGAGATAATTGCATCAACTCCACAGAAAGTACACAATCATAACGAGCCGAATGTTATAGCCCACAGTAAACTAACACCTCAAATATAATAATATATATTTTATATATTTGCCAAATCGATATATTGCAATTAAAGTTTTGTTTTTTAACGAGCAAATATAATAAAATTCAAATATTATAAGCATAGCCTAATTGCTGAAGTGCTAACAATAACTAAAAGGAATCATTAGAATAAGTCATAAAAGCCGACGAATTGTTAAACCACTTCGCGAAACTAATTGAATATAATCAATTAGAATTCAATCAATTAAATAAAAAATTATTTACAGTTTTATTCACTATGAAATTAGTAAGCTAAAATACGCTTTAAACTTTGGCTTAATTAATTAAATCCAAGTGAGCGTAGATATTTCTTTAATGCACAAATTAGCTATAAATATTTGTGTGTTAACTAATAATACCCATTCTATACATAAATTTAATAAATCATAATTAAATAAATAATAAAATATTAAATAATTTTATACTCAGCGCCTTTAATTTATTTAATCATATTTTAGGGGAGAATTGCGAATATTTAAAAAGTAATGAAATAAATGAAATTAGAAACTGTAAAATTACAATAAAAATTATTTCTTAAAATATAAAAATAATGTTTGAAAATATTAGATTAAGTTTTGATAATAAAGCATGCAAAATTCTCTCACCTTATGGAAAGAAGAAAAAGCATAGAATTTAAATTAAAAATATATTTTATTATATCGCAATTATAAACAAATTGTAGAGAAATATATTAAAAAATATACATAAACCTTGAAAATATTTATTTTATATTAATAGGCAGCTTAAAATAAAATTAGTTGCAAAGCTAAATTCATATTTTTAGCGTTAAAGAAGTTATATTGATTGTTATTGTTATATTGAAGTTATATTGAAGTTGATATTTGAAAGGCATCAAAAAATTAGAAGCTTACATTTATAGCCAATAAAATGCATCGGATTTTTGCCAAATTAGTAGTTATTGACCACATTTGCCAGGCCAAACAGCATTTGAATGCATTTTTATAATTATATTGCCAATTGAGTGTGAGCAAACAAAATTTGTATACAATTTTGTGGCGCGGGCTTACATGGCGTATGGGTAATCAACAATATTTTGAACAATAGCCAAGCAATAAAATTATTAATAACGCAACTGCAACTAATCACATCACAATGAACAATGAGCAAAGTACGCTTTCTGGCTGCTGGCAAAGGAACTGAAGTGGAAGGGAGCGAATCGAACAAACAAATGCAACAAAAACAGACCCCACCGAAAACGACTGAAAGCAAACTGTAACTAACTAACTAAGCAAGCGATAGAGCAATGGGACAGATGGACCAGTGGGACAGTGGACTGACCAGCTAGTAACAAAGCGCATTCAATCAACATGGCACAAACAACAACGCACAGTTGCAAGTCATAAAGACTACAACAAACATGCACAACAAATACAAATACAAATACAAATACGAAAAAAAAAAAAAAGAAACTATATTCAGCGTGGCGAGTGGCAGAGGCAGTGGCAGAGGGGTGAAGAGAGGCAAGGCGAGTGGCAGCTACTGGGCATACGCCAAAAAGCGGCAACGCGACGCCTCGTAACGCTAAGCAAATAGACCAAAGACAAGCTGAGAGTTCCACATACTTAGTATATATGAAAATGGCAGAACCAACGATTGCTGGATGAGGGGCAGGTGACAGTGAGCAGAGCAGGGGCAGAGCAGGGGCAGAGCTGGGCACACAAAGCAACTTCACGCCGCAAGTCAAAATGCAATTAAGCGCAGCTACTGAACGACTTCAGCCCAATGACGCTGACGATGTAGATGAGGATGAGACTGAGGATGAGGATGAGGATGAGGCTGAGGATGAGTATGACGATGGTAAGAAACCAGCAGATTGTCAGAGACATATATATATATATATATATATATATAGTATATGTTTTGTCAAGAGAGACCCATGAGCTGGGCGTTGATGTTTCGGGCGGAGTTGCACAGATAGAAAACTACATGCAACTACAACAACAACAACAGCAACATCAGCAGCAACGACAACAACAACAACAAAACTCGATTTCAGTTAAGACGCAGTAAAAAGTTGTAATGCAGCTTAAGACGGGAGCGCAGTCGCTTTTAAACATAGAGGAAGGAAAGAACCGCATGGAAAACGAAAATACAAAATAAAAGCTTTATTTTTGTTGTTGTTTTTGTTGTTGTTGTTGTTGTACTGGAAGTGGCAATTACACGCAACAAAATTGGAGGTACCGATACCCAAATGCAACGGTCAGACCATAATTTTAACTACTATACCACATATCGAATTAAACGCTTTAGAAATGGCTAACTGAGAGCACAGGGAAACTCTGCACTCAACTCGTTGGTATTTAGCAGCAGCAAAGCAGCAAAGAGAAATTCAATTGATTCAACGAGATCAGCGCAGTGTAAACAAGAGCCAAGGTTAGTCGAACTGATTATGGGGCATCGAGAATGATAGTAAGGCATAAATTATGCATACTTAGACCATATTAAATTTGATTGTGGTCACCTCAGCTGATGCCGAAGCTACTTTTAGAGATGAGAGATAAGAGATAAGAGAGAGAATTAATAGATTACTGATAAATAGGCTGAGCTCTCAATAGCAGCTATATTCTATATCTAGATTAGTATATGCTGTGATTTCTTATTCTCTGAAATTCGATTTATTTTGATTCTTATTTAATTTACTTCCTCCTATTTAATTTACTTTATTCTATTTAATTTACTTCCTTCAGTTTCCATTTCACTTTATATATATTTTAAGCAGTTTCATAATTAAATATATATTACAATATTTTATAATAAATTAATATACTTATTTTATATAAATTAATATATATATTTCTGTGTCACATATTATAGACAATTTAAAATTATTGTGTTTAAGTTTTAGCTATTTATAGAAATAATTTAATAATTTATAGTTTATGTTTCCTTCATTTCCATTTCATTTTTGTTTTATTTTATATATAAAATATAATATAAAATATATTATAATATGTCACATATTATAGACAATTTATTATTAAATTATAGTGTTTAAATTTTGGCTATTTACAGACAGAATTAAATAAATAATTTATAGTTTATGTTTCCTTCATTTCCATTTCACTTTTGTTTTATTTTATAATATAAAATATAAATAAAAATTAAATGTCTATGCAATATATTTTATAGTAAATTAAATTAAATTTAAGTGTTATACATTTAAGCCAATTTAAATGTATTTCTTTCTCTTTAGTTTTAAAAACAATGACTACATATTTATTTTTTATGCACATCATTAAATTAAGTAATTTATAGTTTATATTTATTTAAGCTCTTTTCTCTTTAATAACTTATGAAACTTTATTTAATCTGAGTTTGTAGTAATAATTAAAAACTTGCCTTTATTTTATTTAATTTCTTATTTCACAGTTTATATTTATTTAAGCTCTTTTCTGTTTAATTTCTAATGAAACTTTATTAAAACTGAGTTTGTAGTAATAATTAAAAACTTAAATTTCTTTTATTTAATTTTTAAAGAATTTTAGTTTTAGTATTAAGCAAATAAATTTATTGAAACATATTTAAGTTAATTTTAAAAGGTATATAAATGGAACTAATTATAATATATTTAAAAAATTAAATAAAAATACATATAAATATATAACAAAGTCTCCATTTCTTATAGTTTTTATGCAGAACACTTCTTCAGCAACTTAACTCGCTTTTTCGCACAGTGTAGGCAACTGCAAGCGACAACAAAGAAGGTTCTTAAAAGCTTTGTGCATCGTTGTCGCTGTCGTACCCCAACAAAACCGGTTAAGCAGTTTCCTACGCTCTATGCAAGCTGTGCTGGCTGCGGTGGGGCAGGGGGCTTTGACTGGGGAGTAATAGGAGAGGGGGGGGGTTTGACTTGGTTGTGTGTTGATTTGTAGCGCATGCGCGCGCGAGTTGCCAGTTGCCAGTTGCCAGTTGCCGTTGCACTGTGCGCTGTACACCCTGCAGCGCTGCAGCTGTGCCACGGACACGCAGACAGAGGCCTACTGGGCCGGGGCTGGGGCAGGGGAATGGGAGTGGGTAGGAGCGGGACGGGGAGGGGCGACTACATCTTGTTGTTGCTGTTATTATGACGCTCAAGCAGCTACTGTGCACTGCTTAACGATCATGCCCGATCATGCTTCAAAACTTAAGCCAAAAGCTCTTGCAAACGCGCACGTTTCATGTTGTTGTTGTTGTTGTTGCCCCTTGTTGCTGCCACTCGTTGTTGCTGTTGTTGTTGTTGTTTAGTATGCTTTGGTTTGGCTACCGTTTGTATCGCTTTGGAATCGCTTTTGGGATCGTAGCTGGGATCGTATTTGGCTCATTGTCAATGTCGCTGCAGCTTCTGGGGGCACACGAACGACTCTAACTCCCGATGCTCGTTGTTGCCCCGTTCGCCGCGTGATTCATTTGTCGTGCTGTGCTGAGCTGCAACGATGCCCGCATGCAGCATTTGTTTACCTTTGCTTGTTGTTGTTTTTATTTAGATTTTTTTCCGATTTCTTTTGGGGGCACACAAGATTTGATGTTTTATGGCTTTGATGGGGTCGCTGTTTTGCTCGTGGTTATGGAAATATGATTGCCCCCCTCCCCCCACACACAACCATTTAAAAGCGCTGTGCCACATCATTATCCAATTCAAAGTTGCACCCACTCAACGGCAAATTGATGCAAAATGAACGGTGATTAAACTGATCGACAATATGTACATATTTGCATTGGTCAGAGCATTTAAACTTTGGAGTCAGTTCACAGTTCTCCAGTTCGCTAGTTCTCCAGTTCGCTAGTTCTGCAGTTTTATAGTTCTCGAGCTCTGCGATTCCAAAGACAATTAATCGAATAGCATTTGCCGCCTCGGGGGGTGTGCCCATTACAAAAGCGATGCACGAGTTCTCAACAAAAGATTTCAATTTGTTTTCAAGGATGCAACAACCAGTTGCAGTTGCAGTTGCAGTTGTTGTTGCATTTGTTGTTGCTGCTGCAATTGCTGATCAATAATTAGAAGTTTATGACCCTGAGAGCTGCGAATCGCACTTGGCAATTAAATGGTCAAGGTTAGGCATGACCATCACAGATACCCTCACTCGCATGATCCACAGCTAAGTAACAGTTCAATATTGACTCTGCGACATTTGAGTCGGCAAACAAACGACGAGTCCACAACGGCAGCCAATGCAAAGAATGAGAGAACCAGCTAATCAAACACTGTCAGATATGTAGATAACTAATGGGTATATGCACGCACATACAGGCGTCTGTATGCCTCTACTTGAAGCAGGCCTAGGCAAATAGAAGAACTCTTGCGCTTATCTAAAATAAACTGCACAAAAATCAACCTAAGGAGAGTTTGTGTAAACCAGGAGGCAAAACACTGCCTCGAAATTGCTAGCATATACCCTGTAAAACATATTATTCAACTAGTAAAGAAAGTTGTTAAGTTTATATATAACCTAAAGTGTGAAATGTTTAGAGCTTTATAGATTACAATTCTTTAATGACATATATATACCCTGTAAAATACCCTGTAAAATTTCAACTAGAACACTAAATTGCTGAAATAGTACTCATCAGGGTAAGTTTAAACCTGAATAATCTTCGTAGTAAATATAAATAACAGACTTGAAAGACTAGATGATACCCTGTAATGTTACAATACTATACATAACACTTAATTAACTAAAATAAATATACAATTTTTATTAAAAAGGAAACCAATATAATATAAAAGCAGAAGAAGTCACTTTGTCAATTGAAAATGGGAAGTAATTGACTAGTAAATACCCTATAATATTAAATATCAAGAAACAGCACAAAATTGAATGTTTAAATTATACCTGGCTCTAATTACTGTACGTAGACCTTATTAAAAATAAGAAACAATTATAGATGATAGGCTTATGGATGCCCTGGAATGCTTAATAATTAATTAAGAAAACATATAAAATATTGTGTATGACATAAAAATGCTGCAAAATTCTCTAAAATTAAAAAACAATTTGAAAAATATCACTTTGACAGACTTTCGAATACCCTGTAATGCTTAATAATTAAATTCAAATACTAAAATATATTTGTTCACATAAAAAAGAATAAAATACTCAATGAATTAAACATAAAATTGATAAACAATTATTATGCTAGAATATTTAATACCCTGTCATATTTATTTAGTTAATAATAGCTTTAGAGAAAACACACTTAAAATAATAGACTGTTAAGTACTCACTAGCCATGCAGTACTCATAATAAACTTAGAATCCAGAAGAAATAGTCAGAGTCATAAAAACTGGTATAATCCGTAGTTTTTATCGATATTCCTTCAAATAAACAAGTTGAACTCCATAAATACTTCAACAACGATAAGAATTTCTTGCTGCGACAATTGTCACGTTGATCAAGTTGAGAAAAAAAGCAACAACAAGAAAGAAAAGAAATAGTGAACGAAAATAACTAGCAAGAGTGTAATCGCAGTCAACAGAGTCACCTACTCTAACGTCCGTACTGTACCAACTACGACGAGCACGAAGATAGAACATCGAATCCAAGCAGCCGGCGCATCCCAAAACCAGATTAAACCGCAGATGTTCTGTCAAACTGACAGCGCCAGTGAAACGACTTGATTGCGCATGGTGCCCATGCCCATGGTCCAGGCTAGGCTGTGGATCAGGCTCCAGCTCAAGCTGGGTTATCCAACGACATCCACATCCCCATTCCCATCCCCATCCCCAACCACAGAGCGACATCAGCAACGACATCAGCAACGACAACGTTCAACGTTCTAATGAACCCAAAAGATTTTACGCGCCAAAGGCTTTTTCACGTTGTAAGTATCTACAACATACAACATACAACGTACAACTGCAAAAAGTGAAAAAAATAAAGAGAAGAACAAGGACAGAAAGACGAGGGAAAGAAAAAGAAGAGCTCAGACTGCCTTTTCTCTGTTTTGATACGCGCTTCCAGTCGATATAAAATTAAAGACCTAATGAAGTGGAGGCAACGACAACGCAAAGATAAATATGCACACAGGCCACAGAGTAGTAGTAGTAGAAGAAGAAGAAGAAGAAGACGAAGTCGAAATCACAAAAAAAAAAATACAAAAAATAAAGAAAGAATAACTCGTTTGACCAGTTGTTGGGTTGGGGCAAGAATCATCATAATTTTTACTATCAACTTGCAACATGGACACATGCGACGCCGTTGAGGACAGACAGACAAACCGACAGACAGACAGACGCACAGACGGACGAAGCAAACGGCAGTCGGACCGATCCGATCCGATTGCGTGTGCCTCTCTCTCTCTCTCTCTTTCGCTCTGCCGCCCCACGCCGCCTGCCTGCACACGCCTACGCCAAGGGGCCGCATGCGCGGGAGCGAGACAAAACAACAACAAAGCAGCCACACATACGAAAAAAAAAACAAAAATAAAGCAAAATAAAATAAAAAAATTTATATATATAAAAAAAATGATATGAAAACAGGTCATTGCCTTAATGGATCTCAACACACAACGCGCCACTGGCTCCGTCTTCGATCCCCTCCCCCGTCTCACACTACGACTACGACTCCGACTCTGATTCCTACTCCCGACTCCCGACGCCCGACTGCCGTCGAGGCTCGTATGTAGATGCAAACGACGGCAACGGCGAACGTTGCCTGCATACGAACGAGGGAGGCGATGCAGGCAGCGAGCGATAAAGATTTAAGCAAATAATCAAATACATAAACAAGGCGGGGAATCAGGCGAGAGTCGAACTGTGAATGCCCTTTCAAATGGGAAATGTGTGGAGAGAAGAGAGCATTTGTATTTAAAATTATATATAAATTAATACATATATTTTTTAATTGATATATGTATTTATATTTATTTAGATATATTTAGTGCTTTTATTTAAAATTATATATAAATTAATAAATATATTTTTCAATTGATATATATGTATTTATATTTATGTATATATATTTACATTTATAAACATATTTATTTATTTATATATATCTATATCAATCAGTCTGATAACCTCTAAAATCATTGCTTAAAGTTATTTAAATAGTCTAACTCTAATTAGTAAAGAACAATTAAAAACTGTTAACTGCATTCTTAAATATTTATCTATTTTAATATTTATATTTAGTTGTATATATTATATTCATAAAAATATTTAAATATCCGTTTCATCTTTCACTTATTGCAAAATATATTCTCTGAGTAGAATACTTATGATTCTATGATGAAAATAATAATATTCTTAACAAAATATTACTGTATTTGCAGTGAAAATAATTAAAATATGTAGAGAAGCAATTTATAAATAAAAATAATAATAAATAGTTTCATTACAATTAATTTTTATACAATATTCTGCTAATATTTATATGTGTAAAATATGTAGAGAAGCAATTTATAAATAATAATAAATAGTTTGTTTACAATTAATTTTTATACAATATTCTGCTAATATTTATACGTTTATTAAAATAAAATGTACATTAAAAATATGCGTAAAATAATAATAATGTTAAATGAAATTCATATTATTTTCACAACCGCTGGAAAACTGAAGCTGTATTATTATTTTCTGTTATTATTATATATTATTATTATTATTATTAAATATTATTATAATTATTAATATATAAATCAAACTTAATTCATTATTATACAGTTTTCATTTAATACTGCCACAAAATAAAGCGAACATTAAGAATGATTAAATGAATTATTATTATGCAAATTATAGAAATTATATACCATCTTTAAATGTTGTAAATATTAATAAGTTTGAGGTAAGGGTATACAGCACGCACTGCGGGGTTTCTTGAGGGCGACGCAACCACTCGAGGTTCGAATCGAGCTGAGTTTTGGAGAGGAGCACAGACATATGGACCGAGGGACAGAGCATAGAACAGAGAAGACTTTCAAAACTTTACACAATTTAGATTTATTGTTAAGGCAGAGTAGTAGTAGTTGTTGAAGAGGGGAGGGGGGGGGCTCAAAAGAAACAGAGAAAACAAAAGGAAAACCACAGCAAAGCAAAGCGCAGTGCATAAGTAAATTGGGTTAAAAGTACAATTGTCGTTTAGACTCTAATTGGAGGCGTGCGCTGGTCGAAATCGCTGATTGGAATGAGCCTGTCACTTGCCCAAAGGCCACAAACAAATCAATTGTAATGCTCCAGCTACAGCAACAGCTACAGCTCCAACTTCACATTCCAAACAGCAGCTACAATAGAATCAGCTACTGTTTTGACCAGCTGGAGACTCGCTGACTGTCCAGCCTCGGACTTGTGCTAAGCGCGTGCCTGCCCCAAGCAGCAACTGAAGCTGCAACTCGAGCTGTGCTTGGAGTCGTCCCAGTATACAATATCCAGTCTGCAGTCTGCAGTCTGCAGTCTACAGTCTGCAGTCTTCAGTCTACAGTCTTCAGTTGAGCCCACTTGCTGTCCTCTTGGTACAGTGCCGCCACCTTTTGCCAGCTGTTTTGCCTGCTGCTGCGCCCAGCTGCCTTGGGGCAGCCAACTCTGCCCCTTGCCAACTGCAACTGTTGCCGTTTGCTGCTGATCTTGTGCCATTTCGAGTTGCAGTTGCAGTTGCAGTTGCAGTTGATCTCTGCAGTTGGGCCAATAGATAAGCCAACTGCTGGCTGCTTCAATGTTGACTTTGCTTATGTAATACTAGACTCCGTTCAGCTGCCGGCGGTTAATGTGGTGTTGTTGCATGCTGCATGCTGCCTGCTGCTTGTTGTTGCATCTTCTTCTGGATGATGCGACTGGTTAGCTGCGATGGCGTGTTGCGTTTGATAAATTGCCTTAAGTTCAGCAGAGCAGTTTCACAGCCAGCAGGGTTTGTGGTTAGTCAAGTGGTTAACGACGTGAGGAGCAGGCGGCATCAGCTGGGACTTGCCACCACAATAAACGCATGACAAATCCAAAGATGATTCTATTCAAATCAAATATCAACTGCAGTCCATACGTACTTCAGTTATTTGTTAATAATGTTTAGCTTTTAGAGCGTGATAATATCATAATTGCAAGCACAAAATAAAAAAAAAGAAGAAGATAGTTGCAACAAGTTGCAGAACAAGTTTCTGGATGCTGCATCCAGAGCAGCGACAACTGCAACGCCACATTGATTACACACATTTGGCATTTGCAACGCGTGTGCTTTGGGGCGGCAGATGCTGATGCTGATGCCGATGCAGATGCAACAACGTTGTTGCACAGTGAATTACTTGTGGAGCAGCTGCATCTCGCTGTTGTGGCAGGGATCTGTGGACAGGGCTGCAACTGGATGTGAACCCAAATTATCTAATTTGCAAAGTTATTGCTATTAATTGGGCGTAATTATTGCGTGTCGTCGGGGCTAAATGGCGCCTTTTATGCAGCCATTATAATTAGTTTCCTTTCAACTTGCCCATGTGGCAAGCCTGTCTGTCTGTCTGATCGCGGCCTGCCCTCCCCCTTCAGCAGCAGAGTTGTCAATTTTAATTGATTGTTAATCTGCTCTACGTAGACTCAGCGTGATCTTGCAACTGCCTCTGTGACGGGTTCTGGGTCTGGGTCTTGGTCTGGGTCTGCACTCGGCTCTGACTCTCTGCTGAGGTTAATCTTATAAACGTACCGAGTTAATTGTATTAAATACGCTCCACAGCATTGTTGTTCTTATTGCTGTCCAGCTGGTTATCTGCTCAGTCTTCGTTGGAGTTAATGAACCACTGAAGATCAAGGATAACCGACGTGCACATGGCAATTAGTTGATTCTTTATTAAAGTCAACGCCGATAACTAAATATAGATGGAGGCCATCGTAAACAGATACAAAACGTTTCAACGAATATGAAAACAAGCAATTTATAAAGAGTTTTCTTTACTTTAAAGAATATATTCATTAAATATCACAGTTCAAGTTTTCTATTGCAAGTTTCCCGCTACTTTTTCAGAGCATACTTTTGGGCAAAGTTAACGACGCTATTAATTAACAATGCATTAAAATATTGCGATTTAAAGACTCTTTTAGATGGCTGTCTGAGATTGTAGAAGCTCTCAGACGCTGACAGGCATTTAAAACGAATTGCAATCAAGAAAGCATTTACATATACTGAAAGTTTCTATATTTATAATGCGCAGTCAAAGTGACAGGAACATTAGCATAAATAGAGCTAAGTAACGCTAGACAGCGTTAGGTATTGCTTAAATAAATCAAACATTTAATTACGCTGCAATTAAAGTAACGTATTTCAAATTAATTAAATGCAATTTCACATAGCCAACGCAGCCCACGCCTAGTCCAAGTCCCCCAAAAAGAAAAAAATAAAAACCCGATAAGCATTACGAAACCTGAAACTTTGCGCGCCAAAAACCAAACCACAAACTACCACTGAGCCCCAAACTAAACAACCAATAAAAAAAAACAACAACAACTTAATATATTATTAATAAAAAATATATAAATAAAAACAGCTGTGACGATGGCAGACTCAGACGCAGAGCCAGAGGCAGGTGATAAGGCGTCGTCGGCAGGTTGTTAAACCAGCTGCAGCTGCTGCCCGCGGAGGGTAGCGTGGGAGCTGCAGAGCGGCTCTATTGCGTCGTTGCGAAAATTAACTGCAATCCACAACTAAAGGGGGCAACAGCGAGCGGCAGGTGCCGAAGTGGGGGAGTGGGGCAGCCACTTGGCATAAATGTTAAAAGGCTCGCCACAAAGCTTCCTACACAGGCGTGCGCGGCTTCCGCGGCCCCGACTTCGACTGCAACTTCAGCCAAATTGTTGTAGATGTTGTTGTAGTTGTTGTCGCATTGGCCTAATGCGAAAGTTGTTGCCCTTGTGTTGGTGTGCACTATGTCTTCGTGCCACAAGTGGCAGTTGCAAGGCTCATACAGCAACCAACTGCAGTGTTCAACAAAATATTATAATTTTATTTTTATATATTTTATTTATTTATAATATTTAATTTATTATTGTTATATTATATTATTATTATCTATTATTATATAATATTATTTATATTTATATTTATATTTATATTTATATTTATATTTTTTATTTATATTTATATTCATATTCATATTCATATTTATATTTATATTTATATTTATATTTATATTTATATTTATATTTATATTTATATTTATATTTATATTTATATTTATATTTATATTTATATTTATATTTATATTTATATTTATATTTATATTTATATTTATATTTATATTTATATTTATATTTATATTTATATTTATATTTATATTTATATTTATATTTATATTTATATTTATATTTATATTTATATTTATATTTATATTTATATTTATATTTATATTTATATTTATATTTATATTTATATTTATATTTATATTTATATTTATATTTATATTTATATTTATATTTATATTTATATTTATATTTATATTTATATTTATATTTATATTTATATTTATATTTATATTTATATTTATATTTATATTTATATTTATATTTATATTTATATTTATATTTATATTTATATTTATATTTATATTTATATTTATATTTATATTTATATTTATATTTATATTTATATTTATATTTATATTTATATTTATATTTATATTTATATTTATATTTATATTTATATTTATATTTATATTTATATTTATATTTATATTTATATTTATATTTATATTTATATTTATATTTATATTTATATTTATATTTATATTTATATTTATATTTATATTTATATTTATATTTATATTTATATTTATATTTATATTTATATTTATATTTATATTTATATTTATATTTATATTTATATTTATATTTATATTTATATTTATATTTATATTTATATTTATATTTATATTTATATTTATATTTATATTTATATTTATATTTATATTTATATTTATATTTATATTTATATTTATATTTATATTTATATTTATATTTATATTTATATTTATATTTATATTTATATTTATATTTATATTTATATTTATATTTATATTTATATTTATATTTATATTTATATTTATATTTATATTTATATTTATATTTATATTTATATTTATATTTATATTTATATTTATATTTATATTTATATTTATATTTATATTTATATTTATATTTATATTTATATTTATATTTATATTTATATTTATATTTATATTTATATTTATATTTATATTTATATTTATATTTATATTTATATTTATATTTATATTTATATTTATATTTATATTTATATTTATATTTATATTTATATTTATATTTATATTTATATTTATATTTATATTTATATTTATATTTATATTTATATTTATATTTATATTTATATTTATATTTATATTTATATTTATATTTATATTTATATTTATATTTATATTTATATTTATATTTATATTTATATTTATATTTATATTTATATTTATATTTATATTTATATTTATATTTATATTTATATTTATATTTATATTTATATTTATATTTATATTTATATTTATATTTATATTTATATTTATATTTATATTTATATTTATATTTATATTTATATTTATATTTATATTTATATTTATATTTATATTTATATTTATATTTATATTTATATTTATATTTATATTTATATTTATATTTATATTTATATTTATATTTATATTTATATTTATATTTATATTTATATTTATATTTATATTTATATTTATATTTATATTTATATTTATATTTATATTTATATTTATATTTATATTTATATTTATATTTATATTTATATTTATATTTATATTTATATTTATATTTATATTTATATTTATATTTATATTTATATTTATATTTATATTTATATTTATATTTATATTTATATTTATATTTATATTTATATTTATATTTATATTTATATTTATATTTATATTTATATTTATATTTATATTTATATTTATATTTATATTTATATTTATATTTATATTTATATTTATATTTATATTTATATTTATATTTATATTTATATTTATATTTATATTTATATTTATATTTATATTTATATTTATATTTATATTTATATTTATATTTATATTTATATTTATATTTATATTTATATTTATATTTATATTTATATTTATATTTATATTTATATTTATATTTATATTTATATTTATATTTATATTTATATTTATATTTATATTTATATTTATATTTATATTTATATTTATAATTATATTTATATTTATATTTATATTTATATTTATATTTATATTTATATTTATATTTTAATTGCTTCTTTGTTGTCTAGTGTAACTAATGAGCCAACCAGGCACGTCACGCGTCAAACGTTGTACGTGTTGTTTCGTTTGTTGGTCAAGTGGGCAACAACTGCAACAACAACGACAACAACAAATGCAACACGCGCTTAATTTTATTGGACGTCATGCGGTGCGCATGCGCAACGTATCAGGCGACCTAATCCAACAACAACAAGCAACAACAACCAACAACTAACTGCCGTTGCACATATGAATACTTTTTTGGTTCTTTTTCGGGCCAAATGGCATAATTGACTGCCCCACTGTGGTTTCGGGCTACCGTCTCACACACTCGCCGCACAACCCACTCGGAGCTGACGTCCAACCGAGGCGTTGCACATGTGAGATGTCAGACATTTGGTTATATGAGAAGTTACCTGTCCGCTATTGATTGATGGCACGCCATTAATATCAATCAAGGGGTATATGCCAAAAATGAAATCAACGAACGATGAACTGCTCAGAATTTATCAGACGCTGTGCGCTTTATGCAGAATAGATTTCGATTTGCAATTTAAATATGTTTATTTAAGATTTATATTATTTATAAATGTTGTGTGATATACTTAGTTAAATGAACAGTAATAAATAAGATGCTAATGTGTAATTACTGGAATTGTTATCGGAGATTTGCAGCTATCGATTAAGTGTTGTCTGATATTGCCAGAAAGCAGAATGCGTAGTGTGTTGCCAGAGAGCAGAGTGTTGCCAGATGTAAAGTTTGTGTATTTACAATAGATACTAAGCATAATTCAATAAACTGTTATGTTTCTTATTGCTTAATAAAGGTAGCTTCAGTCTCTCAATTAAATAGAGATATTGTTATAAATCAAGTGATAAGATCATCGTATAATATCAAATGACAACTAAGCTGCGTCTCTTTTGTTGACCACATTTGTTATGCATTTCATTTCTAATCTTTATGATCTATAAATGTGGTCTCACTGTACTTGTGCAGTTCACGCTGCATAGAGCTTACTGTCAGTTGCCTGCAGTTGCTAACTCTCTTGGCAAACACCTTACCTGGTTTATCGATTGTGTGGGTGCCAAACAAATGGCAAAAACTCGGCATTTTGACATGAATAGTCTTGCGATCAGAGTAACTGTAGCTGTGTGTGCAACATGCTGCATGTTGTGGGCTGACTGGCTGACTGTGCAGCAGGTTTCTTGTCTTTTATTTATACACTGCCAGTGAGTACTGTAAATATGTAATGAACTAGGCAAAGCAATTTCCATTGCAATTACTTTGCGCTTATTTTTGAGATAGAGGCAAACCTTGTGTTAACTTGTATTTATAGAGAGAAGTTAGTGTATTAAAACTGCGCTATTCTAAATGTACTCTTATATGTATATTTATGCTGGCACTTCTTCTTCTTCTTGGCTTTGCATGCGCTAATTTGCGCAAATCAAACAACCCACAAGTGGAGTGTGGCGTGTGGCAGCCGAGGCAGGAGTTGTAGAATCAGCGCAACCAGTTTTCTTGTTATTGCAGCTCTTGTTGTTGTTGTTGTTGCTGCTGGATCACTGCGTGCAGTTGTAAAACACCTGCTACAATTGATTAAATCACAGCAATTTATTATTATGATTTTTCGAGTTGATTTTTTTTGCTCAACCACAAAAAAAGAAAACAAGAGATGAAAACTGGAAAATCGAGGTTGATTGATTTTGGAGGTCTCTCTCTATCTCTCTCTCTCTCCCTCTCTCTCTCGCTCTCTCTCTCTCTCTCTCTCGCTCTCTCTCTCTCTCTCTCTCTCTCTCTCTATCTCTAGCTGCGCTGTGGTTCAGTTCGTGGTTGTGGGGTTCAGGCCTTGTGGGTGTTCTTTACGTGAGGTTCAGCCCATGCGATATTGTGGCCGTTAGTTAAGCTCATTTGGGCATAAATCAATTGGCCAACTTGGCACGTTCTTTGGCGTTAATTGGAGTTTAGTTTTGGGCCAAGAGATTTGCATATATTGATTTGGTTAGTTTTGAATTGAAAGTGGATTTGTCGCGAAGAACCTTGATAAGCCTTTAATTGATGCCATCGATGCTGCTTTATTGCTTTTGGCCATGAATGAGTTTCTATTTGGTTGTAAATTATAATCAGTTATTACATTGTTGACAATTAACATGGCATTAACAAGCTGTGTCGAGTTGTGGGAACATTGTAATAAGGTTAACATGCATATCGCGTGTTGGAAATGGAGCAATAATCGAGCCATAAATAGGACAGCCAATTGGCCAGATGTGACATTGTTTGGACTGGACTGAAGTTGCAATGAAGTTGACAGTGGTCTTTCTCTTACTCCACTTGCTGCACCACATTGCGGTAATTATGAACAAATCTAAATACGCTGAGTGTAAGCAAGGAATCCTCCGGTATCTCCTGTTTTTCAGTGCGAGAAGGCCTATGTGGTGTCCAATGAGCAACTGGAGGCATTCGAGGGCGACTCCGAGTCGCTGGTGACATTTGATACCCTGCGGACAATTGGAGAGGAGCGTGCACTCAACGGTTCGTTTGGCTTCAAGGGGGACATGAACAACGATGACTTCAAGGTCTCTGTGGAGCTGTACTCCAGTCCCGAGATGGATGGCAACTATAAGCGCATCGTGTTCGATGTGCCGCCGACAAACATTTGCGATTGCTTCAAGAAATTCTATGTACAATTCGTTCAGCCGTCTGTGGAGAAGGGAGATGTTACCAACTTTCCACTTGTCAACGAGGATAGCTGTCCCATACCGCAGGGCGAGTTCTTCATTAAGAATCTCATCTTCAATACGAACGATTGGCCCGATCAGGTGCCACGTGGCCTGGTCAAGGCAATCATTACCTTTTGGAATGATGGCAATAATGTTGGTGGTCTGATTGTGGTTGTGCGAATTGAAGATCGCAAGAGTTAAATGATCTGGCAAATGACAAAATTCATATAAATCTTAATTTTATGTGTTTCTACAACTAGTTAAGTAGCAATAAAGGTCTGTGAAAGCGAGCAAAACAATTGGGAATTTCCTTAACTTCCGATAAGAAGTCAGAGCTCATATTTCCTGCAACTAAAATAAATCAATTTTCATCTATAATTCATTAGAAGTCAGCCAGTCAACAGCCTATCAAGAGTGAAAGATGCAAGACATTTCAGCGATCCCAGAGCTCCCAGAGCTCGCAGTGATCCCAGCGATCCCACAGCTCCCAGTGATCCCAGAAGCAAACTCGACTTAGAAGTCCTATGCTGTCCCCCCCAATAATAAAGCATTTATTCAAAATTTATAAACAGACAAAGACAAAAAGTGAGCTGTGCTACAAAGTGGAAATGAAAAGTGCGCCAAAGAAAAACTCAGCAGGAGATATTTTACATTTTCACGGATGGATTTCCCCAGAAAGCGGGCACGTTCCACTATTCCCCCCGATCTTTCCCGATCTCTCAGTGATTTTTATTTATAAATTCATTCAAGACACAACGAGGGCGGTAAATGCTATGGTGCTGTGAACGGAGGGGAGTGGGGATATCTCTCGCTCTCTCTCTCTCTCTCTCTCTTACAGATCGGCGTAGTTTCAACTGAGTTTTTGATTTGGTTGCGGTTCGGGGGTCGTCAGTGCCACACGCGCCTGCCACGTTCTAAAAATAGTTGAACGGCGACGACGACGACGACGACGACGACAGCCGACGGCCGAGTGAAATGGGGGATTTTCCGAAAAATGAAAACGTCACTTTAGGCCTAGGCCTAGGCATTAGTTGACTTGTGTTGGGAGGGGGGGGGGGGGACTGCTGCCCAACATCTGCGAACGCCGCAAGCCGCAACAATTTGAGGCATTTTCCAAGTAATATGCAACACATGTTGCACCGCTTTTCTCTGTCTCTGTGTGTGTGTGTAGTAGGGGGAGGGAGGAAGGAACTTTGCGCCTGCGCCCCACGTGCAACATATGAGAAATGAATGCGCTGTCAAATGCTTTGGCATGCGACTAACATCAAGTGACATTTTGGGGCGGCCTTCTCTCACTCTCAGTGCTCCCCCTAATCCCCCTCCCTTGCCGTCTTTCTCCTGCTATGCCAGCTCATGTCAGGCATGACATTAGAAGCTGCTCCAACTTGATAAGTCCTGCCGCGGCAAAAGCAACTCCTCCCCACCCTGCTGTTTGTGCCACACTCTGTTGCACAATTGTCAATCAAAAGAACTGCGAGCTGCACTGCGTACAGTTGCCACAAAAGGTTAAAAACTTTACTAATCGAGTTGTTAGTCGATTCACTTGACCCCACAACAAATGTGTGTGTGTGTCTGTGTGTGTGTGTGTGTGTGTGTGTGTGTGTATCTCTAATTTTAATGTCTTCTTCTCAAAAAACAAGAATTGTTGAAATTTTGATTATTTTGCTTTGAGAATTTACACAATCGTTTAATGGCCCACAAACAGGGTCATAAAATAGCTGCAGCTGCGAGCAAGCCCCCTCCACCCAGCCCAAGGCAAGGCTAAAGTGAGACAGACTGAGAGTGGCGCTGTTGATGCCACAAATCAAAGCCAACAAATTGTTTTCAACAGAATTATGGCATATCTATGGCCGGCAGTGATAGCAAGCGACAATGATTAAATATTTCCAACTTCTGTTTGTCCATTAAAATGTCGGAGTGGCGTGGAAATTTAACAAATTTTATTAATGGGTCGCGTGATTTAATGTGTTCCCCCACACCCCCTCTCTCTCACTCTCTCCCTTTCCTATAGCAGTTCTGTAAAGTTATGGAATTGGAATTGGAATTGAAATTGAGATTCTGATTGGTATATGCTATGCTCAATTTTTGGGATGCTGCTTAATTGCGTAATGATTGAGTTAGTTGTGGCTTTTGGTTTATGATCTAGCCGCTAATTGGGCCATATCTGTATATCTGTGTGTGCGTATAATGCAATCTCTAATTGGGCTGCCGTGTTTAGATGCTGTTTGGTTGGATTACGACTCCCCATGGTGGTAATTGGGATACCCGCCGAAGTTGAATAACCCAATTGAATGAACCTTAATGAGAATGAGAACTCTGATGAAGAGTTTCTCACGGTAATACACACTTGTTCCTTCGCTGTTGCATCAATACACTTGCAACAGCTGCTTTGCTTTGCTTTGCATTGTCAACACAATATTGTGAAATACAGTGCCATAAAACTTTGCTAATTGAACCCGAGCTGCCCTCCCGCCCGGGCCATTAAAAATGTGCCCTCAAATTAGAAACAGGCCAAATCATGATCATTGCATGTTGTACACAAATCGGGAGCAATATTACGGGGTGCCATCGATTTATTATTATTACCCTCGGAGTTCTGGCCTCGCCCGAGGCTGTAAAAATTACGAAATCACATTTATGGATGCCCCACAATTTTTGGGGTTAACGATGCTGTACCCAAAACATGTTGCCAATTTGTGCAAAAATAGCGTCCACTTCAAACTTAAGTGGCGTAGCACTCAGCTCTTCGCTCGCAACTGACGTTCATGTCAGGGCAAAAGTTAACAGCAAGTATTAAGGCTGTCCACTTAACTGCTAGACCTTTAGATACCCAGCAGTGTTATAGCTCGGCCGTTCAAGCAAACATATTACAAGGTCTCTCATTCTGCTTCATCAGTTTGAAGAAGAGTTTCTTAAATAAATTCGAAGTTTTCTGATCGTAATGAGAAAGCTTTGTCTAAATTTATAAACAATTAAATTGGTTAAAGTTCTATATATTTAATTATCATAAATATCAAATATCTATAGCTTTTATATTCTTTGAGCACAATGCGCTTTTACTTCTGCTACTTGTAAATACGTTTGTCAGTTACATACATGTTCACAAACCTATCAAACCCTTTTTTACCTATTGTTAGGTGTAGCAGGCTTAAAAAATGGCACAGGAATGAATGAAACATAAGCTTATGATAGAACAGTCAGACAAGTCTCTGGGATTATAGCAGAAACATTTCAACACATAAAAAACAAGCGTAAAAGCTACAGTTGAGGTGCTCAACAGTTCAGCACGCGATATTTCTATCTAAAAACTTCTATATATACTACCTATTATAATAAAAATATAATAATATAAATATTTTAAACCTACACACTACACACCAAATATACATATGTACATAGATAGCAAAAGAGATCTTAGCTAATCTGCCAAAGCTCTAGAATTTGCGCCATTTTAAAATGATGCTAGCAATCGGCAAAAGCAATATATACTCTCTCTCTTTCCTTTCATTGTCGTCTTTGCAAGTTTCCCTTGCTTCAGTCTTACTCTTTTAATGTCGTTCACTCCTAAAAGAGAGGGGCAATAAAGAGCGGCAGAACTAAGAGCAGTGCCGTTACATTTTAAGCGTTGTTGCGTATGCATGCATAAACATATTGTGTTATTTCTTCTTTTTAAATAATTAATATTGTCTTAAATAAAGACAAAATTAATATTATAGTTTAATAAATAATAAAACAAATAAAATATTAGTAAGCCTTTAATTAATAACTAGCAAAAAGGTAAAACTTAACTTAAAAGCTGACAGCAGCGAGATTTGAACTCGCTTATTCGCGAGAGTCATGTTGTTGTTGTTGTTGTTGTTACAATTAATGAAATTATTTGCTACTGCAGCTGCCAAGAGCTTGTCGAACATGCATCTAAAAAGGAAGAGAAATTAAGAGAAACAA